>ML685805.1:750953-913928 GCA_007922175.1 Pelusios castaneus | reverse complement strand
AGAAGCTCCAGCGGAGCTTCTGCAGCCACCCGATTCCCCCAGCTGGTTGGCTATCAGCAGGAACTTCGATTATCCGGGCTTTTTGATTATCCGGCTCACGGGCGCCGGTCATTAACCCGGATAATCGAGGTTCTACTATATTCGTAAATGACATGTAAAAGGGGGTAAACAGTGAGGTGGCACAGATTGCAGATGGTACAAAATTACTCCAGATAGTTAAGTCCAAAACAAACTGTGAAGAGTTACAAAAGAGTCTTACAAAACCAAGTGACAGGGCAACAAAATGGCAGATGAAATTCAGTGTTGATAAATGCAAAATAATACACACTGAAAACATAATCCCAACCACAGGTACGAAATGATGGGGTCTAAGTTAACTGTTATTCCTCAAGGAAAAGGTCTTGAAGTCATTGTGGATACTTTCCTGAAATCATCTACTCGGTGTGCAGTGGTAATCAAAAAAGCTAACAAGGGTAGGAACCATTAAGAAAAAGATAGATAATAAAACAGTAAATATCATAATGCCATTATACAAATACATCCACACCTTGAATACTATATGCAACTCCGGTTGCCCCATCTCCAAAAAGATGTCTTAAAAACTGAGATAGTTCATGTTGGAAAGCCGATAACTAAATCAAGATCTAATGGAGGTCTATAAAATCATGAATGGTCTGGTGAAAGTGAATAAGGATGTGTTATTTACCCCTTCATGAAACACAAGAACCAGGGGTCAGCTGATTAAATTAATAGGCAGCCGTTTTAGTCCAACCATAGAGAAGTACTTCACAAAACACAAATCAACCTGTAGAAATCACTGCCAGAGGACATTCTGAAGGCCAAAAATGTAAATGGGTTCAAAAAAAGTTTGAGGATAGGTTGCCAATGGCTATTAGTCAAGATGGCCAGGGACGCAAACCCATGCTCTGGGGGTCCTAAGCCTCTGACTGTCAGATGCTGAGACTGGAGAAGAGGGAATGGATCACTCAAAAATTACCAATGCCAGATACTTCAAAGGGAATGAATAGATCAGGGCCAGATACTGGGCTAGGTGGACCATTGGTCTGACCCAGGATGGCTGTTCTTATGGTATTAAATCAAAGCATAAAAATAGCAGAACAATTGCCAAGTGAATCCTAACAGCTGGCAGAATTTAAAGTAATAAAGTAAGTTAAAAATAGGCCCAATAATGATTCCATTACAGAGGAAGACCAAGCAGACTGCTAGAACTGTAAACTATCAAACAGCATTCACTGGCAACACATTGATTCTCCTGAAAAGGAAGCCGAGGATCCGTGCATTCACTCATGCTGAATGTATGTGCACAAGCAGTGTATAACTATGACAGCACTTCAGAAGTATCTGCTCTCAAAAAGCTCAGGGCCATGTGACCTTTAGCAGCATTTAGGATTATATGTCTGGCTGGGATGTTGGGAAACAAGTCAGGCTCCTCAAATGGACTTGAAGACAGCAGTGAGGAGAACTATTTTGAAGAGCAAACAGAAAGGTAGATGTGAATGAGGAACACTGTAATGCAAAAATACCATCCAGGACACGGGTGACCATATTGTGACTCATGAGCTGCGTGTGGCTCTTTTACAGCCTCCTCCCTCTGTTCCCCATCTATCAGACTGGGGTGAGGAGCTCAGAGCCTCTGTCGTGTGGCTGGGTTGTGAGGCCATTGGATTCTGCCCAGTGAGGAAAGGAGGTTTCAGGGGATCAGTAAGTTTAGGTACCCCTGCTCTAGCAGAATGGTTTTACCAGGCATTGGACTTATTGTCCAGGTTTTCTTTGCTGTGTCTTAATGAAGAAGGGTAATCAGTTTCAGCAGTCCAGGATTTTCCCCAGTATTCCCGGGGCCACTGATTATAAAGGGAAGATTGTCTCCTCATGGTGACTTTAGTACAATAATGAATTGATAGTGGCCTGGGTCAAAACACTACACAGGACTTCGTATTATAAATGACTTTGAGGCAAAACTAGATCAACTGGAAAGCAAACAAGGAGTCTTGTGGCACTTTTAAGGACTAAGGCTATGTCTACACTTGTTAATTTAAGTCGACTTTAACTAAGTTGACTTAGTGTGTCTACACTTAAAATTAAAGTCGACTTAAAAGGGAACTTACAAAGTCGACCTAGAGCGTCTCCCTTTGGCCCATTGTAACTGGGAGCTTCCTTAATATTAAGGAGACAATGGTTGTAATGTTAAGGAAGCTCCCAGTTACAATGGGCCAAAGGGAGAAACCTGATGAGCCATTAAGGACACAATGGTTGTTGACAGCCTCCTCTCTAGGGCATTTCTCCAGAATGACACAAGTTAAAGTATAGATATAACACCAAATTCCTAACTAACTAACCTCTAATATAAATACAATTCCTAGACATAAACTATATAATCATTCCCAGCAAATTACTCCCTTTCTATTGATACCAAACATTACATAGTTCCTATGGATTATAGCATATATGAGATATCCATAGAAAATAATATCATAAATGCTTCCCTAAATCCAGACAGCATCACACAGGGCTCTGCCCTGCCCTTTGAGGGGCATGCCAGGCTCCACCTGTGCCCCCCCCCCAGCAGGGAGGGCATTGGTGTAGTCCAGGGGTAGCCCTAAGTCGACTTAGGGCTACCCCACGTCTACACTGGCTTAATTCGGTTTTAAAAAATCGAATTAAGCCTTAAGGCTACTTAAATCTAGGTTTAATAAAGTTGATTTAATTTTAATTGTCGACTTTATTTTTCCTTAAGTCGACTTAAGCAAGCTGCTTAAGTCGACTTAAGGAAACTGTAGTGTAAACGCAGGGTAAATTAAGTCGATTTAAGCAATCTTAAATCAACTTAATTTACAAGTGTAGACGCACCCTAAGAGATTTATTTTTTGTATGAGCTACCCCTTTCGAACTAGATCAACTGGAATTGTCCTTAAGAACTTCTGTCCTGCCAGTTTAATTCTGCACTTAAAAGACTATGGGATAGCTGACAGCTTTGTAGATCCCCATGGGAGGGAGGCGTTCGTCGCAGGGAACAGATAGACAGATGGACACAGGCATGCATGTACACACAGAGCATTAGGTTTCAAACTAAACACCACATTTGGAAGGTCAGACTTTTCATCTATCCTGTCCACCATCCATACTTTAAATTAAGGACCAGAGAGTCTCCCATTGCTAGGTAACTTACAGGAGGTGCATTTAAAGTCTACTCTATAGATTTAGTTGGCTGCAAGCCAGACTACTTAATGTTCTTGCAATGTACTCAATATTTGTGGCCTTTGTTGCATACAACAGCACCATGTACTGTAAGCAAAGTACAATGCATTAATCACTTTTAAATTACAGATCAGTAGATTTGTTTAATCAGTAGTAAGTATATCTGTGTAATCCTGGAAGACAGCTGCATATTTTCACAACATAATAAAACTTAATGCAAAGATCAATAGTGAAAGGCCAGGCCATCTACCTTGGTCACTGCTACTGACTGTATGAAATCTGGGCAATTAGCTTTCTATTGCTGTGACTCAGTTTATTCACCTGGAAAAGGAGACTAATATTTTCCCAATTCACAGGATGTTGCAAGGCACCTTATTGTTATTATTGTTCTTTATTAATCATGTTTATTACAGGACTGCTGCAGGATCAAGCAAGAACAGGGTTCCATTGTGCTAGGCGCTGTACAGAGTTAGCAGGTTCCTACTCTGAAGGAACTAATCTTACTAGACCAGACAGACACAAGACTATAGAAAGGGAAGAACACATAAGCAGAATGAACAAAGTAATGGTAGCAAACATGTTATTTCCATGTTTTGTCTTGGGGTCGTGTTTTGGTTTGGTTTTTGATTGTTTTTTTGGCAGGGGCATAGATAAGAGGGGAGCAATTGGAGCAAACAGCCAATCAGCACAGAGCAGAGAAGGTACAGTCGAATGTGTAGAAAGTTCTCTGAAAATCCCTGGATTGGTTGGCTCTGCAGCTGTTCATGTAGGCTGGAATTTCACAGGTTTTCTCTGGTTCATACAGCTCCAAGCACACTGACAGCACTTTTCGTACTAAAACTCCTCACCACAGCCATATACTGGAGAATGTTTAAAAGCTTCACTATATGTAGTAAGCTTGTACAGCTCTCTGGTCCAGCCGCCTTTAAAGTCATAGCCTAGGAAAAAAACCTGCTTAAAGATACTCTTCAAAATAAAGTTTACCAATGCTATCACTCAAATCCGAGAACTGATAAGTCTTCAAAGCTTTTACCCTTGGCCCTAGCAGGCAGGTAGAAAATGGGGATACCCCAGCAACTTGAACTTCTGATGATTCCAGAAACATGTCCCACTGAGAGGAAACCAAGTTTCCAAAAGAACCTCATGCTATGGAGCACAACTCCAGAAAGGCCTTCATTTTACAAGAATGGAGAAACAGCACCGTTGACTATCTCCTAAGGGAGAAGAGAATGATTTTTCAGATTTCTCTCAGGGGTTAGACTTTCCTGCTTAGATTGTTCCTATGTGAAGGGAAAAGACTGAAGAGTTCAATGTGATGCAGCACAAAAGAGTGGTATTAGAGAATTGCACTTCAAATAGGTGTTCACATTGGGGCATCCCACTAGATAGGGAGTTGAACTGTCAGCAGGCAATATAGATAAGGTGTTTCAACATAGTTAGGAAGATTGACATTCATTAATAGTGACGCTCTAACCATGGTCCATGGAGTACTTGCAAGTGGTCTGCAGACAGATGGCTAGTCACATGATGCTGGCTCCTCCTCTTTATTTCCATCTGCTATATTGCATTAAGACAGGTAAAAATAAATACATACTTTCCATGTAAGTAATTGACTGCAGTTCTCACAGGAATATTATGTGGCTGAACAGACAAGGTAGTTTCCCGGAGACGAGACTATTATTTTGTGACCCATGCCATGGAAAAGATTGAGAATCTCTGTGTTTGAATAATCATAAGTTCACAATTCCTAAGTAATTCTCATCAAGAAAATGGATTTCAGAAACCTACTCCGTGTAGTAAGCAGGCACAAAGAAATATCATTACTCCTCTTTGATCCATATAGTTAGCCAATTCTCGGGGGCTAGTGAGGTTTTACCATTAGGAAGAAAAACTGATGAGGGAGTCAGGAATTTCTCTGATACAACCCTTTATTTACCCACAATGTACAAAGTCCTATTCCCAAGAACACAGTAGGAACCAAACAGGAGAGATTCTTTGCTCACAGTTCGAAGCCTCTTTTCAATCAACACTGTAACCAAAAGTTCTCTCAACTTTTATTCTCAGTGTCCTGCTACCAGGGTTTTTCTGCTGTGTCTGAAGCATCTTCGCTCATTCAGTATTTATTTGTTCACATGTGCCACTTTGCCAATCAATGTGCCAACCCCTATGTTTGTAATATCAATTTCCAGGGAAACACTTTGCGCCCCATCATTCAACTTCTACTCAAGTCTTCCACTGTGTTTGTGTTGCTGGTGCTGTTTTCTATTTTTTCAGCAATCTGGTTCCATAAAGGAACTTGACTGGTTTTTATGTTTATCCCGAATGGTGGGTGGCAGTTCTATCCACCAACTTCAGTGAGATTTTGCACAACCCTCCAATATACCAATACTCTTTATTTTATGTAAAGGTTTAACTCTCAGAGGGTATTCATAACCTCAATCTACTATAGAAACAAGAACTTAGGGCTCAGGGCTTAGGGCTCTACATTTCTCACATGCCCTAGACTCTCTAACTTCAGTGGGAGTTTTGAATGTGCAAGGAATACAGGAGAGAGCCCTTATAGGATGGAAGTAATAGCTAGTGAGGGTGGGGAAAATATGGAAGGAAGGAAGATATGATTTGGTGGATTTTGGTGGACTATGGAACTGGGTGAAGAATGAATGCTGGTTATGGACATCCTCTGACTGAGCAAGTCTACACCCTTCTGCCACTGTTCCTCCCTCTCTAAAATGTGGCGAAGAATTACTTGGCTCACAGGAGTGTTGAGAGACCTTGTATGTTGGTAAAGTGCCTCAAACATAAAAACGTAATCATGTACAGCATTTAGCAAAATAGAGCATGGATCGGCTTTCTTCGTAACATTAAAGACTGGTCTTAGGTTACGGGTTTGGTGGTTATGGGTTCCAGCAAGCCATGTTTTCAGGTTCTGTTGTTTGAGGTTTCTCAGGTTTGGGTACCCTGAGGTGTATAACTTGTTAGTGGGAGGCTCTTTGGTCCAAATTCCCTCATATACCAGCCCCAAATCTAATTTTAAACTCCTTAGGACCACATTATTTTTTTACTTTAATCTTAACTACAGAAGACCATATTGTAGACTCCCCATCATTCTTTGGAACTTTTCTAAGGATTGCTGATCAAAGAAGTGGGTAGATGTGCAACTTATTCTTTTAAGTGACCAAAGAAAACTAAACTATTTCAGACAAGAAAACCCACAATATGAATGCATGGCTTTGCCTCTTCATGGGAACAAGAGCGGCACCACTAATGGTCTTTGTTCTCACTCTTCCTTTGTGCTTTTATTGGCTTCTGCTTAGGAAAGTGAACACATTCCTCACAATGTGGGCCAGGTTCCTAAACTACAGAGGTTGAGCCAGCCATGCAATCCCTCTTTCCTTCGAATTGTATTTGCTCTCATCTCCCAGCACGCTTGCTGCTTATTCCAGCCCATCCTCAGGACCCCTGGTGTGGTTCCTGGAATTCCTTCTCCAATGGCCTCCATTCAGGTTCCACCCTGGGACCATATTGACAAAGGTACCAATTCACCAAAGTATCCCATGTTTAAGTCTAATGACTGATATCTCCAGCATGTTCGAAGCATGGAGAGGTGTGGTCTCTTGCTTCCATCTCTATTAAGCAAGTTACGCACATGCTTAAATGAGCCTGATTGCTGAATTGAAGTGTGAGGTCAGTTGCTGAAATATGAGAGGTGATCTCTGTCTGTGTTTTGAACAGGCTAGGTGTAATATGTTGGATTGCCTTAGTGATAGATGATGGGTTGCTATAGCAATAGATGATGGGTTGCTATAGCAATAGATGATGGGTTGCCATAGCAGTAGATGTAGGTAAAACCAGTCTGGCAGGTTCTTGGTGTTTCTAAGTTCTGTCTCAATAAAGCCACACATTTTGTGCTCCTCATTGTGTGTCTGTTTCCAACATCTTTTTGGATATAAGGACCCTATACAACACTAGGAGTCATGGTGAAGCCCACTTAACTTGCCATTCTACAGCGCCTTCCACCCAAGGATATTCATTAATTAAGCTTCTCACCACTGTTGATCATTATTGTGCTTAGTTTTCAGAAGGGAGACTGTGCTGCAGAGAGGTAAAGGACCTGATTTTCAGGATTGCTAACCATCCGCAGTTGCAGTTGAAATCAACAGGAGCTGCAGGAGTTCAGTGACTTGGAATTTCAGGTTCAAGTGATGTGTGACTGGTTTCAGAGAGGTATCAAATGCTCAGGTGGAGTCCCAGTTCTCTGCTCTAACTACTAGACCACACTCTTTCACTGCAACAATACCGGACCTTCCTACTGACAGAAAGTTAATTGGAGCCTTTCTTGAGGAAGTCATGTGCACTAGAAAAGATGGGGTTTGAATCCATTCAAATATTTTAAAAGTTAACAGATCAGGCAGTTCCGATGGGAATAGTCTATTAAAACATGTAAATTAAGAAACTTATGATTTCTCATTTAAAAACAAATGAAACTAGGAAGATGACATCAGCAATCCAACAATGCCAGCTGCAGAACAGCAAAGAGTTGCAATCATGGAAATAAACAGTGCATCTGCAAAAACAATAAAGACAGTAGGAAGTACATGAATGCAGACAGAGGACCGTGAAAAATACAGACACAGAATAACTGAGAAGCCCCTGGCAAAGAGCTGAGGGATGTGCAGAGGAGGAGGGGTTGCTTATAGACAAAGGATTACTTATGAACATGATAGAACACAATGTGAATGGGCTTTGAGGGGCAGGCGAGAAAAGCTATAGAATGTGGTGATCCTTCCAGAATAAGAAACTCAATGTCAGCATACGTGGATAGCGATGTTCTGAGATAGATTTGCAGAGAGCTACATGGAATGAGACCCATTTGAGCCATACAGCAGGTGGCTTCATTGGCAGTTTTTGAACTGCCAAAGGCATCTCTCAGATGCTGATATGCTAGTTGCGAGCCAACAGATGCTGTTCATGTCTGTTGCTTTAGCCACAGATTCCTCCTTGGGAGACCAGTGCTTCTGGAGCAGGGCGATACGCACAAACTGGGGGGACCACATCACGTGGAACTGGGATGACTAACAGTGGGAGAACTTTTGCCTGAAGAAGCAGACGTTTCTGAGCAGCTTATGCCAACCCACATGTGACACTCATGTGAGGGGAGGCCAGGCCCCTTCAGAGACGGGTCCTTATAGCCATCTGAAAGCTGGCTTCCCCAGACTGTTATAGGTCTGTGTGTAACCAGTTTGGAGTTGACCAATCAGCTGTGGGGGGTAGTTGCAGCAGAGGCTTGTGAGAGGATCAGGACTGTGATATGCCAGGGGTGACGGGTGTTACAAATGTTCTTGGAATAATTACAAGGACCACAGCAGAAACTACACAAAGGGTACTACTCCATCATTCTGCAGGCCCTGGCTGACAACTGCTGGCAAGATTCATGGATATTGACATGGCATATGATGGCAGGACACTAACGCGGGATACACCGACCAGGCGTGTGGTGTCAGGGTTTTCCAGAGATCGGAACTTGATCTTCATGGACAAGTTGGGACATTATTCCCACTGACTGTTAGAAACAGAGTGACCGTCCCCGCTGTCATTCTCCGGGACCCTGCATACCCCCTCCTGTTGCCATGGCTTATAAAACCAGACTCTGATTGCATTTTAATGACACTAAATTTGTTGAGGATAACATATTTAATCTGATCCTTTAAGAATTGGTGTGTACAGTTTTAGTTTTGTTATTAACCAGTGGTTGACAGTACATAAAAGATTGTGGGCGATAAATAGGATGAAGTATCGTTGACGTAATGCAAGTTACAGGTTACATTAAATACACAGCCTTAAAGGTTATCAGTAATCTATTTTTATGCTGTTGGTTCATAGTTCAGTGCATCTAACAAGCAGTAAATCATTCTCTTTCTCTTTAATAACATTAAAGTTACCAGATCTTCAATTCATATTTCTTCTGTCATAAGATGTTATGATTTTTTAAATTATTTTGTATTTTAAACAAAATACTGTACTTTCAACATTGAACAGATTTCAGAAATTCTTTTTTAAGCATTGCTAATAACCAAGTTCAGAGACTTCCTACCCAGAATATACATGATATTTATTCTTTCACTTATTCAGTAAGGACTGCATCTTTTGCTCAGGTGAATTCTATAGATCAACTCTTGCACAGAAAAGGGAATCCTGAACTCAGAACTAGGCAGTGAAGAAATGGAGAAACTGTTTTTGAAATATATTCTCTAAAATGTAACTTACAATACACACCTACATGCTGTTAGTGATCCTGGACTTTTAAGAAAAAACCTTGAAGATTTGATAAACAATATTTGGTAAGAATTTCTTCCTAGAAAGGGGGAGGGAGAAGAGATCAACGGTCATTCACTCTAAACTATGTGAGTACTATATCTGGGTAATCAATCTTTTTCTGTAGCTATTGTAAGAATACATTTTATAGCATCCTTAACTTAGCCTCTTCCAAGATCAAATTTCTTCCCGTTTATGTGGAACATCATTACTAGAGAATTTTTTACTTTTATGACCGTTATTCCTGATGAAGCTCACATTGTTCTACCTATGTTACCAAAGTTAGAACAAATATAGAACTATATGTAATTCACAAGAATAACAAACTGAGCATTCTCAGTAGATGCCCAACTACCACAGAAATGGGCCTGGAGTAAGACGCTAGATACAAGATTGTTTAATCTAAAAGAGTAGGGACAGAGTTGCTATCAACTCATGAAAATAAAGCCCGTATCCTTTGGCAGAATTGTAAAGAATTCAGTCACTCCAACTAGCCACTGGATGTCACTGGTCCTTCACACTAATACAAGAGCATGGGCTGTATCATTGAAAAAATAGAATATAATTTCAACTCTTAGGGATTTCTGGAGCACCTCAAGTAGATGCACATAAAATGATTGTCTACTTATCCACAGGCACTTTTAAAATATCTATATGTATAGGCACAATCAAAAGGTGTTATGGGTCCCAAACCCAAGAAGACAGTACCTGAAAAATATTCACACTGAGATGAAGCTTTTTGTTCTCTTGGATGTTTTACTGACCCCTAGTCTGCACTTGCCATGCTTTTTGGCAGCAGTCAATGGGCGATAGGCAAGGTACATAAAATACCTTGCATATCTCCCACCGACTTCTTCATTGCTCTCTACACGTTACACTAAGCCGACCGGAAATGGTGTCTGGTTGGCGTAGCGTTACAATGGTTACGGAGCTGGTGTTACAGATCTGGTTCCATATTTGATTGAGTGTGTCTACGCAGACGGCTCAGTCAAACCCGGAAGATTGTGCTGACGGCGGCGATTTTGCCACTGCCAGTATAGACTTACCCTGAGACAAATCTACCCACTAACTTTCAAGAATGCTTGCAATCTATTTCTGTCTACTTGTCTGTCTCATTGCATACCCCTCTGGCTTCTTGTTCCTTGTGATCCTTCCCTTTCTGATTGAGTAGAACTTCACCTGCTTAACTCTTTAAAACCATGTACCAAAGAACTCAGATTCACAAGTGTGTCTGGGAATAAAGGTGATCTAGATTCTTCTTATCCTTCACAAATACTCTTCCATCTACTTCTATGGCAATGCCAAAGGCTGTAACGTTTGGCCATTCTCAAGTTTAAAGCCTTTTCTGTATCTATTCCTTCATACAGTCATGGAAGTTAGAGATGAAAGTAACTTAGTAGGTCCCCTCTAGCCCTAACTTCCCTTTTGGTACCAGAACTGGCAGACACCGTGGTGATCAAGGCCGTGAGTACATATACTACTGTGCTAGAGCACTACCTGCTCCCCAGGGAACAAAGTTACTTACAATTCAAATTCTCCCTTCCACTTGCACAGGTCCTTAGAGCCCTTCTCAGGAGAAGTTTGCTTGGGAAATGAAGGTGGGTGGGAAAAGTTGCTTTCGGTAGGTCAGGCACCACATCCAGGGCTCATAGGATTGGCTTGGACTAAATGGGAAACTAATTGTTTTTTGTTTGTTTTCTTATTTTGGTAATAAGTGTGGTCCCTTAAAAAAACCCTTACTGGCTGACTTTTATCTGCTAAACAAACAAGGAGTCTGGTGGCACTTATAAAGACTAACAAATTTATTTATCACATGAGCTTTCATGGGAGTCATTCTGCCAGCATGCAAATATGTTTTTCTAAGACAACAGAGTCCCACGAAAGCTCATGCGATAAATAAATCTGTTAGTCTTTAAAAGTGCCACAGGACTCTGTTGTCTTTCTACAATAGACTAACACGGCTACCCCTTTGGAATGTTTTTCTAGTACTTCATCTGGTATCATTTCAAATATCTCCAGAGGTGAGGCTCTTTTCATGAATTTCTTACACGACTTCTGGTTGCTCTTATAATAATCAAACTAAACCTGTGGAGATTAATGAATTCAAACTGAACCAGATACTGTGGCTGGATTTTTTAAGGTAAGTATATGGATATGAGTTGCAAGACTTGTATTTAAATCCCCTGCATCAGTGTGTAAACTGATTTGCCATTGGGATCGAATAGGAATCCTTCACCCTCATCTGTAGAACTGTACCATTGGCTATATGCCTGATTAAACGCTCTTTGCAATCAGTGGAACAATCTCTACTTCTCTGTACGTTGTATCATGACTTAAGTGCATTAGCGCCTGGAGGTTTGGCATCTTCGCCTTCCTCTGAAGCATCAAGTATTGGCCTCTTCCCACAACAGGATATTCTAGCTACCTAAGGTATTAGTATGGCCTCTATTACAGTAGCATCTAAGAGCCTGACAATTTTTAATGTCTGAATCATCTCAGCAGTGCTGATTTAGGTGAGTGCTATTACCCTATTTTACAGATGGGAAGCTGAGGCAAAGAGAGAGATGAGTGCCTTGCTTAAGCTCAGATAGGCCGTGTTGATATTCCAACTACTACAGCAGCTCAGTTTTGGTGCTGCTCCTGTAGCCCCACAGCATGGATGCTTCCTACATCCGCAGAAGGGGTTTGTTGTTAATTCACCTCCCCACTTGGCAGTAGCTAGGTCGATGGAAAAATTCATCTGTCAACCTACCTGTGTTTACCGCAGGGATTAGATCGACCTAACTATGACGCTCAGGGTCTAAAATTTTTCACAGCCCTGAGTGACACAGCTAGGTTGATCTAATTTTTCAGTGTCAACCAGGCCATAGGAAGAGGCAGAGCAGGGAATTTGACAGTGGACTAAATCCCATTCTAATGCCTATATCAAACTTCCCCACATATTAGACATGAGGGACCAATGGTCTGCTCCAATGTGATTTCTCCTAAAAAGGTGGCCAACATTTCATGGGAAGTAGCTTATTTAGAAGCAGTTCCCATTATGTGTACTTTTCACTGTGTCTTTATTACTTGGTACTAAGGCTGGGATTCTCAGAAGGGCTTAAGAGAGTTATATGCCCAAACTGAAGTTATTGAATTTCAGTGCGAGTTAGATGTCTAACTCCCTTAGGCTCCTATAAAAACCTCAATCCCAAAGACACACTTATGGCTAAAGCTTTACTGGAATCATAGGATGAGCTTCAAATAATTGCAGCTGAGTTATGGACAAGGCTTGGAAAATTGTGGAACGGTGATAATGGCCCTTTAATAATAGCCGTCATTTGGAAAAGCCAGAGTAGACCTATTTGCATAAGAAAAATTTGCTGGAAGGATATAGATATTCAAATATTGCATTATACCTAGTTTTTCTGATCATCAGACATTTTGCTGCAATTAAATGATATGTGTTTTTAAAAAGTGACTGGTAAAATATAAAATTCGAAAGACTAGAAGTCTTAACACTACTGCAGTAGAAATCAAGTCCAGTCACTTTGAATGTTAGTGTAGTGCTAACTGCATATTCAAAATGTATGCAGAAGTGTGGACTATGCAAAGTAAGCTAATTAAAACCAAAACTGCAGTGAAAATGTAATATTGCGGAATCTGCAGTATCGTGAATGAAGTAGGGCCTTATTCATGGCCAACTCTGCTAATAACAGAAAAAGATTCACCTTTAGCTTGAAGGAGTAGGAGCAGACTTTTATCCTCAGTCTACACTGGTGCCATAAAATTCTGAGTGGCCTAATGACAACTGAAGTCTTAGATTTCTCATAAGTTAAAAAAAATAGTTTGCTAATTTGTGGGAGGAATGGGGCATTGCAAGGTACAAACAATAGCTAGATATCAAGCTAATGTTGTTGGCTACTTTCCAGACCAGTGTGGTGTTAGGCAGCCCTAAGCACCAAACAACTGCAATCAGAATTTAAGAGGCCTTATTCAAACCGACCCCCAGTTCAAGGAGATTTTACTATAGAACTGCAGTCACAAGACATCATTGCTTTCAAGGAGGAGGGTGGGGGAGGCAATGGGGGGAATGCATGTAGTTTTATAGCAGAACTGCTGCCCGACACAAGATACTCTGTATTCAGCTTCATTTCAGAACCGCTGAGCTTAAAAGCATCTTCTAAGGAAAGGAATTGCAAATTACCTGCAGAACATGAAAGCTAGATGTGAACTGAAAGTTTAGCTTTATTAATAAAACAATTAACGCTCACATGCTTTGTCTCAGAGCACAGTGCAGTCATCAGTCTTCCTTATTCCTGCAAAGTAGGTCAGTTTTTATCACCCCAATGTTACAGAGAGGAGAAAATGGACAGTTAAAATGCCTACTTGCACTAGAAATAGAGTGGGGGAAGAGGGAAGGTACTTTTATAAAAATGACTTGGCCAACGGACAGGACTTAGCACAGACACAACTTTATAGTAACTTTAACTGAGATAACTAATAGGAGCCTAGATTCAACACAAAGATCAGTTAGAAAAGGTGTTAGCACCGAGTGTAGACACAATTCAAATGATATTCTGAACATCTTTTTTTCCTAGTCTATTCTCTGTGCAGAGACAGACCCTAATCAATGTTCAATGATATAAAGGTCAGGGATAGCCAGGATTAACTTTCCTGACTTCCATTCTTGGGTCTTGTCTACCCAAGAAGGCTTCACTGATTTTTTTTTTTTTTTTTTTTTTTTTTTTTTAACTAAACTGGTTTAGAAACTGATTAACCCTCCTGTGTAAACACTTATTTCATTTTAGGAGTGCCCTACATTTTTGCTTAAGTTGGTAAGGAATCAATTTAAGTAACTTGATAGAAAACATCCTTCATCTTAAGACAAGTACCAAAGGGGTAGCTAGTTAGTCCAGTTCAACAAAACAAATGAGGAGTCCTGGGGCACTTTTAAAGACTAACAAATTTATTTATCACATGAGCTTTTATGGGGGGAAAATCCCACTTTGTCTGAAGAAGTGGGATTTTCTCGCACGAAAGCTCATGCGATAAATTTGTTAGTCTTTAAAAGTGCCACAGGACTCCTTGTTCATCTTAAGAGTTTCCTTACAAGGGGGTTGCATCAATTTAACCAAAGTTGGCTTTTAGTTAAACTGCTGTAAATACGTGTAGATGAGGCTTTGTGCTCAAACCACTAGCCAATATCTCTTACCCTCTCTCAAGTGTGATTTGCTATTTGTCCTATTTAATACACTATTGTTTGTGTGGTTTTGGGATTGCTGATTGAGAATGACGTTTCCCATCTCAAACTAACATTCAAGATTAGTTGCAGGAGCATAGCACGTATAGTGATGTGCCACTAATCTTTTCAGTTACAGCCTTGACCTTAAAAAAAGAAAAATGAGCAAGCCAAGCTATTTATAGCTGAGCTAATTATTTTTATATGATATGACAGTGTTGGAGTCTGTTTTCCCTTCACTCAATTAATGCCGATAGAAAAAGCATTCAGTACCCTTTTAATAGTATGTGCCAGCTATAATACAAAGACTTTGCTTAATGTTTAAAACTGCAGGATTTTGCAGTACAGCGAAACATGCAGGAAAGAGCACAATGTGTTGTATTTCTGGGTTGCTGTAGGAGAAAGTACAATCTGGATGGATGTGAGTAAACAATAATGGGATTGCTGTGTGTTGGGTTTTTTTAAATCCTCTTTATTCAATGAACGGATAACAAGCCTGCATAAACATAAATTAACATGGCTAGAAACTGTCTGCGGCTTTGAGAGCTCTTTCACTTGTAGATCTCAAAGTGCTTTATGAAGGTGGGTTATGCTGCTGGCCCATTTTACATGGGAAAACAAGCAGAAATGAAATACTGTGCCTGAGGTCACATAGTGAGTGACTAGGCCCTGGTCTACACGGACAGTGAAGTTCGACATAATGCTGCTTACCGCGATCTTCTGCAACCTGTGTCTCCACTGTCAGAGCAGTAAATTTGAAAAAAATGGAGCTGTAATTTGACCTGCGAACATTCACCCTTGCATGTGGCGTCCACTGAGGTCAAAATCTACAATTTGAATGTAGCTCCGTGTAGCCAGAGAGCAGCTTTTCTGGTTTTTCCTGTCTGCTACACCATAGCAATATAGCCCCTATCCTGCCTGCAGCCTCAGAAAGTTTTCAGTTAATTCCTCTCCCTGCATGCAGCGCTGTGCCTCTCTGTTGTGCCTGCAGCAGAGAAACAGCAAGGAAAGCTTTTCCAGTTTTTTTTTCCTTTAGAGAAGAGAGGAGGGGGAAT
Organism: Pelusios castaneus; assembly: GCA_007922175.1. Classification (NCBI taxonomy): domain Eukaryota; kingdom Metazoa; phylum Chordata; order Testudines; family Pelomedusidae; genus Pelusios; species Pelusios castaneus. The sequence continues at coordinate 898,124 of ML685805.1, read as the reverse complement.
GAGTGGAGGATGACTGCCTCTCCACAAGCCCTTGTGCCTACTACCCACAATGCAATGCATTTCAAGAAGTAATGTGAGCAGTGGGGACACGAGACTCCGAACAAGCAATTTGCTGTGATCACTCGCCTTTGCATCTCTAATTTGACAGTTTAAAATCAAATTACAATCCCATCCCCAGTGTAGACAAACTAGAATGAGGAACAGAACTTCTCACTCCCAACCCTCTGTGCAACTGAGCCTAACTTCTTTCCATACATTGTCCCCTGTGTACTCTCAGCTTAAAAATATAGGACTGAGGGGGCATGGAGTAGTGACAATTATGATAGAGACACATTGGTGAGACAGCACAGCGAAGGTTTCTGCCTTCTGCTTTAAGTTCTATGGCCAGGTATTTCAAACTTTCACTACAGTAACTTTATTGCAACCTTAGTGCTGGAAAAGGCTTTTAAATGCGTTCCATTTGGGTCTGGTTTTAACAACGAACAATAGTTAGAGAGAAGGGAGAGTTCAGGCTGTTTCTGAACTTCTTTACCTACCCATAATTTATTCCAAGCTCCTACTGTCTCAAGGTGCCACATGTCCGTAAGCTGCATTGATTTGCTAGCTATTAACTTGCTGCTGAGGGAGCCTGGCTTCTCATACACTAGAAGACAATGAGAAAAGCAAAGGGACGTTGGAGAGGGCAAGGAAAGGATAGAAAAGCCTGTAACTCTCTGTAAGGGAGAAGAATGGAGCCAAAATGGCATGCTGTCTCCGTCCCTGGAGCTGGTGGGTGTCTTCCACACAAGTCTTTTTTTTACGGAGTGAAACTTGTTGGGGCAACAAACAAAGTAATTTAAGCCAAGGCAGCAGAACAAGACCTCTGTGCAGCATGATCTCCATTAACCCACTGAGAGTTAGCGGAGTGGTTTTGGGTCGTGTTTTCTAGCCTCTGGGGAAGGACAGCCTAGTCACAGCCATGGAGGAAAGAGCCAGCAGCAACTCTTGGCATCCCAAGATAGGGACAGAGGGCAGCCTGTGTTAGAACGGAGCAGGACTCTCTTTTCCCATTCCACAAGAACGATTCTGAAGATTTTTCCCACCCCAAATTGGGATGGAAAATCAAATTTTCACAAGCCAATAATCCAAAAAAGTTTCAGATCATGTCAATCCTGGCATTTCATTTTGGTTTTTAATGTCCAGTGTCAAAGTAACTGAAATTCTAGAACAGTCATTTTGAAGCAGAAAAGAAACTTTTTTGAAATGTTCAAATGAGACATTTAGAAATTTAAAAAAAAAAAAAATGGAATTGAGAGAAGTATTGAAACAGATTCTTTTCTGCAAACAATTTTGGTTTCAGTGAACCAGCTGTTTCTGAAGAAAAACATCCTGATGATGAATTCCTGAGTAGCTCTATCTAAATAATACCTTCTCCCTAAAATCCGTAGACTAGCTTTTGTCATAGATCCTTGCTCTCTGCAAGACTTGAGGGTCATCATACCATTCTCCCTATTACATGACTACAAAGCCCTACTTCCAGATAACGTTCCATGAGTTAGAACTCTTAGTACTTTTCCACTGTTGCAAGAGGGAAAATAAATAAATAAATGCACATCCATTAGGCTTTAACACAGTGGTTTTCAAACTTTTTTCCTTGGGACCCAGTTCAAAAAAAATCATTTATGCTCGAAACCCAACAATTACCTCTTTGAACAATGCACTCCAGTCTTTCAGCAACAGCAGCAGGGGACGCCGCGGCCCAGTACCAGTGGCTATGTCTACACTTAGGGATTTAGGTCGACTTAAATAGGTTGACTAAAATTCCAGTGGGGCCATGTTAGTTCGAATTAAGTTAATTCAAACTAACTAAAATTAGTTTGAATTAGTTAGTTCGAATTAACTAATTCGAACTAACTTTGGTAAGTGTAGACATAGCCAGAGAGAGAGAGAGAGGTCTCGCATACACAGCACTCCACAATCCTGCAAGAGTGTCAGGTCTCTTGACATCACAGAGGGCTGGGTATGCGAGACTGATCACCACAAGACCCCACTCTCTCCCTCACAGAGAGAGAGATATTGCGGAGCGCAGTTTTGCATACTTAGCACTCTGCGATGCTGCAAGAGTGCTGTAGTATTTTGATTTATGTATATACGGCTCACTTGAAGTACATTTAAGTCAAATCTGGCCCGCCACAGCAAATGAGTTTGACACCCCTGATGCTACCACAGTATAAATAAAAATGAATAATCAGGGTCATGCGAGAAGTTTGTAGCTTTGTGAATTTAGCTCACTAAAGTCCCTGCCTGTGCCTTACTCCCATAACTATTCTTCCTCACCAGCTGTAGTTTCCAATCTGGTTGGGCCTTGAGTCTGCAAGCCCTCTGCATTCAGTGAGCATCTCAGCTCCAGGGAATGCAAGGAACAGTCCTTACTCCTCACCCAAGATACATGGCCTCCACTCCTCATTTGAATTTCAGATCATGAAACTGGATTGCATACAATTTCAAATTATTAAATGCAACCAATGGCCCAGCAACATGTACTTGGCTAATCTGGTGATTTATTTATACTGCCCTTTGAAACAGCGCAACAAAGAGAGGGGAATGGGCTATCGTCTCTCTAAGGAACAGGCTGAAGTGTAGAGCCAGAGGATAATCAAGGTGTCTACCTTCCTCCCAGGGTCTGAGCCATCTAAACTGACACAGGAAGTAGAAGAGGAGTTAGAGCCTGGCAGGTTGTAGTGGGGAGTCTCTCAGGCACTTGTAGACAAGCCTATCTGATTCAGATAGCTGGTGTAGACTAAGTTTGGAGGCCCTGAACCCAGAGCCTGAGAAGATATTTGGTGTAAGTATTCCTGGCCTGACACCTGGTTAAAAGGCGATGGTGTTTTGTTAATGTGTATGGGCTTCTCCTTGGCCCTAGGCTCTATAAAGTGGAACCCATTGCTGCTCAATTTGGTGAAATTAAGGTATGGGCACCCTTGCAACACTATGCAGGGCTGCAAGTGGGGATCAGGGACTACCTGCACTTTTATAGGCCCCTTCAGCCTCCTGGAACCCTAGTTTTCATTCACTTGTATTTAGTTTCTTTCCCTGATTTTCAGCCAATTCTAGGAAGAGCAATTTGCCCTTTGAAAATACAGAGGCTTCCATATTTTCTAGTAACCTTGGTGAAACTGGAATCAATCTGTCTCTCCTTCTCTGTGGGGGTCCTGCTCTGTTAAATACTCTCTGGTTGCTGTGTCTAGCTGCTGCTACCAGAGAGAGGGAGGATACAGAGACCCTCCTAGTTTCTGCTTCCATAAGCAAAATATCAAGTGTCTCATTCATGAGTCAGTTCACAAACTGATAATGCAACCATCAGCCACTGCCAGCTGTGCCTGGGGCTATGTATGCCAGGGCATAACCCTTTCTCAGAATAAAGAAGTCAAACTCCAGTTCTCAAATGGACACTGACCCCCACAATGGGTGGTATGCTGCTGCAGTAGGTCATAGAAATGTGGGGCTAGAAGGGACCTTCAGAAGTGATCAAGTCCAGCCTCCTCCACCGATGTAGAACCTAGGAAAAAAGCTGCTGTGTCTAGCAGTGCCAATTGGAGAAAACTTCAGTGAGACAGTAGGAGCTATCAGCAAGAGCCTGTGTTTCTCTGGAAAAAAGGGAGCTTTTCCCTTCACTCTCCATTCTCTATCCTGCTACCCAGGACAACAAAAGGAACTTAACATTTGTTTCTCTCTCCACCCACGTAGAGGCTTTCAGTGCTCTATTAAAGTCCCTTCCCACACACGGATGTGTAGGCAGGCTTATGCCACACATCTCACTATATAATTCTTCCTATTTCTCAGGAGCAACATTTGCTACGGTGACTGGCGGGCAGGTTATTTTTGTTCTTTGCCAGGACTTTCATTAGGATGCTTCTCGGCCTGTAACGGCACTCTGCCAGTGATCGTACCATATAATGTGTAACAGCAGGTCTATCGTGGAAAATGATGGAGATGCTGGGAGTGGGTGGAATTGGATCAGGCAACGTATGTAAAAATTTCAAATTGTTAAATGCACCTGAGTGTAGTTTACTTGTAGAAAGAAGAGGTACTAAGAAAACAAGAAACTGATCTACAAAAAAAACAGACATTTCTTGTGAGCAACCAAGATCTACCCTTTGTGCCATGGCCTTTTAGCTCGATGGTCTGATCTCTGGTCCCAAGAGGAATAACAGGCTTCTTACGCCCTTGTAGCAGTACTTCCATTGTGCTCTCTCCTGTACCTATGGCAACAAGCAAAATGCTTAGCATAAAAAAGTGAGGTCTGAGAAATTAGGAATTCCAAATGGGCTCATTTCTCCCAAGCTTGACACATTCTACCTTCCTCTTCTCCACCCTGGAAATGGGATCAATTAATCAAAAGTTGTCGTTATACTGATTTTTCTCTCCATGAGTTTGTTGCAAATAAAGAAAAGCACCATTGTGTCAACTTTGGTCAGAAAATTTAACGTGAGAAGCATGAAACAAAATGGCAACATCTGGCCTGCAAGATTAGCTTTCCAGAAAGTTGTTCACCTGTTTCCCAAAGCTCTCATAGAGACCAGCTGCTAACTAGTCACAGGCTGCTAGGTTTAGCATCATGGTAGGATAGTAGTGTGGAAATAATTGAGCACAAGTTCCCTATTCTGCACTGTAGGGCCATAATACCTTTCACTAGGTGGTCTGCATGCGTTACGTTGTTACAGCACAATAACACTCAACAGCTGGCAAACATGCAAGGCACAACCCACACACGTTCTGAATTGGTACACCTGCTCTGTGTTGTCTCAGCTGTAAAGTGCCACTTGGAGAGCAGTTTTTCCCCAGGCTATCTGTGTTAATATTAGATTTCAGCTAAGGTTGGGTTGGTGTGTTTTGTTTTTTTTTTAAAGTTGCATGGATTGTCAACGTGGCAGGCGAAAGAGTAGGTAGGGATCTGAGGTACAAAGTATTAAAGGTATAGACAGTCTAAAGTTACTGCTAGGAGAGCCTCTTGTTAGGTCTGGAGTCATGTTTTGCAAATTCAAGGTTCTCATAGTTCAGTTAAGTATCCAAACAGTCCCTGAACTCTGACCATTCACCCATCATTAGAGACTAGTGATCAAACATAACAACAATAACCAGAATTAACCTTAGTGGCATCAACAGGCATTGACAGTAATGCCCAGAATGTTTAGTCTCCTCAAACTTTAATTCTGGATGTTCAAAATCAGATCCAAACAATGTTTTCTTCATTAGTTATAACAGAATGAGGAACCCGCAGTGTGATATTTCCATGCAGTGCTAATTCTTTCGATTTAGTGGTGGTTGTGTAAGAAATTCAACTTACATTGGTGACTGGGTCATGGTTAAATGATTTATTGCTACATCGTTTACAAACCAGTCAGTGTAATGTGTAAATATTTCCATAGCTCTGCCAACATATTGCCTGATCCCCCGGCAAGCAGTGAAAGTTACAAAACAGAGAAAATTACAGGATTTCTTTATTGCCATGTACTTTGGCAAACCGGTAAAAGAAAAACCAGCTGAATCAGTCAGACCTCTAGGGTTCACCGGATGGTTGGAAAGAGCAATAGCTGAAAAGTTTTTAGATAAGCAACCATTGGGGATCCCAATTAGTTCAAGATGTACCACTGTTTAAAATGGTTTCTAAATTGCAGAACAAAACACTATGCCATTAATATCTAGATGGCCATCCATTTTTAGCAGAAGTTCAATGTTCTGTAGAGTTAGCCATCAAAATCGGAGACAGTGAGAATCCTTAAATTATGATTTACACTTAAAACACAAATGAAGTTTTCATGAACTGATTTTGTAGGCTCTTTGTTAGAACTGTCTCACTACTAGAGCAGAACACAAGTCCAGTCTGAAATCGACAGTGCAAAATTTTCAAGATACTTAAGTGACTTGGGCTCCTAAGTTACTTTAAAAAAATGGGACTTAGACATTTTGAAATTTTTACCCTATGTCTCTCAAGAACCAGACATCTCTAATGGTCCATTTATACAATAGTCTCAACTGGAGTGTGATTCTTTTGCAGAAAGTCATAGCAAATTCTTGCAATTCATAGGGACTGTCCCTGTCCAACCAGCATCTACCATCTTGGATTCCATCCATCTGAAGAAGGGAATCCCTGACTGATTTTTAGAAACTTTAAGAAGATTCATGTTAGTTTACAAGTGTTGCTGAGCATCACCTTTGCTGAAAGAAGCATTTTAAAACTAAAGCAAAGCTTTTAAACCTTCAAGAAATGTCAGCAGTGAGAAAAGCTGCCATCTGTTGAAGTTTTTCTCGTCAGGGAAAGGGTTTTAATTTCACCTTGACAAATGGCAGATCTACACACCCAACCACTCTTCCTGTTTATAAAGATACCTCGGCAAGTAGATGCATTAGCAAAAGCCTTAAATCACAAACCCTGCAACCTCCTGTAAATCTCTCAAAGTCATTCTGTTGATACACAAAAATATTGAAACACAGTATTTTCTTCATTTTTCCATTTCCTCGTTTGATTTACTTTTTTGCAAGCAGCATTCTTCTGTGTTTGCTATTTATAAACACACCTATTAGCAACCCTCAGTTTGTTAACAGGGATGATGAAGAACTGTGTTATCAGCAAGGGAACAGGAGCTAATGAATTTATGAAACAATTTGTTTTCATGTACACGTCCTCTACAAAGATGATCACTGAAAAGCTGGAGACAGGCAACAATGTATTAAACAAGCAGAGCTGTCTCTGGTAATTTTGTTTTTCAAAACTCAGTGTAAACAGGACTTTCTACAGTAGTAAATGTGAAAAATGTACACAGGCAATTTACTTTGCTGCTGAAGAGCACTGAAAGAAACACATGAATGTTTAAATAGCTGACTGCACAGGCCCCTCTTAAGTTTGCCTTCCACAAAAGAGTCTAGTGATCAAGTTTACTGACAGGATGTTTGTGGGACCAGTGAATTTTAAAACAAATACTAGGAAAATATTGATGGAAAGCAGATTTAAGGTGCATTCCAAAAGCATCCATGGAGGAAAACCCAATTCTAAGGTTTCTGTCCTGCCGGTCAGGGAACAGAAAAATCATATGCAACTTAGGCGTACCATTCACAAAAAGATTTTGATAAACATTCACAACAAACCACTCACAAATGAACTAAACACCAAGGGTTTTTCGATGAAGTCCCTTGTAAAATTTCAAAAGCAAATTTTGAAAAAACAGATCTACTTTCAGGCAAGTCATGATCAGAAAAGAGAGGAGATCATAAGATAATTTCTTAGTTATGAATTATTTGTCAAGCAATAGATAATAGTAAATGTAAGTTTCTTTTTAAAGAAATAAGAATGTTCTTCCTCTGCTTGAGCCTATATCACTGTCATAATCCTAATGTCACAGGAAAGAGAAAGAGATGAGCACACCATGTAGGAGGGCACACATTTTAAGGCAGGAATTTGGCCCAAGATTTTTCTCTCTTGACTTTGCCCTCCTCCCCTCAAGTTGGGACAATTCTGCAGTTACTTATACATTGCACATTTACTCTATGTCAGGAGATAAGGTACAGAAGGTAAATTTCTGGAAGAATTAAGGTTTCTTCCAGCCAAGAGTTAACTACTGTCATCTAGTTGCTACACAAACATTATGTACTAACTTCAAACAAATCCTGGAACAGCCACGTTTCACTTCGTTTCAGGTCACCGAGTCTTTCCTTCCACCCTACGCACTGGCCCAGGTTTGCTTGAAACTCGGGCAACCTGGCCTGAGATTTTTGGAGAGTGAGTAACCGGAGATTTTTGCTTGCTTTGAGTTCCATTATGAAAATTTTGCACAGTTCACAGGTGGAGGTGGCAAATGCCTATTTATCTTTTCATAAAAATGTAAAATATGTAACCAGTCATAGAACACTGGTTAATTTCATGTCTAATCAGTCTAAATTTAACTATTTCTCACTAACTGTTGTGAAAGTGAGCTAATCTTGTATGTCACATTTTACATAAAGGACAGAAGCTTGTATGTGAGTCCAACGGTCTATCATGCAGTAAAAAATTAGGAATGCAGCATCTATGAAATGAATACTCTATAGTATGAAGAGGGCAAGTCTGAGTCTCTTTTGCGGTGGAAACTCACCACCACTGTAGGTCTATGAAAAAATCAGATTTGATTTAATCATCTCTCCACCAGCACCACTCACCTTGCTTGTACGTGGCAGTCTTCGATCAAAGAGGCTGTGCAGGCTGAATGTAAACATTTTGGTTTCCTACAGAGGGCACTCATTATCGCAGAGGTGTTGGGATTGGAGTCCATAAGACAGAGCGGTGTTTGTTCAGGGAGTGGGTGAGAGTGCTAACTTTTGATTGGCTCAGAGTTGGTTTGCCAGTGTTGAGAAATGAAGGTCATGAGGTAACTGTATCTGGAGTTATTTATAAACCAGGTGCTTGCTGCTGAGAACAGCAACATTTGATCAGTGATCCTTTTCATGCACAAAAACCCCAGAATGCATCGATCCCCAGCAGTTAAACCTCCATTCCTCACCAGCAGAACAGCTCCTTTCAGGACATTAAAGGACTAAATGTGTGAGGCCGAACTTTCATGAGCCTACAGGCAATTCAATGGCACCAGTGAGAGAACTTTTTTAAAAGTCCAGAATCTGCTCTCTGTATCTAAAGCATCTTTCATCCGTATCCAAACGTTAAACTAGTGCTAGTAACATTTTCTTTTTTAAACCCCACAGATGTCTTGCCCTCAGTTTAATTATTTCCTCAGGGTTTGTTTTTCTCTCTCTTTTTTAGACTTTTTTTTTTAAAAGCACTTTTCAGAGCTGTATTTTCTATATGTGTGTTTTGAATTTACTGCTTGTGAAAGATGCCAGGCCTTGGACACCTCACTACTAAGTTCTGAATACCATTAGGGCCCCAATTCAGCAAAACATTAAAGCACGTGCTTCGCTTTCAGGATGATCCCCCAAAGCACGTCCTTAATGCTATATATGTACTTAAATCCATTCCTATTCAGGAAAGCACCTCACAGTTAAAGTGAAGCGCACAGTTTTGTCAATGGGACTTAAGCACATGCTTAAATGTTTGCTGAATGGGGCCTAAACAACACTGGCAGCCTGTCTGCACTAGTGAGCTCACCATTAGAAGCACTGCTAAACCAACAAAGGGAAAGTTCCCTAAAAGTCTCAGTGTAAACGAGATCCTGTTTGTTACAGAATAGGTACGGTAGGAGCAACAGCAGTGCAAACTTCCCTACCCCTGTCTTCAACCCTGACATGGAGGAACTATCCCCAGGCAGGGGTCATTGGCTATGTCTACACTGGCAAGTTAATTCGAATTAAGGAGGCTTAATTCGAACTAACTAAAGCCATGGCTACACTAGGCTTTAGTTAGTTCGAATTAAGGGCTTCCTTAATTTGAACTAATAAGTTCGAATAGGGTATTCGAACTAAGGGGTTACTTCGAACTAACTAGTTTGAATTAACCAATGTGGCCATGTTAATTCGAACTAATTTCTTAGTTCGAATGAACCGGCCATTGAAATGAATGGGGATCGCTAATTTGAACTAAGCAAGTGCTTGCTTAGTTCAAACTAACATTCCAGTGTGGCCATGCTAGTTTGAATTAAGATAATTCGAACTAACTAAAATTAGTTCGAATTAGTTAGTTCGAACTAATTCGAACTAATTTTAGCAAGTGTAGACATAGCCATTCAGTTTCATGTGGTTGTAAGTTCTTTGGGGAAGGGACAGTGGGGTTTTTTGTGTGTATTTATATAGCTATCTCATGCCATGGAGGTGTCATTAGCTGTATGACTGGTAACTCCTAGGCACTATTACAGTATAAACAAGTGGTTCATCTGATCCTTTATCCTATTGCTACAGGATTGCCTGTTGTGATGGTAATTTTCAGGATCATCTCATGTAATAAGGCTTTGTTTAAACATTTACATTACTTGTATGTTTCGGCAGAGGACCTCATTAATAAATCCAGTTAGGAAAATGATGGCAAAATACTCTCAGAATTTGCAGATTCAAAACATTGTGAGTACTGTTCAATTTCAATGAAGTTCTGACAGAAGCCTGCCTGGTTTCCTGCCAACTTGCCCATCTGGTTCCTCAGCAGCCTGCCTAGCAGACTCCCATCGCTGGTGACCCAAGGTTGGAGGCTTTGGGGCAGTTCTGTGAGGCTGGCTGCCCTGACTCCCAGGAACTGGCTGCCCCAAATCCCAGCAGGAAGTCACAAAATTTTGTTTTATTCTTTCTTTTTTTCCAGGTTTCTGCTTTGGAGAATTTCAAAGTTTTGTTGTTGTTCCAAATCAGAATGAAAAATTTGAAGTCTCAAAATCCTGTGCAAAAATGCAATGATCATTCTACATCCAGCTCTATTAATCAGTCATTTTAAAATTGCTGCGGCGGTAGCCAAACGTTTGCCTTTGTATGGAAAGTCTTTGGATTTAGAATCATCTGTAGTATTTCTACTTTTATATCTTGCCTTAGTATGGGTGGGGAGGGTACTTTTTCCATGGCCTTTGGAAACTCCCCAATATTATCTTCTTGTGGAAAAATCTGCTGGCACTAAGTGTATCCATAACTGGTTTTTCTTATAACAATACTGTCAGAGCTATACAATAGTAATGAATCAAATGGACTCTCAACACATCTATATCATCCAATTTGGGCCTCAAGTTTTAGGTGGCCAGCTGGTCAGCACACTAACGTAAGTTATTGCTATAGGACAAGAAAACTAGGCAAAACCTCAAGTTTTAATTTTTCCAAGGTTCAGGCAAATGTTTTCTTTGGGTTCAGTTGCAGTCAACGTGACATCTCAATGTGAAACTCCCTTGAAACAATCAAAACTCCACAAAACAGATACATTCCAAATCTTTCTTTATTCTTCTGCACCTTTAGGTGCATAGGGCATCCACCAGTTTCCGACACTTATTTTGGTCTTGTACTGCTCTATTTTGGCCTCCGAGGGTTGTTTGATGTGCACAAAATCAACAAGGAGTCCTGTGGCACTTTTAAAGACTAATACATTTATTTATCGCATGAGCATTCGTGGGAGAAAATCCCACTTGATGTTCTCCCACGAAAGCTCATGTGATAAATAAATTTGTTAGTCTTTAAAAGTGCCACAGGACTCCTTGTTGATTTTGCTGACCTAGACTAACACGGCGACCCCTTTGGAACTTGATATATGTAGTTTCTTTCTGTATTGTTCTGCAAAAAGTTTCTCTAGGTCACGCCCCCCCCCCCACCTGCAGGTGGTGTCCATATTATCCCTTGCTGTGGAAGTCACGTTGATGGCATCCTTAAAGTATGACTTAAATATGTCCATCATTGTCTTATGTCATAAGGTGTTCTACTTACCTGCTTCCAGTGTTGTAAGACGTTCTTTTCCAATGAACTCTCAAGATATTCCACAGGCATTTACTTTAGAATGAGTTGATTTTTTTTTAAAGTCAATTTCTGTTGTAGATTTCCATGTGTCTGCTCTACATAAAAGAGGGCAGACATGATGCTGGTGTTTAAAAAAAATCATATTTTTGTGTCAGTGCCAACATACTCCTTTTCCACATCTTGTCAAATGTATGAAAGTTGGCTGCTGGTTTTTGATATCTGTTGCTTGACATCCTAGCATGGTATCATCATCACTGCAAATCTCTTTCCCTAGGTAGGTAAAGTGACTTTATTTCTTCTAGTCTTTTTATATCCTCTTTAGTGATAGTCATATACAGTCCACTGTCTTTTCCTTATTGATAAATAAACATGCTTTGCTGTATATGCCAAAAGCTTCCATTAAGCAATGCATTGCCCAGTTTAGTTCAATGTTAGCAGCAAAAATTAAGTCACTCAGTTGTGCTTTATAATTTTGTCCACACAAATTCCCTGGTTGCCTTCTGTGGTTACTTTCATTGTGACATAGTCAATGACCAGTGCAAATAATAGTGTGGACATACTCCAGTTGTCACTACAAACCATTGGCTGATGTCACCATCTGATTGCACATTCAGCATTATTATATAGATATTTGAGGATTATAAATATTTGTTCCTGTACTATTCCATAATTCTCCAAAGACTGTCCTTGTGTATGCCGTCAAAAGCCTTCTGGAAATCTATGCAGTTTATCACAAGAGATGCTTACCACTCCACACTTTGCCTATAATAGGTTTGAGAACAACAACATGGTATACACATGATCTCAATGGTCTAAACCAGTGGTTCTCAACCTTTTGCAGGTTGCAGCATAGAGCAACCCTATAGGATACACCAGCTCACCCCCTCCAGGCCAAATCAAGCCATCTCTGCAGCTCACAACAACACACTTACCACTGTGTGATGACATAATAATGTGTCCCGACACAGCGGGTGAGAACCACTGGTCTAAGTCCTGCTCATTCCTCTCAAAATTGAAGGTTTACTTGTTTCTTGATATGTTCTAGGATGATGTTATATATGATTTCCCCAGACACTGAATTATTGCAGATGGTAAAGTTGAGGCCATGCATCAATAAGTGTACAATTAAAAAAGACCCAAACACAAAAAGTCCTCTTCACCTTGAGCTGAAGAACCAGTTCAGTGTTTTAATGGTGTTAAACTGAAGAAAACCAAGACATTAATATTTTGTGGAAAAACAGAGTGTGCTGTCTAGGAAATACAAAAAGTTTTAATAAATAACAAAATCCAAAAGGGAAGAATGGACTTTGGCAGAAGTGGAAAAGAGAAGTAAAACCTCATGAATGCATTTAGAGCCATGAAGAGACAAGCAATTGGCAAGGAGAATACAGAGCTCTAGACAGAGAGGTGTAGAGAGGAATGCTACAAGAGGCTGGGAATGCTAGCCAAAGGTGACCTTACCACCATGTATCAGACAATTAAGTAGCTAACAGGAAACTTTAGCAGTACTGGGCCCCCTATTAAAGATGCAAATGGAAACTCTTAGTACAAAAGAAAAGACTGGTAGAACATTTCCAGGCTGTTTTATTTAGACCAAGTGAACTACTAGAAATATGTGATGATGACCTAGCTTGAGAGCTTGATATTTATTTAGGAGATATAAAAATGGAAAAAAGTTAGAATAGCAATCAGTAAACTCAAAAATAGGAAAACTAAAAAGGATAAAGCACATGATGAAGATGACCTCCAGTGTTTTACTGTGTTTTTGGACAGAATATGAAAAGGAAAGAATTCAGCTCCATGGAAGAGAGACCTTACAGTAAAACTGCAAAGAAGGGCAACCTTATCAACTGCAATAACATGATTATAGTGCAAAACCATAAAATCAGCCCAGGTTTTTTAAAAGAGTTTGCAAACCTTTCTGTGAACTTGATCTGAATTCCAGTAAACTCTGAGGCGAGGTGAATGGTTTCAGATACTACACAGCTTTCTTCATGAGTAGGTATAGTACCTAGGGATCTGATAAGGCAAGTATTTTTGTGCAGATAGACTCCAATGCCCACATGAAGCACCATTGAAGTCAGCTGGGCTTTGGGCAGGTATCAGAAACTCATCCAGGGTCAGGGTCTAAATATGGTAGCTGACTACATTTTCTGAGCTCTTAGAATAATTTTTCTTTCTGTGTTTTAACATGTCACTCCTTGACCCCTCCTTAATTGAGTTAAGGATGCTGCTTTTGAAAGAAAATCTGTGGTTTTAACTTCTAAATCAAGAATTGTACTACAGAGCACATTACAGAGGGCTAGTCTTGTTAGTCTAGTTCAGCAAGGAGTCCTGTGGCACTTTTAAAGACTAACACATGTATTTATCGCAGAAGATTCGGCCCCGCCCCTGATTCTACTCATGAAAGCTCATGTGATAAATAAATTTGTTTAGTCTGTAAAAATGCCACGAAATTCCTTGTTTGTTTTACTGCAAAGCATGTTATCTAACAGACACCAGAAACATGGTTGCACTGGCCATGAAGATGTGTCCCCCACAACCTACTCTTCTCTGGCACATCCATAACTGTGATAGTGAGAACAAACCGAAAGGCATAGTGTGTAAATAGGCATGCATGTAAATCCACGGACAAATAAAGATTTTTCTTCTATATTAAAAATCTTTCTTAATCGCACATTCAACGTGAATAGCACAAAACATCCTTACTACCATCTGCTCTTATGCTACAGATTTGAGATCCTGGACTGTGTGGATGAATGTAGCAAGCATTGGCTCTCATCCTATAGGTGAAGAACCGCCAAATGATATTTATTGTTCCCTTCCCAGTGTCCCACTTTAGAAACATACAGCAAACAGCGGAGGTGAACTGAAAGGTGTATACCTGCTAGTGCCAAGTTGAGCTGGGGGTCTGGTGTTCTGCCTGCAATAGCAATAGTATTACTGTCTGAAAGAGACCTCAGGGGGTGTTTTCCCTGCATTTTTAATGTTAATGAGATTAACCAGTGTTGCAAGAGAAACATTTATATAACAGCTATTATTCAGTTGATTATTTTTTTCTTCCCCTAGTTGTTTCTCTTTTCTCTCTGCCCTGCTTTCTGCTACATTTTATGCTTTTCCCCCATTCCACTGAATTTCCCCTTACATACTCAGTGCTCCTTTCGCCATTCTTCTCCCATTCATTCCTACGCAGAATATAAAACCCAACAATATCCACCATCAAACCAAGACAAACCAGTAGTTTCAGCTGTACTTTGGATTCATTCCAAGCACAAAAAAATGGAACTCCATGGAAAAACCACTGTAAGATTCCCATCAGCACCCAAGAAGTAAGCCTGGAAACGGCCATTCAACTCTAGCACTAACAAAAGTCCCCAAAACCAAAAAAAGAGCAGAGGGTAGCAAGAGCAGAAGGAAGAGTAAGCAGTTCAATAGCCCTGCTAATTTTCAACTAGAGCTGGGTCCAAGTACAGTCAAAACCATGAGGAAGGTCAACTCCAGTTCCCAACCTTGCAGCTGACCCTTCTTTTTATGATGGGCAAATGCAAAGTCCTGGATCCAAATATCCTTGGACTTTGTGTGTCCAGGCTTCCCCAATTCACAATTCAGGCTCCATCGCCACTTTTAACTAATTCCCTTTTGTTTACTTTGGTTATAGAACTCAGGGCCCTTTCTGCTGAAAGACAAAGTGCATTCAGCAAGTCTTTGTTTCTGACCATATTGCCTCACTGCAAAACTTGAGGCTATATCTACCTTTTAAAAAAAAAAAAAAAAAAAAAAAAAAAGAAAGCTGGTTGTGGTGTTAACACTATGTAATGAGCTAAAGCTTTGCCATTTTGAGAAGTCCTGAGAGAGAGAGAGAGAGAGAGAATCAGAGGAACTGAAAATATATGCTTAATCACCCTCAGGAAAGTCTGCCATAATATTTTTGATTGCATAAGCAAACTAAACTGGAAATCTGGAATCTGTTCAAGACCTTTTGATCAGGGAGCTTTGCAAGTGCAGAAAAGTAAAAACACAGACAGATGGGGATTAGAGTTGAGCATGAAGAGAATAATTTCCTCTTTTTAATTTCAGTTCTGCTAACATATAAAAAGCACTAACAATCCAATTATGTAACCTGCATCATCAGAACCCCACTAAAATGGTAACGCTCAATGTAATTAAGCCATTACGTAGTCTGTTTGCTGCCCAGTTGTAGGCATCTTTTCACATGAGCAAATGAAATGCACTTTGAAAATCTGGACGGACAGATGGATCAAAACCAGAACCATTTATTCAAACCACCATGAGCTTTGGGAGTTCAGATAAAATGTAAACTGGTTCCATGCTACTGATGGTTCCGCAAAACCTGACTTAACAATATTTTGCAAACCCTAAGCCACTCCTGTTTTTGTTTGACTCTATTATTAGATTAACGTCATTGGAGAAGGAAGGTTAGGATGATGAGTAAGCTTGAGTATTTTTGCTAAACACTTGCCATTTGTAAGCGTAGGCCTCAGCATATTTTGCATTATTCCACCACTGAGTGTGATCTTTGAGACGATGCAACCCTCTATTCAGAAGCTGGTAATAAGGCCAAAAATTTAGGAAAGGGAGAGATTATGGATGGTAGAACAGATCAGGTTTTAGTTCTTGCCCACATCTCTTACATCTATAAGGAATACTTCTCTAGTCTAGACATTCAGCTCGTACCCAAAGCTATTGATGAAGCCAGTAAAGCAGTGAAGAACACAGCTTTTATCAGCTCAGAAAGTAGAAAGTCAAATAGCTTGATTCATCACCATTAAACTCCAGGATAAACTGATCTGGATGCAGTTGACATCCGCTGAACAGCTTTTGAAGAACAGCTGATGTATGACACTTGCATTAAGAACCATTTCCAACAGGGAATGGGCATCTTAGGCCATCAGCTCACTATATCGTTAAAGGCCACATCTGCTAGGCAGATGATTTTTTTTTCTTTTGCAGATTTTGCTGTTAATCAGACTTCACTGAAGTTGTGTACTCAGCTGTTCAGGTGAGGAAAGGAAAAGAACTGGGCTTTCTCAGTCCATTTTGGCTTTTGTCCATTTCAGTTAACTCAAATAGCAAGGTATTCAGTTTCTTGGTTTTGTTTTTATGACACTTTTTAAATAAGGAAAGCCTCAGAGCAGCCATAATAAATCCCTTGCAGAGCTGTTCTAAAACCAGCATAACTGCTCAGGGGATGATTTCTCCTAAACTGAGGAATCTCAGATTGACACAGAACTAACGTGACGCCAATTTTTTTAAAAGTCTCCAGAGGCAATCCCAGCAATAACAGATTGGTAAGCCTAACTTCAGTGCCAGGCAAATTGGTAGAAACTATGATAAATAACAGCTACATAAATGAATACGATATATTTGGGAAGAGTCAACATTTTTTTTGTAAAGGGAAATCATGCCTCACCAATCTACTAGAACTCTCTGAGGGGTCAAAAAGCATGTGGACAAGGGTGATCCCCTGGATACAGTGTACTTAGATTTTCAGGTAGCTTTTTACAAGGTCCCTCACCAAAGGCTCTTAAGCAAAGTAAATTGTCATGAGATAAGAGGGACGGTCCTCTCCTGGATCAGTAACTGGTTAAAAGATAGGAAACAAAGGGTAGGAATAAGTTATCAGTTTTCAGAAGTATAGTTCAATGTATTTATAAATGATCTGGAATAAGGGGTGAACAGTGATGTGGCCAAATTTACAGATGATACAAAATTAATCAAGAGAGTTAAGTCCAAAGCAGACTGCAAAGAGTTACAAAGGGATCTCTCAAAAGTGGGAGACTGGGCAACAAAATAGCAAATGAAATTCAATGTTGATAAATGCAAAGTAATGCACATTGGAAGCCATAATACCAACTACACATATAAAACAAGAGGGTCTAAATTAGCTATTAACACTCAGGAAAGAGATTTGGAGTCTGTGGTTAGTTCTCTGAAAATATCCACTCACTGTGCAATGACAGTCAAAAAAATAAATAAACCTAGCAGAATGTTAGGAATCAATAGGAACGGGATAAATAATAAAACAGAAAATACCATATTGCCTGTTTATAAATCCATGGCATGCCCACATTTTGAATACTGCATACGGATCTAGTTGCCCTACCTGAAAAAAGATGCATTGGAATTGGAAAAGGTTCAGAAAAGGGCAACCAAAATGATGCAGGTATGGAACAGCTTTTATATGAGGAAAGATAAAAAAAGACTGGGACTTTTCAGGTTGGAAAAGAGATGACTAGGGGGATATGATAGAGCTATATAAAATCATGACTAGTGTGGAGAAAGTAAATAAGGAAATGTTATTTACTTCTCATAACACAAAAACTAAGGGCCACCAAATAAAATTAATAGGCAACATGTTTAATTCAAACAAAAGGAAGTATTTCTTTCTTCACACAACATACATAGCCTGTGGAACTTCTTGCCAGAGGATGTTGTGAAGGCCAAGACTAGGACAGGATACAAAAAAGAATTAGATAAATTCATGGAAGATAGATCCATCAATGGTTATTAGCGAGGACAGGCAGGTGTTGCTGTTTGCCAGAGGTTGGGAATGGTCAACAGAATGGATCACTTGATGATCACCTATTCTGTTCATTCCCTATGAAGCACCTGACAGTGGCCTGTGTTGGAAGACAGGATACTAGACTGGGCGGATCATTGGTCTGACCCAGTATGGTCATTCTTATGTACCAGAGCAACTCTTAAGCCATACCCTCATTCTGGCTGTTGGCATAGGGGATGAGACCAGCCTCCTTTAAATCCCACACGCAAGTCAGACTCAGGTCAGCAAGCAAGCACCCTGGTCAAGGTCTGAGAACCTGGCTAGGGGATAGGTCAGATCCCAGTCCTGCTGTGATGTGGATCCAAACCCTGTTCTTTTGCATTATAGATGCAAATCAAGCTGTAGGCTTGAATCAGAAGATCTGCATAGAATGGCATGGATGTGTAGCATGTCTGTAAGCCAGTAAGTCCAGCAATTGTAAATCAATGTGCATGATTAAGTGAGGGCTTGGAAACCCTGCATCCAGAAGCCTGGGTCCGACAGAACCGAGTTTACAATACAGTGTCGAGACACCCTTTGTGATCTGGCTCCAGAGGCAAATTAGAGCAGTCTGAAGCCTCCTCTTACTTTTATGAGAGACTGACCTCAAGGTTTGGGGCCATGCAGGTGATTCAAAATCACTACTGCATCACCCTCCTGAGACCTATAAAGTTCAGCCCAGCTAGGAGGCAGGACCTTTGACTTTTTGTGTCTATGCATAACAAGAACGGCCGAAATTGGAAAGTTAAATCTTCAGTGGTCGTCAGTCACCCCAGAATAGTTGTGTCTAGGCTACTTTGCCACAATAAACAAATAAAAACAAATTAAGAGTGTTTAAAAATTAGTTTTGCACATGACTGGCAGGTCATTTCCGTTCATATGTGTTCTTTTGTGGCTACACATGATGCCATAGGCACGGTTGTGTGCTGCTATTTAAAATGGAGTTCTCTATTTACACAAACTGCTAATTATGCGACTATCATAGAAATCAGAGATGGCAAAGGGGTATTGTAACATCTAGTCCATTCCCTTGACAGCACAATACTCTTGTTTACAGCTTATTTTTAGGCCAAAATTTTGTGACTAGTCTTCTTGGGTGCCTAACATGAGACACCATAAAAGGGGCCACATTTATAGAATGTACTGAACATGCACCTTTGCAAGTGAAGCCCTTTGGAAGGAGTCTCATGTTAGATTTTTCAGGAATGGAAATGTTTCAAATCACTAGTCACTTTTTAAAATTTTGGTTGTATTTAAATGTTCCAAGTTTCATTATTTGCCTTAGGAGATAAGTTCCAAAGGGGTAGCCATGTTAGTCTAGATCAGCAAAACAAATGAAGAGTCTAGTGGCACTTTTAAAGACTCATAAATTTATTTATAAATAAATAAATTTGTTAGTATTTTAAAGGGCCACTAGACTCCTTGCTTGTTTTACCTTAGGAGTTGTTTCACTGTCTTACAGGAGGTATTACCTAGCTTTCAACCTAAACAATTTAATTTTTCTCCCATCACCAATATTCAAACTCCTTGTGCCTCCCTAAATAATAATCCTCCCTCTTCTGTGTTTCCACCATGCAGATATTTTCCCCATCCCCTGCTGTTGCTTAGCCAAGCTCTACATATTTAGCTCCTTTAATCTTTTCTCATCGGTCAATCCCTTCAGCCTCCCTCATTTTTGCTGCCCCACAGTGAAATCAACAGAGATTAGTATTTTAATCTCAATTTTTTCACTCTTAAACAAAACCCAAAACAAGAACTTTATAAATTGAGTGTCTTCCTGAGCTTTGTATAGTAACATTTTATAAACTTTTAGATTCCCGCCCCCTCTACTTTCGTCTATATCCCCTCCCCCACTAATCTTTCCTACCCTTTGGCTTCAACTAGAAACTGCATTTGTTGTTCCGGTTTTAAACCATATTTAAATACAATTCAGCCAGTTAGCGTGGATAGTCCTTAAACTATATTTAGAAACTGTATAGTTTGTGCCTATCCATATTAGCCAGCCACTCCACATAGCAGCAGAATTAGCCTGAACTAGTTTTAAACCAGGTTCATCAGACAGTTCCTGATCTCATGCAGACTTCGGGACAGTACCCTACGGGTATTAAGGAAAAAGAGGGATTAGTACCATGAGGGTGGCCTGCCAGTAGTTCCCTTTGTCTTACCTTTTTTTCCGCTAAGCATGATGACAGTCAGTTGCTTTTTTCCCCCTTCAGGTTAGCATCCCTTCTCTCCCAAGATCCCAGTTGTAAGATGAGGCCTGTAAGGGCATCCAAAGAATGACTGTTAACAATTGCTAAACTCATAACCATTGTTCAAATGACAAGGGGGGGCAGCAGAATAAACGCTTACAGAAGCCAAACTTTCTTATTACTTTTAAAGTCTATCTCACTTCTGGCTCGCAGTCCCCTTACGTCTCACGACTGTGTCAATTAAAGCAAGACACTTTTCCCCATAATTCAAGCCCTGCTTATAACCCCTTTCCCTTGTCCCAGTCAGAGTCCTACAGCTTCCTAAGCCTTCCCTGGGCCCAACCTGAGGGAATTGCAAACAGCACAGGTTGCTTGAGTTAGCACTAACGACCGGTGCAGCTGCCAATTACTGTTTGTTTAGTCAAACAAACAAGGAGTCCTGGGGCACTTTTAAAGACTAACAAATTTATTTATCACAGGAGCTTTCGTGGGAGAAAAGTGCCATGGGACTCTTTGTTTGCTTGGATGACCTAGACTAAACTGGTTTGTTTAGTCACTTCCCTGGGGCACAGAAGCCTAGGAAAGAAGGGGGCTGCTAGTCAAAAAATATACAGCCCCAGAGTTAGAGATACTGATTTCTGAGAAGGAGGGGGCCTGTCCCTAATTACACCAGCTTCATTAGATGGATGTATGGTGAGGCAAGGAGGGCCCGCGCCAGTTCCCGTCTCACGCTTCCTTTGCACTCTTTCTCCTGTTCCCCTGCCACCCATCTGAATTATTCCCACTCTGTCTTCTCACCAGGTTTCGCCTTCTCTCTCCATTCTCTGCTCCTCTCTCTCCAGAGCTGCTGTGAATTACTGTTGTTGGTATGTTTACTGGTGATACGAGTGGCTTCACGACAGTCATCTTGGAGGGTGCTGTTTGTACAAGCAGCATTTTGTCCTTCTCCCTCATGGTCCTTCCCCTCCAGGCCCCTCCCTACCATTCCAGCTCAGGCTCCTGTTCAACCTTCTCCCCTCCTCCATCATGCTCTTGCTCTCAGGAATTGCCCCCTTCCTTCTCCGGACGCCTGGCTAAGTGCCTCAGCTGATCACACCTTTGCCCCCACTCCAAGCTGCTTCCTGACACCGCTGCATCGACTGACTCCGCTGTGGAGGGAGAAGGTGTGAAGGAAGCAGCCACTTGATGATGCCTCCTCAGGCTGTACACAGCGCTTTCCCAGCAGGGACATAGTATAAGTGGTGCTATCCTTTGCAATTTGCTTTGCTGGCAGCAAGGCTCATCAGGCCTTGGTCAGCGCGGGTGGGGCAGAGATGGGGCTGGCCTAGGAAAAGGACAGAGTGAGAGAATGGGAAGTTTCATCTCATCCCCCCTCTATTTTTCTGCTAGAATTAGGGGAGGAGGATGCACCAGAGGGAAGGAAAGTTAGGGAGTGGGGAAACTCACCCCTCCTTCAGTTGCTGTGCATATATAGCTCCCAACCACCTTAAAACTGTGCTCTGGACCAGAGAGACCTTGAAGCCCCATTCCAGGGAAAGCTGTGCCCCTTACTCCTATGCAGAGCCCCATCGAATTCCTAGTGAACGGCCCATGTGTGTGGCTTTCTTCGCAGGATCGGGGACCTAGTCCAGAGTGTGCTTTTTAAAGAATTCTAACATGGTTGTGCACCTGCAAGCCATGGAAGTCAAATCAACCTTAAATGGTGTTTGAAACCAGTTAATACTGTTTTTGCCCCACTGTACACAAGGCCTGTGATGGAGACTCTGTCCCATCCCCTTCTTTAATCATATGTAAATTTGGTTCCCACCAGGGTGAAGGATACACAGTCATTTTATTTATTATTTTCTAGGGACAATTAGTTATAAAAACATTTTCTACATAATACCCATGATAACACACTGCCAGCTAAAATACCCCCAGCCAACAGGAACAATGACTTTCTCCACCCCTATCCCTCAGCAAAAGCCTAGTTAAATAGGTGGGCTTTTCAATGAGTCCTCCCAATGAACAACTTTGGACCCAGGTGAGAAAGCAAATTCTAGAGTTTAGGGCCCTCCACTCTCTCCAGACCCAAGATGGGACTGTGAGTTCAAGCAATGACCTCCGCTGTTGCAGTATAACGTGGAGAGAGCCAGATTCTCAGATAAACAAGGATCCTATATAAAAGAGTATTTCTTTAAGGCTTTAAATCTGATTTTGCTCTCAGTGAATCAATGGCAAAACTCCCATTAGTGTGGGCATAGTTCCCATGGACCGCTGTGCCAAGGCGTCTCAGTCCTAACCTGCGTCTGTCCTATCTCGTATTACAGTTCCAGACCTATCTTTATCTGAGCCCGTCAGTTGAGCTAAATTGTTCCATTATGTGTTGACTTTGTAATGTGGAAAAATGTATCGTGGAGGGACCACTTTCTAGATGAGAGGGTGGTTAAGTCTCCATGACTGGTTCAATCCTTGACTCCTCAACTGAGGCTGCCAGAAGGGGAATAGTTGCAGAAGTGGGTTGTTTGTTTGTTTGTTTAATTTAATTTAATTTAATTTAATTTTTTCTTGATGCTGATATTGATTAACTCCAAAACACAGTGAGAGTGGCTTGCTTATTTCACATAAACCACTATTATTGAGAAAAATATTCCAGTCACTACTGAATTCAGGCAGTACTGAACCAGTGAATTGGATGTGAAACGTTGAGGCTCTAATGTTCCATGCCTACCCCTGAGATAATGATGTGACGCAGCACATGTGTACTGGTTTACCTGATCAAAGTGTTTCAAAATATCAATGTCGAGCCATAACAATGGGACCATCACAATTACATTAACGAAACAGGGTATTCATCAACTGAGTTCAACCTCTTAAAAACTGAGATCCTGCCTGCTCTGTATGGACATTAAAGATCCATGGCACTTCTTTTAAGAGCAGAAGTTTGCCCCAGCCAAAATATCCCTGACCACTTCCCACTGTTATGCAGCATGTCACGTGTCAATTGTCCATCTGGCTGCTGTTCCCCACCCCAGGAATAGACACATTTTAGTGCTGCATGAATTGATCTCTGAATGTCATTTGTAAAATGATTTGAGAGCCTGCTGGATAATTTCAGTGTGAGACATTGTTGTGAAGGTACAACTACAAACGCAATGGCGTGAGGGAAAGAATCGTGAAAAAGATGGAAAAGGCTTTCAGCAAAACAAGAAGCATATCCAAAGATTTTACAGTTTCTTTCTGTATCTACTTTGAAAGGGGTCAGAGGTTCATTGTATGTTGTCAAGCATGTGGGTGCTCTGTGTACAACATAGGTAGTAATTAGATCATCTCTTTCTAAATTACATTATCAGGAAATGTCTATAATGTTTGCATGGGTCTAAAATACCCTAGATTATACTCTGAGAATAGAATGTTCTCTGAATAAAGAGTGAGCTTATATTAAATCAATGAGAATGTACTCAGAAACATCAATTAAATTTAATAGGATTCTTTACCACAGCATCAGGAAGCTGGAATAGTTTAAAATAAGTCTCCTAACCCGCTCTGCCTCCCTAGGAAATGAAAAAAAATTAACCCCAAGCTTCTGGAGTATTCATAGGATTTTATAATAAAATGTTTTTTTCCCTTCTTTTTTATTCATATTTGTATATACTGCTCATCTGCATATCTGAATAGCTGCTTAGCAGAGAGATAAAGAGAGAGAGAGCTTTTCATCCATAGATCTGAAGCTAGCACATTTTTTACCCAATGCACTCAGTTTCAGGAATGGTACAAATGTGGTTACTCTGAATGTGATTAGTGGCCATCTGTACGATTAGCAAGTGGAATATATTTTTAAATGCCCTACAGATTATTTGCTCTTGAGTCCAGTAGTTGTTCTGCTACTAGGACGAAGAGGTAGCTAACTTTAGTTTACCTTCATTCTAATTTCATGCACCAACCACAAAGGTTAATTCAGCTGCAAAATTTGGATCTGGATCTGAACTTCCCCTAAACCCAAAGCAGTTCATATCAGATGATTTTGATTCCGGCCCAGCTCTAATCTCCCAGGCGCTCCAATAGCATGGTGATGAGCTTGTAATTGATAGATAGCAAATCTCCCCCTGGATGCTTGGTAGAGAAAGGACCCTATGTAGAATTAATAAACTTTTTCAGCTGAGCTAATTATTCAGGTGATGGTATTTTTCTGTAGAAAATAGGACAACAGAATCCATTCACAACTCAAACATAAAATGGCTTTCAGGCCTTCAATGTTAGTAGTTTGTTTTATTAATATCAGTTTTTTTAAATGCTTTTCCCCTTCAGGTGAAACCAGCTCTCTTTTCGTCACAGTCCCTGTAATGAATTGAGGTATACAAAGCTGGTCATACAATACGTAGCAGCAGTGAGGAGAGAGAATCTTAGGGAAGCGTTTCCATAGAAACACTGACGTCCTGCCCTGTTAACAGGACATCGAGTTCCTTGAACGGGAGGTATGTTTTTTTTAAAGGAGCAGTTAAATGGCAGAAAGCCAGCTGAACAGAGCTATGACTCTGTTTCTCCCAGCAGAATAAGATTTTTAGCTGGGGGGGAAAAGAAGCTACCCTCGCATTATAAAATGTATTCTTTGACGATTAAATGATACGGTATATATCCTGGTAAATAATTAAACTGCTAACCATACAATGATCAATAGAAAGTGCAAAAAAATGTAAATACATCAGGCTGTGAAATAGATGCTTCTTAAGCCCTGTCAGATTTTATCACAGATTCCACTCCTAAATACCTTAAATTCAGCACAAGCCCAAATGATGCAGATTAGAAAGCTCTAAGGGACATCCAAGGTTGTACCCCAATTGTACGGTCTCCCTGGTTGGCCTTGGATTGAGACAAGTGTTTTGCTAATGCAAATGGTTCTGTTTTTTAAATGGCCTCATGTCTACTCGGCTAAATAGTGGCAGAACAGCTGTGTCTGCAATAGAGCTGCTAAGTGGGGAAACACAGTCAGAGGAAATGTTTTTATTAGCAAGGTCAGAAATCATGCAAAATAAAATCGGATTATGAAAAAAATCCATCACTGAAAGTTTTCTGGCAGGTTGGTCCATGCTAATGAGATATTTTGGTACAGCGAAAGACACACAGATAAACTTAATAAATTTCTCAGTAAATATGGCTGGCGTCTTGCAGTAGTAACCTGATCCAAAGCTAACTGAAGTCAATGGGAGTCTTTTCAATTGTCTTCAGTGGACTTTAGCTCAGGCTCTGGGAGATACCATGCTTGATCCCTCAGACTGAGAAGGAAAGCGGCCATCTGTGTGAATCTCCTTTGGCCTCAGCATTTTTAACTTCCTCAGGCTATTTTTGCTTAAATCTGGATCTCTTTATCAGAATGCAGAGAACTATCTGATGTAGTAAAAAAACCTCTCTCTATTCAGGTTCTTATATTTGCCTATTCCAGAATATCTGAGCACCTTCCAACCATGAGTCATACAGCCTGAGGAACATCTGTCATATATAGTTCTGTCTCCATTCCTTTCCACAGGATGATATATTGCTTGTTTGTCTTTTTGGTTAATCTGATGTTATACCGGTATGTGCTATGCACTGTTTTATTTGCGAAGGCAAAGTGGAGGAAGGGAATTTTGCACATGGATTAGAAAGCATTGAGGTTTGTGGGTTCCACAGTTTGAACCAACACCAAGAATGTTCTGTTTCCTGCTCAAACAAAGCCCATGTTATTCAAAAATATTTAGTAATTTTGGTTACCTCAGTTCTTGGGCACTCAACTTGAGACACCTTGAGTATGATCATCAGAAAGTGCTGAGCGTCCTCAGCTCCCTCAGAAGTTAATAGAGCTACAAGTACTCAGCATCTCTGAAAATTAGGCCCAAGTTGTCTCAAGTTAGGCATTCAAAATTAGAGGCCACTTTAGAACATGTTGACCCTTATAGCTTTGTACTAGTCATGAGATGGACCAAGCCCTTGTGTACAGCCCCCTGTCTTGAGTACGGCTTTTGTGTTATTTCTGTAACTGCGTAAAACTATGTGGTTATAATAAAATTGCAAACCAATCAGAACACTAAGATTTGAAATTCTTGTTCAAGAATTACGGCAAGGGCTTCCATTGACTTCAGTGGGATCGGTCCCGGGCTGCAGGATGTAGAACTGGTCTATTTGCATGATGTTTGCATTGGGGTTGTTTTAATTAAACCTGTTCAACAAGGTTTACTGCAGAAATGGACATACACAGAAGGAGCAAAGAACAGGTGTGTGTCTGAGTTCTGGCAAAACATATCTATTGACCCAAAGAAGTGAAGATAGTTAATATAGTTAATAAAAGGAAAGAGAGAGGGTCATATTAGATAATAGAAAAGACTTCCAAGCCTCACCATTGCAGCTGAAATAAAGCATCTGACAAAGTGGGATTTTCTCCCATGAGAGCTCATGCAATAAATAAATTTGTTAGTCTTTAAAAGTGCCACAGGCCTCGTTTGTTTGGCTGACCTAGACTAACACAGCTACCCCTTTGGAACTTGAAATATAAATGTTTCCCTATACATTAAAAGAAAGATTTATAAATAATCAAGATAACATGGAAGTGTCACTTTACTTAAAGAAACGTCTCATCTAAAAAGCTGGGGATCTGATGGCTAATTACACTACATGTTGGATTTTACGTCATTTTGGAAGACGTTCATATATATCACAGTGACAAATGTACTTTAAATGCCTAGATAGATGAGATGCATGCACATGATGAAGGGTGATACGCTCAGACCTAGGAACATAATCTCACAAAACCAAAACAACTGAGTCATGTGTAGAGGCTAAAAGAAACAGCTTGAATTGTGACCTCATAAACTAGGCAGTCAGGTGTGGTCATTACTTGGTTGATTGACCAAGGGCGGTGTAGAAAGTACTGACTAGTTAATAGGAGGCATTTTCCCTCTAAGATCTTGTCCACACATATACTGCTTTAACTAGAAAGACAACAGAGTCTTGTGGCACTTTTAAAGACTAACAGATTTATTAATCGCATGAGCTTTCGTGGGAGAAAATCCCACTTCGTCAGACGAAAGCTCATGCGATTAATAAATCTGTTAGTCTTTAAAAGTGCCACAAGACTCTGTTGTCTTTCTACAATAGACTAACACGGCTACCCCTTTGGAATTTGCTTTAACTAGATTAGTTTTACAAATTAACCTAGTTAAAGCAGGCCAATTCCATGGTGTGCCTGCCTTTTTATTGATATAAACAGTTTGGTTCACTGAGGCCTAGACTTATGCCAGGAAAACTTTTGTCTCTTGGGATTGTGAAGAAAAATCCCCCAAGAGACATAAATTTGGCCGGCATAAGCACTAATGTGGACAATGCTATGTTAGTGGGAGATGCTCTCCTGCTGACATAGCTACTGCTGCTTGTTTAGATGGTTTTATTGTGTTGGCAGGAGAGTTCTTTTCCGTCAACAGAACGCAACTATACAAGCGCTCTTACAGCAGCACCGCTGTACCAATACAGCAGTGTCACTAAATTTGAAGTGTAGACTAGCCCTGAATCTAGGGCTCCAATTCAACAAAGCACTTATTCTCATGCTTAATTGTCATTGCAGCCAATGATATTTAATGTATATACTTAAATGTAAGCATGTCCTAAAGTGCTTTGCTTAATTGGGGCCTAAAGCCAGATGTGAAAACGCACTAGAGATGGGCAGCATTGCTTAAGGCCAGCTTTTTTCTCTTTATGTTTTATTGGGAAGAGCTGTTTCATAAAGCCCAAAATGGTAAAGCACCAGAATAGGCATGAGGAAATGATGTATTTAAAAGGGCAGGAAAACAACATGAGAAGTCTCATTTCTTAATCTTGTTCAGATGTCTATAAATGTAATAAGTAACTAGAGAAATTCTTGTCATCCCAAATGTTAGCGTGTGTCTAACACTACCCCGAAATATATATAGACTTGTCCACAACTTGCAAAAGTCACCATCTACTTGGTTATGAAGGTAATTTCCAGGAAGATAACCAGCTTGCCATGATTTGTTGGTTTTTCACCTGTGGTGCGATCATTTTATTCCATTGTTGTTGAGTCGATGGTGGATCTTAGGGAGACCCTGTGTGTCAGTGACACCAAGCGACTCAGGTTTTGTGTAGTTAGTTTGGGAGCTGGAGAATCAAAAGGAACCATGGGGTCCTGTCTGTATTGAGGTGGCTAAAGAAAACACTGCTTTTATATTTGTTATAGCTGAGTCTTGTTTCTTTTCCACATTACTGCATCAGCAATGTCTTTGATATACGTAGCCATTGTACTCAACCTCAGTTCCAGCTTCTGATCTTTCAGCCATAAGATTTGCAAAATATTTGTGATATCTGAAAATCATTGCAAACTACTTGCGTGAGATGATTTACTATCTGTAAAGCTGTGGCCAGGAATCATTTCATCTTGATAATTTTTTGCTACTGTCAAAAGTAAAAACTTTTTTTTACGACAGAGAAAAATAAGTTGCCACTGCAGGTTTGGAAATAGAGGGTTTTTTTCCCCCAAACATGATACAAATGTGGGGCATTCAACCCTTTTACTATGTTACGGTTATATTCGTCTCAAGAATATTGCAAAGTCATCAATCTCTCACTTCAAATAACAAATCAGAGATTGACAGGACAGAATTAAAAATATCAAAATGGGGAATACAACATCTTCAAAACCAGAACCGGGGTGGGGGAGTGGGACAATTAAAAATGACAGTAACAATCACAATTACAGCCATCTAGTGGGCAGATTTTTTTAAAAAATAGCTCTCATATACAATTCTGATAGATTCCAATAGACATGTAAATTAAACAAAAAAATTGCATTTTTTTTAATGGGCTGGGTCCATTTTTTGTTTCTTTTTGATGGATAAAAAGACTTAAAAGATTTTATTAAATGCATTTTTTTCTGATAATATTTGACCTTGGAATACCAGCTTTGGTGTACCAATTCTGCTTACCTTGGCAGGTCCCTCATCAAAACTTTTGATGAGGGACCTGCTGAGGTTCTCACAGAATGTATATTGTCGACACTCACATTTTAATTGAAGGGACAAAACTGATTCTTTAACAAAGACTTCCCTTCTCCAAATAGTCCACTAAAATTTGAAATTAAATATGCGCTAACTTAATCAAACTTTCACTTTCTCGTCTGTTGACATCATCATTTCAGAAGGCCACCAATCATCATAGAGTCTTTCCTGCTAAGGTTCTAAGTCTCTTAAAGAGAAAAAGCAAACAGAAAAAACAAACAAACAAACTCTCAAGCTTCTCTTAGTCCAGTGGTTTTCAAACTCAGAGTCGGGCCCCAGTACTTGGGTCCCAAGAAAAAAAGTGTGAAAACCACTGTCAGTCTATCAAAACAAGATTTTTTTTTAAAAGGACTAGCCTATTTTTTTTCTTTTGCAGCTCACCTTTAAATATAAAACATGGGCCCACGTCGTAAACTTCAGGTCTGAATTCCACCTACCTTCCCCTCCCCACACAGATTTGGGGCAGCCCCATGGAGTAGAATAAAGTGCTATAGGATTTTTAACCCCCATGACAAGCACTAACTAAGTGTGAATTTGGGAAGTCCTCCTTGGCATGCATTCAAGCCAGTATTACTGAAAAACTCGACATGCCAATTGCATGAGTCACCCCAAACAGTGGTTTCTTTAATACTCATCCCATCTAGTGGTTTGACTTCTTTTAAATAATAAATAAAAAGGTAAACAAATTCACACATAATCTGTGCATCACTGGTGATTATTAGTATATGGCTTTAGAGTCTACTCTTCATATTGAATTCAATGGGGATTTGTCCTTTGCACCAAATGGAGCCAAACTGGGCTCTTGGTCACATTACTTTTACTCCACACTTAGGCCATGTCTACACTTATCAAAGTTAGTTTGAATTAGTTAATTCGAACTAACTAATTCAAACTCATTTTAGTTGCATGGCCCCACTAGAATGCTAGTGGCACTTGCTTAGTTCGAATTAGTCAGTTGCATTAAGGTCAATGTGCCGGTTAGTTTGAACTAATATGGCCACATTGACTTAATTCGAACTAACTAGTTTGAATTAAGGGTTAGTTCAAAGGAAAATGAGGTTTTACTAATTCGAACTAACTTTTCCTTAATTCGACTTAAGGAACTGCTTAAGTCGAATTAAGGAAACTCAAGTGTAGACACAGAGTCGACTTAATTTACAAGTGTAGACGCACCCTTATTGATTTCTAAACTTTTACACTGAAAAAAGCTTTACAGTGCTATGCCTGACACTCCACATCCCTTCATTTCACATTCTAGGCATGAGAAACCTTTTGCAGAAAATATGTGAAGTTCTCTGTGAATCCATAATACAAATCTCTAGGAAGGTAGATATACATAAAATGTATGCATATCATGCAGCCAAATCCTCTGTATCCTGTATCCCTTCAGCAAAAACAAATATCCAAGTAGCAATTTGCCCAGAGCTAGAATACATTTGGCAGGGGGAAAAGCTATTTAAATACTGCTATTCTGCAGAACCTGTTTGGAGTGTTGGAATAAATCTTGGCTCTCACCCACTTGTACAAATTGTGTGGGTGCCTTTGATTTCCTTCTACAGTGGAGGGGCAAAGGGGTGGGGTGAAGGGCAGAATGTCAGCTACCTTAACAGTGAATTTCCTGGCCTTTGTCATTTTTGAATTGCAGCCTTATTTAGGCTAAGGTAGCACAGTGCAACATGTCATATAAAACCATAGGTACCCACAGAGCTAGATTTTAGATGTAGTTGATGAGATTTAATTAACCTTTATCTTGACAAGTGGAAATAACTTGCTGTGAGTCAGGTTACATTTTTCACTTGCAAAGAAAAACGGTACTGAAGGCAGGATGGGGAAATGGAGTGGGAATCAATAAACACAAATCTTGATAAAGAAAAATCAGCTGCTAGCTTAGAGCTGGGAAACAGCGCATTTTCAATTTGCTCACACTTCATAAACACAAAAGGTCTCCACCAAAATAGTGTGCATCATTCAACACACCCTAGTCCCATATGTCTCTGATATTCCCCCTTCCCCAAAAAGAAGCAAGCATTCTGAAGGGTCTCATTCCACCCTATCCTATCACCAAGCCTAAAACCTATGATTATTCAGGGCTAGATTGTGCAACCCTTGCTCACTTTGGTGAACTGTTACTCACACAAGCAGCTCTATTGACTTTTGTGAGATTAATTGTGTAAGTGCTGACCAATGCGAGTAAGGCCCATGAGAGTGCTTTATAGGAGAACCACAATAAAATACATTAGTATTAGGCTGTGAAGCCTTTGGGGCAGGGACAGATTCGATAATACCCACCACCGTTTGGGGGCTGTAAAGGTAGCAAATAATAATGAAAGTGTTGTGTAGTTTTCAATGTAAAAACCATCCCAAGTTGCATGATTTCTTTAAAATTATTATTTATTTTACGGCAGCGCTTAGAGGCCTCAGCCAAGAATGTATTAGGCGCTGTATGGACACACGGTAAGAGATGGTCTCCATCCTGAAGAGCTTATGGTAGCACAGAGAGGTGAAGGGAGTTGCCCAATATAGCATTATAGGTCAGTACTAGGTCCAGGAGTATAGCTCATTTGTCTTCCTGAGTGCCAATCCTCCCAATCTTCCTCATTGGAGCATTTCTCCGGGCTGGAATGCCAGATGACAGCCGGCTCCATTTCCTTTATCAATTTTCTATTAAAATGAAAGGTCTGAGTGCACACGTAAGAACAGTGGAATTTGAAATCATTTGAAAGTGGGAAGGCAAGATGGCCGTGTGAAAGGTCGCTTTGGAGCTGGTACACAGCACTGGGTAAAAATGCTATTGTCTTGGATACATATGAACCCCTTTTTGCCCCTGGAGCTGTTATTCGTTCCATAGAATCTCATCCATGCTGATATTAGGAGAGTCCCCACCCGAGGCAGTGGCAGACAGAAATCCCTACTAATGCAACTCCCATTGGGCCATGCTCTCAGGGGGTGGACACTGGGGGCAGAAAACCTCCTTGTGAAATTCTTCTGCTTCTTGGTCAAACAACAGGCTCTGCAGGTTTGGAGTCTTGATTTCATGATTCACTCCTCAGCAGGGAAGCCCTTCCCAATCCACTGGAAGGATTAAAGAGAAGCTTTGCAAGGGGATTCTCAGGGGTTTTTCCTCTTTGATCCCTCCTCCCTAGGTTTTATTGTTGGAGGACGCAATCCTGCCCATTATAATATATGCAGAGTAGTACACTGTGTGGTAATTTAGAACCACATGCAAACCATGATCACTGGACTTAATAAAATAAAGGGTCTAATCCTCTGCCCGTTGAAGTCAAAGAGTGTTTTGTCTGTGACTTCATTTGGGAAAACAGGAGGACATGGTGAAGCAAAGGGACAGAGACTGGCCTGAAGATCAATATAGAAAGGCTTTGCAAAAGGGGTGGGATTTAAAGAGCGATGTGAAAGAGCATACTTGGCATAAATAAAGGCTAGCAAGAATAGCAAAGAAAAACATGAGATACAGAGAGGGAGAGAAGGTAACATAGGGAGCAGCTAGGAGAGAAGATTGGGAGGAGAATAGGAAATGAGGTTTAGACTATAGATTTGCACTAGCCAATGAAATACCTGTACCAGCTGCATGCCTCAGCCAAACACTAGACAAAGTGTACTAAACATATACAGTGAATCTTGCAATCAGAGGTTCTATATACTAACTAAAGACATGGCAACTTGCACAAAGTTAGCAAGAGGCAAATTGGCAATGCCTTGGAAGCAAGGAGCCAACAGACAAAAGAGAAGCATGGAGTAACCACCATAATTTGCACTTTCTACCCAACACTTTCTGCCTGAGGATCTCCAACTGCTTAATCAACATGAATGGCTTAATTCTCACAACACATAAGCATGTACTATGATCCCCATTTTGCAGATGGGAAAACTGAAGCAGGGAGAGGCTAAGTGAGTTGCCCAACGTCACACAGAGTTAAGTGGCAGAAACGAGGATAGCACCCACCTTTCCTGACTTTCAGCTCCCTGGGCCTCATTTCCCATTGTGGAATGTTACACTGCTCTCTGGTAACAAACAAGGGACAGAAACAGGACACTGAGAATATCTTCTGGGCATAGCACCTTCCTAGCTGGCACAGAGCTGGTGACAGGGCTCTATGGGAACACATCAAGGATGGGCCAGGAGAATAGATGGAAGGAGCTCGTTGCACTATGGTTATCCTTTGCTTCTTCTCTAAAGCAAAGCATAAATTAAAGCAGTCTCAGGCTGCTCTGAGGCCAAACAGAATCTCTAGCTGCTCTAAAATATGCAGAGATGTGATGACTTAGAGAACTCTCTTTCCCTCCTTCCAGTTTTTGCCACAAAAATGAAGCCCAGTATAGCTCCAGCATCATGGACCCAATAAAAATGGTCACTGTCAGCAGTTTTTATTGAGAAAGAGTGAAAGCCCAAATTGATATCTGCTTAAGAATTCCGCATTCTGAGCTAAAAACTTAGAGCCAGATGATCACCTGGTGTAGCAATGAAGCTATGCCAGCTTGCACCAGATGAAGCTCAGCCCCCAAACTCTCAGCTATGCCTATCTTAGACAAGATTGGCCGAGAAGTCTCCTTACATAGAAAATATTTTAGACATACAGATTGATAGATTTTGTCT
Source organism: Pelusios castaneus (assembly GCA_007922175.1). Taxonomy (NCBI): domain Eukaryota; kingdom Metazoa; phylum Chordata; order Testudines; family Pelomedusidae; genus Pelusios; species Pelusios castaneus. The sequence continues at coordinate 864,362 of ML685805.1, read as the reverse complement.
TAGCCAGTCATTGCAGGCAATTTTGCCAGTGGTATCTCCCCGGAACAAAACCAACAGCCATTTCTCAGAGTTGATGCTTGCATATCAGAACAATTATTTCCTTCATCTAGCCACAGAAGTGTAAAAATGAGAGGCTTCTCTGTGTGAAATGCTCGTTTCCCTCTGTGGCAACCTTTAGGAACCGTCAGTCACTTCTGCCTCAAAGGGAAAAATCCCGTCATGTCAGAAAATGAGAATATCTTGACTTAAATGTATGTGAAAAACATCAGTCTTACCTCCATTTGGGAAAATGGATTCTACTTGTAATATCTTACAAATGTTAGCAGCTTTTCATAGATTTAAAAATGTTAGTGCTTCAAGGTATTTTAAAACCACCAGCGTCCTTCATATTAAAGAATCTCAGCTACATTCCGAGAAATCTCTATTCTTATCAAAGATGAAATAGCCTGTGAGTTGCTGTGTATATTCAGACCCCAGTATCCGAGAGTAATTGATTTTGATCAGCCAGTTCTTATGGTCGCCTGCATATTCAGGTTAGGATCAGGCCCACATGTCTTACATCCAGAACTTCCTCTCACCAGACCCAAGAACAAAAAATCTGACAGTAACTATGTTTTTGAAAAGTGCCTTGAGTAGGTCATCAATCCTTGTGTGCATTACAAATACACTTGGTGACAGCCTGACAGGAGGAACAGGAACTTACCGTGCACAGAGGCATCCCTAGAACTGGTCCTTCCTTTTCTCAGGGCTAAGTCTCCTTAGTAGGTTCAGTATTGCTAAACCCCAAGCATTCTAAAATCATGAGTGCTCCTCCTCGCCCAAATAAGCAGGGACAACTTCATGGGACCCTTGCTCTGCCCAGAAGTAACAGCGCAGGGTGACTTTCCTGCAGATGTGGAAGAGGTGGCTCCTCTCTAATCCCTGGAGATGTTGGAGTGGTCGCAACATTTTGGAGGATATTTGTTTAAATGCACTCCTCTCTTCTGGACATGCACAGAGTTCTCTAGTGGGGTGGACGGGGAGAACCAGAGCAGTAGATCTGGGCATTAACACAGAGGCATGGGGCTATTCATACCTCTGAACTACCGTTTCAGGCTGTCTGCAGACCCAGTCAGATATTGCTGTATTGGCCTGACTGAGTGCACGCTGTGAGGCTTTAAAGTGAAAGCAGCTGAGATTCTGATGTAACCACACAACACAGGGACCTTCAGTATTGCCAACCATGCCTATACCTTAGATGAGCCCTTCTCAACTGGTGCAAGGCCATGGAGCATCAAGGCCTTGCCTCTCACACCTGGGAATGCCAAAGGGTGGTTTAATTCAGTTCTCAGGCTCAAGTAGCTAATTGCATCTAGATTCCCTAGCATCAAAAATCTTGTCTGCGTTCAAAGGGGTTGGCCTGAGTAAGGAGTTCACGAGCCCAAAGTAACTAATCCTGCTGTCGGCACAGTATTAATGCAGCTAGCCTCCTTGGGGTCCTTAAATTTGGCATCACTCTGTGTGCGCCTTTTGTTATTATCATACATCTCTTGCTTTTATTTCCTCATTAGATTAGTGGCCCTTCTCTTTTAGCTTTGGGCCTTAATGAGTGAATTGAACTCGGGACTCTCACCGTCAGTAGACCGTGCGGAGCAAACCTGGCAGTTGGCATTCACTGGACACCTGTTCGGTGACCCTCACAAAACACTTAAAATATTGTTTGTTTATGAGCTATTGTTTAGTAAAATATGGTGCCTGTCACTTGAACAATGGTTATGACAGGGCACATGCTTAATGTGCTTATTGTGCCTAGCGTGGTATTATTGTGTGCCAAGATAAGTGTTTACAGGCCAGATTGAAGGCAGAGTGTACTGGAAAAAGCCCCCAAATTCCCTTGTAACATGTGCATTAAAAATGGTACTAATAGATTCATGGGACTTCAAGAGGTCTTCCAGACCCAGTCCAGTCTCCTGCGCTGAAGGCAAGACTAAGTCTATACTGACAGTGGCAAAATTGCTGCCATCCGCACAATCTTCCAGGTTCGATTGAACAGTCGGTGTAGACGCGCTCAATCGCTCCAGAAATTGCCATAGCAACTCCAGCCCCGGAACTGGCGTATCGGGAAGCCGGCGGGAAGCCATTTCCAGTCAGCTTACTGAAGTATGTAGCAGGCTTTTAGTAAGTTGTCAGGAGATATGCAAGGTATTTTACACACCTTGCGTATCTCCCGTCAACTGCCGCAGAAAAGGGTGCCAAGTGGAGGGCTAAGTCATCCCTGACAGATGTTTGTCTAACCTGCTCTTAAAAATCTCCGCTAATGGAGAGTCCCCAACCTCCCAATGTATTCCAGTGCTTAACTATACAAAATACACTAAATAAAATGGTTTGTTTCACGACTTGGACCCTAAAAAGAGAGTCTAGGGGAAACAATAGTTTACATTTTTCTTGAAAAATAATCTGTATGTTGCCGAAAACCAATGCTGCAGCAACAGTAGATGGTGCTGTGGGAGTGCTGCTCCACTAAGGAGATATAGGGGAGTGATTGTTTGTTATGATTCTGGTACTGGCAGCTGGCCCGTCTGCTTTCTTCCCTACAGAAAAGTGGATGTGATAACAAATGGATGCTTCATTTCCATGCTTTGGGACAGATGTGGTATTTCTGGGCTGCTCCAGCTCTGAAGCTGAGAGCAAGGGTCCAGCTGTATTTTCTGGAGATGGATTCCCCTGCACAGTTCCGTTTCAGTCTCAACTCAGTGCTAGAGCTCTTGTTCCCCAATAATTTCTGCTTGGCTGCCTGTGGCTGAAGAAGAGAGGCATTTTCAGGCACTCTAGTGAGCCGTTTCTCAATGCTTGTGGAGGGACTTCCCATAAGGGCACTTCATGCAGTTTTGCATGTTTCACTTTTTGTCCATCCTGTGTATTCTCGATCAATGAAATAACACCACATTTGATTTGCATTCATTCCTCAGTTCTAAAACTGAACTGAGTTTCTGATCTAATTAACCCTCCTTACCCAAACAAGTGTGATGGCTTTGAAACATTTCCCTATCTTAGCTGACACGCCCTATATCTGGCTTGGTATGTTTGTGGAAGACTTTAAACACTACTTGTAGCCTGGCAAAAAGGAGGCTGATACTTAATAGGTCTTTGCCTTCACTTTTAAGGAAAAAAACCCGAACCATCAAATCCATTGCTGGCAACTGAGAATGCTGTTAGACTGAACTCTCTTCTGAGAGAAAAAACACTTAAAGATCTATTTATATCTGCCCTTAAGCAGACGTACTGTAGGTGGGGAAATGCTATAATTATTTCCTTACCCTGGTTTCCACTGTCCTATGAAGGTCTCCTGGAAGCAGTTTGTTAAGGAGCTACTGACAGACTTAAGAAAAATTTAAATAAAACAAACCCAAGCTAACAACAAAATTGACTTGACTAGCGCCCTGTTAACCAGCTGTAATAAAGATAAGACACACAGGCACGCTGCTAAGAGACGGGTTTTTATTGCATAGTCCTGGTCACCTGAAATGGTTCACAATTACAAACTGTTCATATGACAGGGATCAGTATCCAATATCTCCAATAGCTACTGAATATAACATCTCAATAATTTCTCTACATTCCCTTTCTCATCAGTGCATATTTTCAAGTTAATTTTGTTTGCAGAAGAGCATTTCTCCTTTAATAAGCTTCCAACTTCTCTTCTTTCCAGTAGGCTCCTGGCTTATATATCTTTGATCTGAGGACCCACTCCACCCGCCACCATGATGAACAAATAAGATCACATTAACTGAAAATAACTTTTACTGACTGCACATTACAACACAGAACCATCTGGTCACCAGATAGGAACCTGAGCTGCCTCCCCAGTGGCTTATGTGAGGGTTACACACATTCCAGTACCCCAGTATTATGGCCACATGCCATGATGGTTGGCTCTTAGTGTCACAGATTTGATTGCAGTGTCATAAACATACTAGAGCAGCGGTTCTCAACCACTGTGTCAGGGCACATTCCTGTGTCACCACACAATGGTAAGTGTATCACAAAGAGCCAGGGAGATGGCTGGATTCATCCTGGTGGAGGTGGGCTGGTGTGTCCTGTAGGGTCGCATCTTACCACTAATGCTATGTCTACACTTGCAAGTTAGGTCTACTTAAGGTCAACTTAAGGTCTACTACTAACTTAGTCCCCGTCCACACCAGACTTTCATTAAGTCAACTTAAGAAATTTCTTAAATCGACTGAATGAAAGCTTAAGTCGACTTAATAAGACCTGCCGGGTAGGTCTACCTAACCCTCCTTAGGTCGACCTAACTCTTCTTTAAGTCGACTTAAGCACAGCATGGACAGTTAAGTCCACTTTGTTAGGTCGATCTAAGGGCAGTTATGTCGACTTAACAAAATGGACTAAGTCCACATCCATGGAAACCACTTGGTTAAATCAACTTAATAAGGTTGACTTTAAGTCAAGTCGACCTTATTAAGTCGACTTAACAAAGTCGACCTAACTTTTTCTAGTGTAGACATAGCCTAAGTGTGTCACAAACCGAAAAAGGTTGAGAACTACTGAACTAGATTGTGGTCCAGATAGGAGGAGATAATGAGCAAAAGAGGAAGGAGTTTCTATTAACACATAGTCAGAGGCCACAGGCTCACAAGCCACACTCGTATACTATTGAAGCCTTTTAAAATATTCTAGAGTGGGGTTTGTCTTAAAGATGCCTGGTGGGTTGATTGGTTTGTTCCTTTGTTGTTTGTTTTACACTGCAGTGTATTACAGTAAACTACCTAGAGTTTATGTTTAACATTGCCCTCTACTGTATGGAGTCCAAACGGCTCAGATGTGTGACATAAGCCTCAGAAACAAATAAAGAAGATTTAGTTCAAGCCATGAGAGCCTGTGTATGTTCTACCACTGCTACTGTTAGGAAGTTCTATCTGGTGTGATGAGCAGAAAAGAGCAACTGTAAATTACTCAAAAAGTAGCAATTTAGGGAGGTTTTAGTAAAATATATTTTGGAAGATTTGCTAGACGGCTGGCAAAGGATTATTAAAGTCCAGTATTTTTCAAAGCCAGACATATTGTCATCCTTCAGTCACTCAGGATCGTCAGTGCTCAATAAGGCTGTCTCTTTATGATTGCCATGTTTCTATTTATTTCTAGTTACAGATACAGATGGCATGATTTATTTGGTTTCATTAAAAGATTCCTTGATCTAAACTTTAAAAGGTTTGTCTTCAGAGAGATCAAAGTCAACCCAATGTATGATTGTCTACTTTCAGTGTCTCAGAGATCTAAGCTTTCAATTAAATGAGGTAAAGGCGACATCACCAGAGCAGTAGATTGAGATATTGGGTGACTTGGTTAAAGCTGTGATGATCAATGAATTAATACAGGGTTATAATAAACACCTAAATCATCTAGATTATCCAATGGAAATTTAAACCAAGAACCAATGGAAAATTATGCCCCAACCACCATCAACGAAATAAAAAGCAGTTTACACAGCTGAGTGAAGACACAGGTACAGATCTAAGAGCAATTCACTTCTGAGTTCTATATCAGGTCTGCCCTAATTATTTGCATGTTCTTGAGCAAATCATAGGCAGCCAGTTTTTCAGAAGTGGCAATAGATCTGGCTGCCTCATATATTCAATGTTTAGCTGTCTAACTTGAGACACATTGGACCTGATTTTTATATTGATTCCCGTACACAACTTCCAGGACTCATCTGTATTACTCTTTTACATGACAGGAGTGCGAGAGGGTTTTGGGGTGTGCTGAAAGTATTTTGCACCCTGGCTAACAGGATTATTCCCTTAGCTAGCTGGTGTCCAGTCCATTTTTCCCGCCTTGCTACCTCAGGGTGCTGCTGAAAGGAGTCAATGTTTGTAAAGTGCTTTGTAGATGTAAGGCCCTATAAACATCCTGAGTATTGATATGGATGGTTTAGCTAAGTCTTAGATATAAATCATCTTACTCGGTCTGACCTACTCTCCTAACTGAGAATCGTTTATTCCTTGGAGACTGGTCCTTGTCACTACCCTATCTTTCCACAATGGAGCACCAGACTGAAACTGCAGATGTTTGACCCCCAAGACCCTGATGCCTCATGGTGTGACAAATTAGAGGGGGGTTAGTAATTTGACCTACTGAATCCTTGCTCCACCCCCAAAGGTGACCCTCAATCCACACTCCTGAGTTTTACATTTCCTGGCTTCAGACTAGGCTGCGCTCATTTAATTCTGCTGTAAAAAGCCCATTAACTGTCTAAATCAGGGTTTGACAACCTTTGCTGACCCCTGTGCTGGCCCCTCCTCCTCAACCCTCAGCTGGTGCTGATGGCCCACTCGTGGAAAGAAGCCAGCTGGAGTGGCTCCTCTTGGCAGTGTGCCTGGGGACCCCTATCCCCATGCACTTCGTGGAAAGAAGTTGCCTGGAGTGACTGCTTTTGGCAGCGGCTCACCACAGATAGGAGCTGCTCTGGGTGGCTTCTTTTCATGGGTATGCCTGGGGCATGGACGTGGCAGGGACCTCCGCACTGCAGCCACCCCTGAAGGAAGCCACTTGGAGTGTCTTTTGGTGGCAGGAGAGGCAATTTCTGTGGCACCACAGAGGATGGTGAGTGCCGCTCCAAATGGGCTCGTGTGCCATTGTTGGCACACGTGCCGGGGGTTGCCTACCCCTGGTCTAAGTCTTGACTTAGAAATGCTGCTACTAGTAATGCTGATGTTGTTTCTGCAGAATTTCTTTTAAATACAATACTTCACCTTTAGAGTGTTACCTTTTCCTCTCTTTTCTATGGAGGGTACTGAGCTGGAGAACATTCTCGCCGGGAATTTAATTAGATTCCTCACCTGCTCCAACACCTCCCTGGGACGAGACCCTGCCCTTTTGACTCTGGGTGTTCCTGTGCATATTTGAAGAATTTCTTTTCAAGGGCTGATTTTCACTGCATAGTTAACTCAAGTTCTTAATCTAGTCCCACCCACTCACCAAAACCCCTCACTTGAGTATGCTGGTGCTTTTCACTCCAGTTGACTGGCCCATCAGTGGGTATAGATTAAAGCTTGAGTGATGCTAGCTAGATTTCCATTATCTCACCACAGTTCCCCTGGGGCTGTAGTGTTTTGTCATCTACCTACTTCCTTGAAGGTAAAACTTCTCCCTTGTCAGGGTTTAGATGATTTATTAGTGTAGATAGGGAGATTGGAAGGGCTGGGGTAGAAACGTGCGGAGGGACTTGCAAGAACAGTGTCTCAAATCTCTCTTTAGTCTTCTGTGGGGAAGCTGAAAACAGGCCTCTTACAATACATGTGTGATCTCTGTCAAATGCAATCACGGCTGGAAATGTGGCTGTTTTACCAGTATGAGGAGTATGTTCTAGCCTGTCTTTCCTTTGTCACCTCTGAAATATTCAAACAGTCTTTTTTCCTCTATGAATGTGGTACTTTCCCCACCATTGGGGTTTCCCCTCCTTTCCCCCGATGTCTTAAAATGTCTCTTTATTTTGCCATGGTTTTCTAAGCTATTGGCCAATTATTGCCAAGATGATCTTGAACCAGAACACTAAATCCACCCCTGACCTTTGGCTAAGTTCTGACTTGGCTCTGACTCTGAACTTCACAGCTCAGACTCATCTATAATTTATTCCTTGTTATTCTTCCAGCTGTGAACTGTACTTTCTTGTTTGGGAAGTCTGTGTGTGTATGGGTAAGTGTTCAAATACAGCTACTTTCTACTCGAAGGAAAGCAACTCAGAAGCTTGGTTAAAAATAATAATAATCATCATCTTTTCCCTGCAGGAGCCTTTCTCACTCCCTGAAATCTCCCTACAGTTTCCTCTGCTTTGGCTTCCAGGTCCAAACTCTTTCCACTGGTCAAGGGCCCTTTGCAGGACCTTCCCATTAACTGTAGCCTCCACCTCAGCTTCCTTTCTCTCTTCTCTCTTCTGTTCCTCTCTGGCTCTTTATAGAGACCAATTGGCCCCATCAGGCCCCACAGGAAGGCTGTCAGTGAGGTACAGGGTGCGGTGGGCCTGTTCCTTCTTATAGGGTCAGCCTATCTTGTGGCAGTTTATGGTTGCTGATGTCCCCTCCCATCCCCCATTGCTTAAGACATAGTCTTTCTTTCACTCCCTGGTCTCAGTAGCTGGGATTAGAGCCAGAGCAATGTTGCCACAGAGCATGGTAGAAGGTTAGGAGTTAGTATTATTTTTACTCACCACCATGACTAGCTAAATTTGAGCTCTCTATCCTTGTCATTTATCTTCCAATTCATCAAGAGAGGCTGACCTACCCTCTAGGACAGCAGTTCCCAAACGATCAGTGATGACCCCAAGTGGAGTTGTACCATCAGCAGATGAAGTCGCAGCAATGCATAGAGTGTGGAAGACACCATTTGGCTCCAAACGGTGTGACCTCACGTGTATGGCGTGTCTGAGGTTATGATGCATGGAGGACGCCATTTGGCTCTACAAAACAATACCCTCCATGCTGTCTTGGTTCCTGGAGAGGAACTAATTAATTAAAATGGAGTTGTGCCAGCAAAAAGTTTGGGAAGGTCTGCTCAATCTTTAAATCACCTAAATTAAAGCTTAACTAAATTGTCAGTGTTGAACCAATGCTCACCAAGTGGAAAAGAAATTCAAAGTAACCCACAGGCAAGTGAGGCTTGAGGGAATAGATAGATCCATTTCATTACAAAATTGTCCAATTTAGTGAAAAGTACTCATGCAAAATATTCACATGTATTATGTCTCAAAATACAGGGTTGTAAGATGTGGGGCCATTTTCAAACAAAAGGATATTTCTGTAGGGATATGTGGGTGATTTTGTTTATATAACTTTGTCAATCTCTATTTGTATCGATCTCTACCTTTATATAGTTTTCATTGGTTTATTGGTTTCATTCATAACTTTCTATAGTCTTAATTGTGTAACTTTCTCTAGTCCCAATTGGTTTATTGTGTCAATCTTTGTATAGTCTTAACTGGTTCATGATGATTGACATTTGTAATGGGTCCCTATTTGTAACATTGTGTCATTGGTTTATGATGATTGACATTTATAATGAGTTACATTATTAATAGGATTGTCCTCTCAGACACTGCACTCTGTATAGCTGTTGGGGAGTGCCCTTTGGGTTCTCTAGGTTGGGAGAGGGCGAGTCTTTCCCCTCTGAGCCACTCTCTCCCAGCTTGCATTGCTGTATAAGTTTATGCCTATCTATCCTTAGGCAATAGGTATGACAACCCTTTTTACCCAGTCTCTGTAGCATTTAAAGAAAAGTATAACATTTGAAAATGTAAGACTCCATATTGAAAATGTTAGACTCCATCTTTGACCAATGTACCCCATCCTGTGTGAAATTATTTCTAGAATGAATAGCTTACATTGTCTGAGCAAGGTGTGGATGGAGGGTGTATGTATGTGTGAACCAGTCCCAAATTGCCAGCTTGTTCTGATGAATGCGAAGTCCATTCCAACGGCTGAAGAATGTGAACACATCCCCAAAAGTAAAAGAAGGATCCACCCCAGAAACAAAAGGATAAAGTTAATCAAACTATCAAAAAACGAGCTGGAAGCCACGTCCGCAACTGCCTGGTGACCAACGGACACACAGAGCCCCTGGAGTGGTGTGACCTATAAAGACTGGGTGAGACTCCAAAGTTTTGGGGGACACAGTTCTGCATACCACCTGAGAGAAAGGAGCATCGGTGCACGCCCGTCAGAGATCCCGCTCTTCCTCATGTTCAGCTTCCCGGCCAGGTAGCTGCCACGAGCAACGAACTCCAGCAACAGACTAAAGCCACAATCAGGACTGGTAATTGTATGAACTGCAGAATATCTTCTGGTGTGTTTGGGCGCATGGATGAGTGAGTGTGTGTGTGTGTGTGTGTGTGTGTGGGTAGGTAGGTAGGTAGGTAGGTATAAGATACCTTATAATTTTGTTCTCTTCTATAATAAACTCGGCGTGTTGCCTTTTCCCCTTTAAAAGATCTCGGGCACTCTTTTTGGTATAACATTTCCAATGAAAACATTTGGAAACATATTTGCATTTCCACATGCTTTTCAATGGAACAAACCCATTATGAAAAATTTCACAAATTAAAAATTACGTGGCTCAAAGTCAATCAAAATGAAATTATAAGGACTTCTGTGGAAAAGAATTAAATGTTCACATTCATGAAGTCTTATTTACTAGAGAGTTAGGAGTCAGAGCCAGGATGAGAAGATGAGATTGGAGAGCTGGAAGTTTGAAAGACCACAACACAGTGAATTGCACTAGTCAAGATGAGAGCTAAATGAACAGATAAAGTTGCAGCAGAAAATTGATCAAGATAATGCAGGAGGGTGAAGTCTTGTAAAAGCAGGTGAATTTCTAGTATCAGGCCCCAAGAAGTGGAAATAGAATTATTGTGAAAATAAATAATAAATTTGTTTATTTGGAGCACAAATAGCTAAATCAAGAGCTTTCAGCCCTGAGTGTGAGTCTGAAAAAGGTTCCAAAATAGTATTAAATGCTCCATGGTTCACTCTAATCAGAGGGTGAGTCAGTGCTCAATTATGCTCATCCAATTTTGTATTCAGTTTTCTATGCGTTGGCAACAAAGCAGTTGAGATAATATGGTCAGATGGCAGAATCATGTTCTTGACAAAAGCTAAGATACATTAGCTAAAATAAAAATTATGTGGCTCTCAATTCTGATTCTTCAATGCACAAGCTAATCATCACGTAGGGTCAGGAAGAAATCTCTCCCTCTCATTCCCAAACCTGGTCAGGTAAAGTATCACAGGGCTTATATTCCTTCCTCTGAAATATATACATGTGGCTGCTGTTAGATATTGGACTAGATTGGCCATCAGTCTGTTCTAACTATGATAGTTCCTACTGTGTGCAACATAAAGTCTGTAATTCGCGTAGTAATAAAACTGTACAATGTAACCGTTTCTACTTGCTTGTGAGTTAAAGAGAAAATATTCTGTTGTAAAGCATGAATTGGCTTGTATGTACACATATGTTTGTACATATACCACGACTCTCTATTGGGCAGATTCAGAACCAAGCAACTATATATCATAGGCCCTTTACTATTAATAACAAAAGAAACTTCTTCTTCCGTTCAAATGGTAAGGATCTGTGGTTTTCAGAGCAGAAGGATCTGTGTAACCATAGTTTGCAAAATGGCAGCCACAAAATGCTAGGGGACCTAGATGGGTGGCAACTGATTGGACCCAATGTATTACCATTACCAAATGGCACATTTGGGGTTAGATGGACCGTTTGTCCAGTCTGGTGAAGTAAATACTATGTTATTTTGGAAAAAGTGTGCCCACCAAAAAGAAGGAATTGAGGGTTTGGAGAAGAGTGTCAGCGGTTTTATTTACGCGTTGGAGTTCTTGTAGTACGTGGATGATTTACACTGCATGAACAGTTCCAGAGGGGGAGCCAAGTTAGTCTAGTTCAGCAAAACAAACAAGGAGTCTAGTGGTTTGTTTTACTGAAAGATGAGTGACAGCTTCAGGCCCCTTGTAGTGATTCCTTATACGAGTGGGGCATTACACCGTGTTAGAACCTGCTTTCCATCTCTCAGGGAAAACATGTTTAACCGCAAGACAACTGAGTCAAATTTGCATATAAGTTCAAGTTCTGCTGTTTCTCTTTGAAGCTGTGATTTGTTATTCATCTGTTTCAACACAGCTATTAACTAGTCGTCAAGGGAGTGAGCAGGGAGATTGAAGTGTTCCCCTATTGGTTTTGTAGTGTTGCAATTTCTGATGTCAGATTTGTGTCCATTTATTCTTTGGCGCAGAGACTGTCCTGTTTGTCCAATAGATAAGGCAGAGGGGCATTTCCGGCACATGATGGCATAAATCACATTGGTGGATGAGCAGGTGAACAAGCCCTTGATGGAGTAGGTGGCTTGATTAGGCCCTGTGATGGTGTCATCAGTGTAGATATGAGGGTAAAGTTGGCAGCGTGGTCTGTTGCAGGGATATGTTCCTGCTTTAGTGTTTCTGTTGTATGATCTGTAGTTACTGGTAAGTAACCTTTTAAGGTTAGGCGGCTGTCTGAAAGCAAGGAGAGGTCTGTCTCCCAAGGCTTGAGAGAGTGAGAGATCATCTTGTAAAATAGGCTGTAGATCTTTGATGATGTGTTGAAGAGGTCTGGCTTGGGGGTTGTAGGTGACGACCAGTGGCGTTCTGTTGTTGTTTTTCATGGGCTTCCCCTGTAGTAGTTGACGTCTGGGTACCCGTCTGGCTCTGTCAATTTGTTTCTTCACTTCTGCGGGTGGGTACTGTAGTTTTAAGAATGCTTGGTAGAGATCCTGAAGGTGTCTGTCTCTGTCTAAAGGGTCAGAGCAAATGCGGTTATATCTTAGGGCTTGACTGTACACAATGGATCGTGTGGTGTGTCGAGGATGAAAGCTCGAGGGATGTAGGTAACTATACTGATCAGTAGGTTTGTGGTATAGGGAGGTCTTTATGTGCCCATCGTTAATTTGCACTGTAGTGTCCAGAAAGTGGATCTCTTGTGTGGAGTGTTCCAGGCTAAGTTTGATTGTGTTGTGGAAATTGTTGAAATCTCTATGGAAATCTTCAAGGGCATCTTTATATATATATTGTTAATAGCTGTGTTGAAACAGATGAATAACAAATCACAGCTTCAAAGAGAAACTGCAGAACTCGAACTTATATGCAAATTTGACTCAGTTGTCTTGGGGTTAAACAGGGACTGTGGATTTTTCTCTCATTACAACAGGTGATTTGACCTCACTCTCCTCTATGTGCTGTTCCCCAGTGTTTGAATCCTAACACCTTTTTTGATTTGCTGTTACAGCCTGACCTGATCCTATGTCATACACTCCCCTGCATTTAATTTCCTCCCATTCTGTAAGTTTCCCATCTTCAAAGCGTCTGACGAAGTGGGATTTTCTCCCACGAAAGCTCATGCAATAAATACATTTGTTAGTCTTTAAAAGTGCCACACAACTCCTTGTTTGTTCTCCATTATACTAGTTTTACATCTGTGTAATTCCATTGTTTTTAATAATAGCTGAATTTTGGCCTGGCCTAAAGACCACTGAAGTCAATGGGAGATTCCCATTCAGTTCCTTAGGCTTTGGGTCACATCCTTCAATAATTGTGACCAAATCCTCAGCTGTTTTAAACTGGTGTAGCTCTACTGGGTTCAACTGGCTCTTTATGTCTGTTTTCTTGTATTTCAGGCACCTGGAATTTCTTTCTCTATCCCTCACTCACTCCCTGCTGCAATCTGTCTTAACAGGCATAGTTACAAATTTCTCCTGAAATGCAACCCCCTTTCCTTTTTTTTTCCCTTCTTCTATCCACTTTGGAGGTGGAAAACTTTGATAGATTCACAGCAGAGAAACAAGATGGTATCAACAAAGGAGTCTTAAGTGATGTTCAGTGCTGGAGGAATCCTTCCTTGAAATGTAAAATCCTAGGTTCAAATCTCATTTCATCTGTATGGAGACTTCCTTATTTACGGCAGTTTTAAAGCTGATTCCTTTTATGAAAACAATTTCCATGCTGTGTATTTTAACAAGACATTGACATTCAAACTCATTCTAGTTTGAAGTAACCATCATTCAAATTGTCACAGCTTGACAGCACAGCAGGTTACTGGAGTCTTCTCAAATTAATGCTCTAAGACTGGGTATTAATGAATGTAACTATCAGATTTACTGACTATGTCTACTCTGCGTGGCAGCTATTAAGCACCAACTAAGCTCCCAAATTCCTGTCCCAGGACACACTGGGTTGTATGCAAAACACTATTTATTATTATTTGAATTGCAGTAGCATCTAGCATGGACCAGGACACTGCACTGTACTAGGTGCTGCACACACAAAGAACCAAAATATGGTATTTGCCCCAAAGATCTTAACAATCCTTTAAGGATTTAAAATATAGGATTAATTATTTAGGGGCTGTATCACCCACGGCTGTTCAAAGATCTTGATCAGGAATTTGGTGGGGTCTCCCAAGAACATTACAACGTTTTTTTTCCTTTAGATTTTTCTTCTGTTAAATAAACACTGTACAGTAAGAATTCAGTTGTCAGTGCTTAGGAAAAGGTCATTAAAGCAGTTCAAACAAGGTGTTTCTTTTACAGATGACCTTACAAGAGTAGCTGACTAACAAGCACTGCCTTCTTTTAAAGATGACCTGAAAAGGATAGGGAAAAGAAAAAGTGGTTGTTTCCTCTTTTCTTCCCGATGATGAATAAGGCCAGAAAGGTTGGGGTTCTCCCCTTCTTATATATGTGCAAAAGGTTTCCCTTTTTTTTTTTTAACAAGACAAATTCAGGACATGTCTACCTTGTTTTTCCTGAAAGACTGGAGAACAAGTAGGGGCTGGTTCTCTTTGCAGTGGGTTTAGATAAACACTGCTATTGGCTTCGATGGGCACAAATTCAGACTCACGGTTTATAGTATTGGATAGTAAGGAACTGTTGAAGATTTTATTCATATTATTTAATACTCTTTAGTTGTTTTATTTTTCTGAAAAAGGGGAGGTGGTTCTTTGAAAAAAGAAAAACCTTAGAAACGGAAGGAATGTTGTGTCTTGTCTGTCTGTTCTAGGTCTCTCATGGAAAATTCAGAAATGTAAATTGAAAGCTCTGTGTCTTTAAATGAAGAGACTACCATGTTGAAACTTTAAAAGGAGAGCTTTTCTTCTCACTATCAGGCCTTTGAGCTAAACAGCTGCTTAAAAAGAAACCAAACCAAAGCCTTTAAACAGTCTGAATGAAAATCACTTCCTCTTTCAATTACTCAAGTTTCACAACTTTAATATCACTGAGAAAGATACAAGTTTTCCAGGAAGATAGGGTCTTCCCACAAAATATAGGATAAATAAGATATGAATTTATAATGTTGAAACACAGACTCACAAGAACTAACAAGCACTTTAAAGGTGACATGAAAGGGTGAGGAGGAAAGAAATGGGGGTTAGATTGTCCGAACTCCTTAATTTGGTCTCCAGTATCATAGAACTAAGTGACTATAAATTGGCATTCTTTCATTGAAAAGGTGCACTGTAAGAGAAAAAAATACACTGTATTTTAATAAAACTTTCCTTAGATGCTGGTCACTTGAGTGTATATAACATTTAAATAGAAAACTTTCGAGAGGTGTTTTTAAAAAATGTTTATGTCTGTCTGTCTTGCTTGCTTTCTTATCTTGTTCCCTCATTTTCTGCAGAATTTTTGCTACTTTTTAACAAGTCCCCATTTCTTTTTCTGTATCATTAATCCTGTAAATTTATATATATATAATTTATCTTTGTTATTTGTCTTGACATTTTTTCCTTCTTATTTGTTATTTTCTTTCTTCTCTTTTCGGCTGGCAATCCCAGGACCACCTCCCAACTCTCAGCTGGCTTTTTTGTTGGCCTGTTGCTCTAGAACAGAGCCTTCCCTGCATCAGCCATTCCTTAGCAGGGGAAATAGAAAATCTGGGAACTGAAGTTATATGGGGAGTAAAGCTTTGGCCACAAATCTTCACAACAGGATGTCAAGTTTGTCCCATTTTTATTCCTCTCCCTTAGCCAGCAACTAAATTCTGTGTCTTGCCCAAGACTCTAGTGATTTTTGCCAAGAGGCAACTTTGATACCATCCCACTTCAGCTTAACAGAAAACATCATCTCCTCCAGCCACCCTGCTGCTGAATGATAGACCGTGCTTTGTAAAAACAGAGCATATTCCATATTGGTGTTTAATGTCGTTTTAATAAAACCTTTGTGCCTATCCTGCAAAGACCACACAGATTTTGGAGTAGTTTTTCCATAGTGAGGTCTGAAGGTAACCATATTGGGGCATTGACTCCTGACCTGTGGTATTCAATCTCCAGCTCTTGGTAGGAAAGCATCTAGAACCAATGGAAACACTCCTTTAATTTCAGTGGATTTTGAAACAGGACCTTTGAGCTTCTAGACATTGGACAAAGGTAATTTTCACCCTTTTGGATACAGTAACTCAAGATAAACCCCAAATACCAATATCGAAGGAGGCCCTGAAATGAATTCTTTCTAGACCTTACTCATGATCTCTTCAACAGAATCCAGTCACTCTGGATTACTTGTTCAATTGAGTGATAAAGGACAATGTCAAGATGTCCTTTGGAAACGGATTTCACTCTTGCTGTTGATGATCTGACATCTGAATACTAAAGGTTATGGTTAGAGTCTTTTCTTGGAGTGAAAACCATTTGTCCCAAAGTGTAATTATAATTTTCTCTATAGTGTATGATATTAGCGTTATTATATTGAACATTTCCTTTAAACTGTAAAATGTCCATCTCTATCTTTACAGCTATAAAAGCGTTAAGGATTTCACAACTGTCTTAATTCTGAATTTATTTTTTTGTGTGTGTGTATTTAATTCAAATCATAACAATTTCATGTATTTAACATTAGAAACATTTAAAAGAAAAAGGTTCATTTTTATAACATTTTAAGGCTTGATAATCAAGATATTTTTAGCAGCCCAGGAGTACAATTCTCCAGTTTTTCAAAAGACAGCTTGCTAAGCCAATTTCCCATTGTTGACTTATAAAAGCAATGAAAATACTAAAATTTAGAGATTGAGTGAGAGAAGCATTACTAGAGTTAATTCTGTTTCCATCCTCCAAAATCCTGTCTTCGTCATTGGACCTAAAAAGAAGCCATTTCTCTTACCTGGTCTATGAAGTTGTGCAGATCTTTGCTGTTCCAACAAGCTTCTTAGATGGGGAAATCTCCAACTTTCATCTCCATTGAAATCAGAGAGTGTTGAGCAAAATAACACGATGGCATGTTTATTGAAGCAAGCTCAGCTAATCCCCACCAACTATAACCAATTCCATTTTTTTTTGCCCCAAGTAGTTCAATTATGTTTTAATTTTAAAAAAATAGCATTGCTTTTTTACTTGAAATTGCTTTTGCAGTTATTTCTAATTATTTTTTAAACTCCAGTTGTAAAAAAAAAAAAAAAATCCCCCCTCCCCAGAAACAAAACAAAACAAAAACACACTGTCTATCGCTTTCATCTGGCAATTGGATCCTGCAATGATTATTAAAGAGGAAAGTACCAGTGTTGCAAATGTTTGCAATTTCATCATAAGTCTTGTAATATTAGATGATTTTTTTAAAAGCCCCAGCTTCTGGAGTCTTGTGATCACATGAGAATCCCAGTTTCTAGTCTCCAAAGAGTTAAGAGTCCTGGCATCTCCTCTAGCTGGTACTTTCAAATCTCTACTGAGGCCCATGCAGTCTTCATGCCAAAATTCTGTATTATTACACAAACATAGAGACGGTAGGGGGAGGGGAAGCTTATATTTTGTTTTCTATAGCCTATTCCTACTCATTTGGCTTCTTGTCAGGTTTGAAGCTAGCCATAAAAACACAGATTTAAAACCGCAGTCACGGCCTAATAATACTGAAAAATGAAACAATGGACTGACTTTTTAGGAGCCTGCATACTAAGTGCCTGATTCTCCACTCAGAACGGTTTTAATCAGACATCATTACATTGAATTAAGTAGTGCTATTTCTGATTTACATCGGTGTCTGAGCAGAAACAGCTTCTGAATAGTTGGCCTCTTGATGTTCTGCTGCTCCAAACCAGTGCTGTGTTCTCTGTTACATGCAGTAACTTTTGTCTTCTCCAGTTGTGGCAAGGCCCATCTAAAATTGCATTAATGTCTGTCCAGTTAAGTGTTAAACAGGTGTTCATCTTTTTGCTATTTCTTTTGTGATCAGTGCCCAAACGCAGAAATCAGGATCAAGGCCCCACTGTACTAATTTCTCTACCAACATTTTGGTCCGCAGCTCTGTTTTCAGCAGGGCACACAGCTTATTTTAGATTAGTTACTGCTTAATTTTCTTAACAAGCTGTGTGCTATTTTCCTTGCTCCTGGGCCAGCCAGCCCTTTGGCTGGGATTTTTCCATAGTATGCCCCTTTAATGCACTGAATGGGGAAGTGAGGAGATGGCTGTTCCATTCACCTCTCCTTTCTTTCTCCCCACCCCACTTTAACTCCCCCCCCCCCCCAGGAGTTTGACGTATTCCGCCTAGATACCAAATGACCAATCAGATGGTTACTAAGGAGGGAATCTAGCCAATGAGTCATCGTTGCTACCTGTGTGCAATATTTTTTTGGGGGGGGGGGGGGGAAAGAGAAATACACAAGACAATAACATTCCGCGCTGCCCTCACCCCACTACACACTCACAAACCCACACACAGAATTGGTTTGAATACTCCGCCCATCCCACACTCCTTACACATCTGGGGATGAAACTAACGAACACACAGAGCACATTCTCTCTCTTTTCAGCCAGCTGCACTGAGCATGGCCTACTGTGGTTCACCCTCATGCCTATGGAAATAAGATCTCTGCTTTCCTCTTTCTTTTTTCTCATCATCCCCTTTCTTCTGGCAACCCAGCCCCCGCTTTCTGAGTGACAGTTTTCCTCACCCAATGACTTTTCTAGGATGGCCCTTCCCAGCTTCTCTATTCTTTCCTATCCTCCCCTCTTTCCTTTCCCCTCCCTCTTTGTCTCCCACCTTTCTTCTCCCCCTCCTGTCTCCCTTCTTTTCCCTTCATCCATCCATCCATCCATCCCTCCCTCACCCCCCTTCTCTTTTTCCTCCCCCTTCCTTTTCTTCTGTTCTCCTCCCCCTCTTCAAGGTGACTCACTGGCCCGCCCCGACAGCGCAAGCCAGACACTAAGAGCACTGGGTGGGGCATATGGAGGTGACACCATTGGGTGATGGTGCTGGCTGGGCCTGGCCTTTGGTGTAACTGACACCTTTAGCAACCAGTGGCAGGAGAACAAGAACAGCTGCTGCTCCCTGCATCTGCTCTTCCCCCCACAGCTCCAGCTTCTGTACAGCAGGCTCCTCCCCACCCCAGCAATATGCCTCTCTTCAGGGAAGTGGAGAGGGCACTAACCTTTTATAGTGTCACATGCACAGCTCCCCCTCTCCCCCCCATTGAGGCCCCCCAGAGCTCATGGGAGATGTAGTCCCAAGCAGGCTGCCCCCCTAGGGATGGAAGAGGTGGGTAGGGAGTGACGTAGGGTATTGATGCAACCAAGCTCTGAGACTTGGGGGGGGGGGGATGAGCTGACGTAGCAGACACTCCTCCCTGCCCTTGAGCTGGGGGGAGGGGACAAAAAAGAAATGGTGGGAGGAGGGGATATGGATCTGGGGGTTGCAGGGGGGAGTTGAGAGCTGGGTGGGGTGGAGGGAGTAGGGAACCAGCTGGGGCAAGGAGGGGAGAGGAGATATAGGGGGTGCACAGCATTAGGGATCGTGGGGGAGAGGGGTATGTGGTTAGGCATTAGGGGATAATCCAGGGAACGGAAGGGTTACAGGGGAAGGGAGGTGCCGAGAATTGCAGGCGAAGAAGGTCCAGGCGGGCAGCGTGTGGGAGGGGACATAGGGCAGGAGGAGGGGGCAGTGGGTGGGGGGGTCAGGCAGAGGCAAGGGAAGGGGGTGGGAGAGAAAAGCAGGTATAGGGGGACTAGGCTGGGAGGAGGGACGGGGACAGGTGAGGGAGGGGGCGGGTGGGCGGGGCGTGTCCCGGCTGGGGGCGGGGCCGGGGGCGGGGCGAGGAGGGGGTATATATGGGGGCGCGGTGGGCGCCGGCCGCAGCAGAAGGCGTCTGGCTGCCGTGGTGGAGCGAGCCCGTCCCGGGCTGTGACAGCGCTGCCCCACCCCCTTCCCCGCAGGGCGCCGCTCGGGCATGGGGGCCCGGCCGTGAGCCCCCCGCACCCACCGGGACCGTTTGCACTAACCCCCACTGCCCCCACCCGGGTGAGTATCGCTCCCGGGCCGCTCTCCCGCGGGGGGCTGGAGGGGGGACCGGCCGGAGGGCGAGCGGGTGGGGGGGCTGGAAGGGGGGGCACAGCCCCGCGGGGGGGCTGGAAGAGGGGGGCACAGCCCCGCGGGGGGGAGGGGCAGGGGGCACAGCCCCGCGGGGGGCAGGGGGCGGTAGACCCGAGGTAGGAGGGGCACACCCCATGGTGGGGGGAGGCTGGGGTGCATTGGAGGGGACTAGAACAGCTGGCACTCGAGTTGGACCTGAGCCAACTACAGAGAGGCCGAATGGCTGGCAAGGAGGTGCTCCAGGCAGTGGCCCAGCCCACGGATGGGGGTCGAGGACTCTCCCGAAGTGGCTCTGTGTACAGAGTATGGTGCAGTGAGTTTTGCATTATCCGAGTCTGACTAATCTATACCATCATGCCTGGGCCTTTTAACTACCACTCCCAGCCCTGTCCTCTTGGGCCTTGCCTATCTAAGCCAGCGAAGGTTGAGGGGTGTCACTGGCTGTGGGGTGCAGGAGGAGTGGGGACTGGCCTTGCTTGTGCGGGAGAGAGTGCTTGGCTTATCCCTTTCCTCCCTAGTCATCCCTCTTCCCCTTCTTCATTTTGTCTCTTGTGGGCTCAGAAAATGCTCTTCCTCTTGCTGCTGCTGTTGGAGCTCCCAGGGCTGTGTGCAGAAATCTAATGAGCCCCAACTGCCTGGTTATGTAACTCCACATACTGCTTACCGCTCTTGCTTTTAACCCTCACTGCCATTGCAATTAGCATAATTAACATACTTGGGTACCTTAGAAATGTCATGGTTGGGTTTTTTTTGAACAGTTTGCAGTGTTCAAGCTGTTTTGTTTAAACAGTTGCTTGTACCAAGACTCAATTTGGGGGCTTATAAGAATTTGTAGTTTCTGCTCAGTGGTTTTTGAGGATCCTTTTTCCTAAAGG
This sequence comes from Pelusios castaneus, assembly GCA_007922175.1. Taxonomy (NCBI): domain Eukaryota; kingdom Metazoa; phylum Chordata; order Testudines; family Pelomedusidae; genus Pelusios; species Pelusios castaneus. Next base: position 843,604 of record ML685805.1, on the reverse strand, counting down.
ACATGGGGGAGAGAAGATGAAACAGATGAACTAATAAATCATTTTTAGAGTCCCTTTTAACTACCCCGATCAGCTTTTCCATACCGAATGTGTCCCCTTTTGTAAATATCTTATGTTTGCCCTTGATCTTTCCTTATCCCCACCCAGTGCTGATCCAGCAAATGTTTAAAGGTCGCCTTATCATACAGCCTCTCAGGCTCTTTGCAGTCATGTTGTTTGGGAGGGAGGGGGGAAGTGATTAGAGAAGGCTTTAAAATGGGCTTAAACTTTCCAAAACTACTGATTTGGCACAGGAAATAAAAATGGGATTGCAGAATTTTGGAAATTGAAAACCAGTTCCTTAATGATTGATACACTGAATTTTGTAAATAGTTGTTTTGCTGTGCAAAAGGGAAAAAAAGAAAGAAAACTTTTAAAGTAAAATAGTGCTGTGGGTGTTGATTTTAAAATGATTGTTTCTTTTTCTGCTTAAGATACGGTTGAAAATCCATCTTTAAACAGACTGTTATCCTAAGGTATTGCAGGATTTTCAGTAGCAAAGCCTGTTATTTTGTATCTTGCTATTCCCTTGTTTTAGCTGTTTATGTTAACTACTATTAACAAAGGAGTGACTCTTGTGGTTCCATTTTACATATACTATAAAATCTGAAGCGGGGAGAGGCAATAATATCTTTATAAAATTCCCAAGTATGTTAACACATTTTAAAATATGTGTTTTGCTGGTACATAGGACTTGCAGACAGTGTATATATTTAAGCAATTGATGTAGATGAACACTTTTGAACCAGTGGATAAGAATGGATTCACTGACCATTATTATCAGCCACAATTAAGACAGAAAATATATATTTGCACTATTGTGCATGCATTGTGTTAAAGTATTCTTATAATAGGTCTAGAAGGAGGGAGGGAAGAGTCCTTGTCCAGTAAACACTTCAGTTATATTTTCCATCAAATGCATACTTGATGCAGGTGTTTGGCTTTGACTTAAAGATGTGGCATAGTTAAATTATACAAATGCCAAAATACATCTAAAAGAACCAGTAGATATTTTTTTCTAGATCTGTAATTCAAAGTCCAACTGATATGTTTGCAAACCTTAAAATGAGAAGTGGCTCTTTTGACTGAGACCTTTTATGCAAAATTAATAGCTTGGTGCTACATTTTGCAGCTGAGTTCTATAAATCACCCTGTATTGGGGGTTGGTAACTGAAAACCCTTGACAGGCCTGGCACTTAATATTGCTATGACGTCCTAGGCACACGCTTGCTGCTTTGCAAATAACTTAAGGGCTGAACTGCAAGCTCAAATGATTTTGAAATGCCTCATGCTGTGCTCATTAAACATCTTCCTAATGCATCTTCCATAGTATTGTTTATAAGTTCTGCTGAATAAATTTGAGGTTCTTTGTTTTAACAGGCCTATTCAGGGGAAATACTGTATATTACAAATGTCTTCAGTTGAGAAATATCCTGTTTTGGGTAGAGTGTGAGGCCAAAATATTAAGCTTCAGAGCCTGACCTTATGCTTTCCTTATTTGGATACATTTGCTTTTGTTTTTTCTTAAAGGAACAAGAACACTCAAGGTGAAGGATAATAATCTACTAGAATCAGCACTTTGAATTTTGTTTCCCTGTGGCATCTTGAACACTTTCTTCTTTGGGTTTTGAAACAGACATTTAACTTTGGCTTAGCAGCTATGCAGCTTGAAATCCAAGTAGCACTCAATTTTATTATTTCATATTTGTACAATAAGCTTCCCAGACGACGTGTCAACATTTTTGGAGAAGAGCTTGAAAGACTTCTTAAAAAGAAGTATGAAGGGCACTGGTATCCAGAAAAGCCATACAAAGGATCAGGGTTTAGGTGTATACATGTAGGGGAGAAAGTGGACCCAGTCATAGAACAAGCATCCAAAGAGAGTGGTTTGGACATTGATGATGTTCGTGGCAACCTGCCTCAGGATCTTAGTGTTTGGATTGACCCATTTGAGGTTTCATACCAAATTGGTGAAAAGGGACCAGTGAAAGTGCTTTATGTGGATGATAATGAAAATGGATGTGAGTTGGATAAGGAAATCAAGAACAGCTTTAACCCAGAGGCCCAGGTGTTCATGCCAATTAGTGACCCAGCATCTTCAGTATCTAGCTCTCCTTCTCCTCCCTTTGGTAACTCTGCTGCTGTGAGCCCAACTTTCATGCCCCGCTCCACACAGCCTTTAACCTTCACCACTGCCACATTTGCTGCCACCAAGTTTGGCTCGACCAAAATGAAGAATAGCGGCCGTAGCAACAAGGTCGCCCGCACTTCTCCCACCAACCTTGGCTTGAATGTCAATGACTTGTTGAAGCAGAAAGGCCTTTCCTCCTCCATGCACTCTCTCTATGGGCTTGGCCTAGGCAGTCAGCAGCAACAGCAGAAGACTTCTGCCCTTTCTCCTAATGCAAAGGAGTTCATTTTCCCTAACATGCAGGGTCAAGGTAGTACCAGTAGCATATTTCCTGGTGACAACCCCCTTAACCTCAGTCCTCTCCAGTACAGTAATGCCTTTGATATGTTTGCAGCCTATGGAGGTCTAAATGAGAAGTCTTTTGTGGATGGCTTGAATTTTAGCTTAAACAACATGCAGTATTCTAACCAGCAATTCCAGCCTGTTATGGCTAACTAAAAATAAAACAAAAATGAAATACAAATAAATCCTATTGTACAAGTTGAAATGCACGTACCCAAGGGTGTATCTTTTTTCCACCTCTTGAGACTTTTTTAAAGCTTGTAGTATGATTACATTCAAGCTTGGTTAGATAAATACAACATGCATCTTTTTTTCATTTGCCAGCCAAGCACAAAGCTATTTTATACTGACTGTACATTAAAAAAAAAAAAACTCAAAATATGGCCTCTTACAGTATTTAAGATATAGCAAGGACATGGCTGATTTTTTATACATATAAAAAATTGGCATTAATAAATGGGTTTATTGGTCTTTTTCTAATTGTATAATTTAATTTAGTACAAAGTTTGTAAAATATCAGAGTATATATTGTTTCTACAACATGGTATTGCATTTATATCTTTTTACTACAGTGATCTGTGACAGCTACAGCAGCTTCATGTTGTATTTTTTTACTGAAATTGTAAAATATCCATCTTAGGCATCGATTATTCAACAAAAAATTTGAAGTGTACAGAATATTCCTTAGCGGTGGAATTAAAATGTACGAAATACTTGCTTTTTTCAAAAAAACACAAATTGTATTTTCTGTTAAAAGTTTAAAGATTTTTGCTATATATTATGGAAGAAAATGTAATCGTATATATTAATTTTGTACCTACATTGTGCAATACTTGAAAAAACGGTATAAAAGTATTTTGAGTCAGTGTCTTACATGTTAAGAGGGACTGAAATAGTTTATATTAAGTTTGTATTAAAATTCTTTAAAATTAAATGGCTGTCATGGTCTTTGTTTTACTGTTGTGCTGAAGATCAGAGCACTCCATTATTGTGCTGCAAATGCAAATGATGCAGAAAGGTCTGACTCAGTGTATCACAAAGAATAATGGAAAGCGAGTACTGTACTTGTTACACCACAACAATGGGTTGCTTTACCCAAAATAGTTCTGACAAAGCATACAGCTTGATTAACTACTTGGCTAGCATTATTTGAACAAATGTTTGCGAACAAATTTTCCATATATGCAAGTCCTTCACAGCCGGATCAGGTGGTGGCTTTGGTTAGTTTACCCTTGAGAATTAAGATTACAAGTTATTTTAATGTTGCATTATTGTGTGATATGACATATCTAGAAGAGACTCAGGTGATAGTGACATTCACTTCCCATCTAACCTGAGTGGATTTGAACCATATCCCTCGCCCAATGTATTAGTTTTTTTTCTTAAGAAGAAATAGCTCAGAGTGAATAAAACAACTGATTTACCCTTCAGTAAACTGATTCTTAAACTTTCATTTTATAATCTATTAAAAATAATGGAACTACTGTATTTGACATAGGTTATTCCAGAAATGAATGGAACGGCTACTGTTTTCATTTTCTGGGCTTTCAGAGCATGAACATTGGACATGGGTTGTTCATTTGAGTGGCCAGAAGAAAATTCAGAGGCTGTTTGACTAGCTCACTGCCTTAAACCGACAAAACGTGGATGGGAGGAATATTTTGGAGGCATTTCCTCCATTCTTGCATGTTCTTTTGAGCACTGTTGTGCATGGCTAGATTTTTTCTTAATAGTAACGGGAACTGTCTTAAATTATTTTTAATTGTTAAAGTAGTTAATAGAATCAACAGTTTGTTCAAACTGCCCCTTGTATTTCAGTTTTACAATGAGCAAGTTAATACAAGTATCGGACACTGTAGTGCTTTATATTAAGCTAAAACTCAATAACTTGTCTAACCCTTGATTTTTCTGAAACAGGCCACTGCAAATGATGCTTCGTCCTAGCCTGATTGTTGGTAGACTTGAGTTTACAACACCTTGGCACAAAACTACCATGTTTGGTTTGAGTAGAAGAATTCCGAAGGTGTTAGTCTATTGTAGAAAGACAACAGAGTCCTGTGGCACTTTTAGAAGTGAAAACAAGGATGCCTGTCAATGCAATGGAAAGGTTTGTTCTGCAGTGGGCAGAGTGGGGCTATGAAGACATATTGGGCTAACAAAAGGATTTGCCAGAGATGGACTGATAATGCTATTAATTCCTTAGTCCCATGATGACTGGGGTTCAAAAGCAGTTACTGTGTGTGCTATTTTTAGACCTTCATTCTTCTCTGTGTTTAACTAGCTTGTTTGTCTTGAGTTCACCATCTGGCTTACCTTCATGTTAATGTAGCAACAATGAACAAGTATGAATGAAATGATACTTAATATCCAGTTTTAAATGGATGGCTTTTACTTTAAAAAGGAAATAATACCCCTGAAAGGTGTTTAAATTCAAATCTGGAAAATGTCAAATAGAATGAAAAATACACTCTAACTTAATGCTGTTGTATATTATTGGTTTTCATGTGCCTACACTTAATGTGTCTAGCAGTTATCCGAACATTCAGCCTGGATGATAATTATCTGAGCTCCCTAGGACAAAGGTGGGTAGGTGTACAGCTGGTTTAGGAGGCTTGAATAACTGGGAACATAATATATAGTCCAGAGGTTTTTTTTTCATTTTCCATGTTTTAAATTGGTGGTCTTTACTCTCACAGGCAATTTGGTTTCTTCTTTTATTGCTTACCTTCTGCCCATTCCATGTCACCCACTTTCATAGTATCCAGCTCTACTGTTTTATAGATGGACAATGATAGCAGCTGAGGAATAATGGGGAGTAAGGGGAAAACTTTTTTCTAAAAAATCCTGTATGCAGCTGTCCCTAGAAACAGACTTTCTATATTTCAAGTTTCTGGTGTCTCTGCTCTGACTTACACTTGTCATGACATGTTGATGGCCCTTCGCGGCAAGGAGACACAATCCAGTGAGATCTTTCAAGAGTGCTTAATTTGAAAACATTTTAAGGGTTTGCAATTCTTTTGTTGCTGCTTAAAAAAAATAAAGATTTTGATGTTTTGTTTCTGGTCTCTATTTTATCCAGTTAGGTGATCATGCCTGAAGGTTTGGAAGTCAATGTTGCATCAAACATTTACATTGCAACATTCAGTCCTAAATAAATAAGTAAATCTTCCCTTCAGTTCACACATATGCCACATTCTCCTGTCACAGGGTATTTTCCCCTCATGAATGCAGTGAGAAATGACCAAATGGGATTGGAGAAAAGAGGAATAATTCGCTTGTGTGAGCAAGTACTTCATATTTTCTCTTTGGAACATACTTTCACCCCTTTCTTCACTGTCAAAGGCATCTTTGGAAGTTTAACACTGAATTTTAAAGGAGTAAAGTGCAAGTCTGCTGCTTCCCTCTGTGCACGAATACTTCCTGCTTTTCCCTTAGACACCACCCATCACAAATTTTTAAAAAATTCCCAGGCTGTACCCTTAATATTAAACCCTAATCCAAGGTACTAGGAACTTTAGAAATAGTAAGTTTTATAAATAACTCTGCAAACTCTCAATTGTCTTGATTTATGCTATTGATGAGGCAATAATGAATGGATGTAGAATCACCATTTGTGATGTTTAAATGGAATATTTTGATATTAAAATACGGCCAGGCAGTCTGTGTTTTCCCATGCTCGCACATGGGTAAAATGTGCAGCAATCCTAAGCTCCAGATAGCTGGGAGAGTTTCGTTCCACCTTCCCAAGCAGGAAATAATGCAAGCATTGCACATGAGCTACTTCTATCCTCGTTTAGCTAGAATAGCATCTTCTGCCATATACGACAGATTACAAGAGCAAGCAGAAGGTGAATCTGATTTTTTGGAGATACAAATAGAATGCTCATCCTTGCTTGTTAAAACCAAATCTCAATGATGCTAAATTACCCATTTTGTCATCTCCATTCTTCAGGTTGAGCACCTGGTGTCTGAGTCTTTATTTAGATCAATGTTTTGCTTCTGTTTTATACAACTAGGCTCAGATTCTGACTGCAGTTAGGCCAGTGTAAACCTGTACTAGATCAACCAAAGGGAGCAAAATTGTTTGGGATGTACTGGTGTTAATCTCTGTTGAAGCTGCTGTGTAAATGAGATTTCCCACCAAGTAGTAGTGCCCACAAAGGGGACTCTGCATAACTGCTGTTGGAGCTATGGCATTTCTTACACTCAGCTACTTGAGTCTTCATTTGAAACTGACTTGTTTTGCTTGCATTCTTTTCTCAATCTGACTGTGGTTTTTATTACTCAAATTCATTTCAGATATGCAGCCTTTTATTTTCCACCATTTAATATAATCGGCTAGTTAACACTTGTTTCAATAGAGCCTAGACTTCGGAGTGAAAAAGAGCTGAAGTAAGATTGGTGCAGAGCACAAAGCAGTTGTTCTAACCTTCAGGCTTTCAACGACTCCCTTTGCTACACAAGTTGGGCCTGATTTGGGGGGGCGGGGGGGGTGATCACACCTTTATGCAGCATAAAATGAAGTTCTACAGTCCCATTGGGGCAAGAGCGTGCAGGAAGGAGTGGACACAACTGCACAGAACCGCCATTCTTCCCCTGGGGGTTGAGTAAGGTCTGGAGGCTGATGCAGGAGGATTCTCCTTCTTTTGGACCAAAATATCTGCCTACCCTACCAATTACTTGGTCTGGAGAGAGGATTTTCCCCTTTATAATGTGAACCTCTTCCTGTTAAAGTCAATTACAAAATCCCAGTGGAAATATGTCCAATACCGTAGCATCTTTCTGGCATGATTTAATTTTTAATTGAATGCAAGCCTCCATAATGTTTTAGTCTTTTAAAAATAAGCATTTAATCTGTGGCTTAGCAAGATTTCCTCCCATTTTACTTAAATTTTTTGTTTATGCAATAACTCAAAATGTCCTGAAGCCTTTATTTGACTAAATGGATCTTGGTTAATAAATTTCAGGCACAAGTTCTTTTAAAAAAAATTTATGCTAAACCTTCATTTTCAAGGTTTACAGTGGAAATTCTGGCATACATTTCAGTGTTGTAGAAAATTTCATGATGGAACGTGAGCTTAGCGGGAAAACATTTTCAGGACATTTAATAGTTTTGCAAATGAAAATAGTTTTAAGGGCATTAATTTTAAAAAGTGCCTCTTTTTTGCAATTTCTTATTTTTCATCAAATATTTTTTCTGATTCAAAAGGTTATAGATTCTAAAACTGGAAAGAAACAGTATGATATTTTAGTCTGACTTGCATAATACAGGCTAAAGTACCTCATCCAGTAATTCCTGCATCAAGATCCTAACTTCTGTTGTAGCTCTTGCATATCTTTTAAGAGATGCTGTTTAAAGCTACCTTATCAAAGTGATTCATTATGTATTTCTGCAAAATTGATATTTGTCTGTCTTTTTCTTTCACAATACAGTCAATATAAAATGGATTCCTGCTTTATTTGTGTAGCACAGTGTCAGACAAAAATAAGTAACAAATGTGAGCAAACATAAAATCTGCAATAAATGTGCCACAAAGCATTTCTATAATTTGACAAAACAAATGGTAAAACTGTTAGCTGCACAAAGGCAATAACAATTTTTAGCTGAGCTAGACTAGTACAACCAATACTGTGGCAAATTAAAAAAAAAAATCAAATCAGTAAGTTTAAAACCACATTAACTTGTAGCTGGTGGCTTAGAAACTAGTAATGGCAGACATAAGCTTTCGTTTTGTACGTCCAGAACTGTAGCCTTTGAAAAGTCTTATCTGAGGTCTGTGTGGGCCCGTGGCAGAGTGCCCAGCAGGTGAGGAAGGTTCCACAGCTGGTGGCTAGGCCATGCCACTTCTGTGAATAAAGCCGCTCACTCTTTGAGGTTGAAATTCAGCGCTTTTAACCAGCACTCAAGTCTCCTGATTTTTAGTTGAACTAAAAAGGAAATTCATCTTGCTTCCTAATCAGAAATTCAGCCAAGAAATTGCTAGGTGGTGTGTCACCCAGACTTCTTGGGAATCCTGGCCATTGTTACTTCAGTATCTTCTAAACCATTCTAAATCAATATTGTGAACGGGCGGGAGTGGATGGCACTTCCTGAATATAGAGGAATTGGGTGCCTTGACACATACAGTGGGCCAGATCCTCAACTGGTGTAAATTGTTGCAGCGCCAATGACTACAGCTGAACTATAATGATATTCCACAAGTTGAGGATAAGTCCCACATATACAGAGGGACTTGTCTCCTATATATTCCCTTTCCATTTTATTTCACATGGCCATCTTATGTGTGGCACAAAATAGCTTTCACTGTGGCCTCTTGCCACAGACAGCTGTGGAAGAGGATTACCCTTGGCTTCTATAAGAAAGTCATATAGCCAGAAGTCCAGTGCTTTTTCTGTGCCTTTTGGCTGAAATGTTTTTGTTTTTTGTTTTTTTAAACTGTGAATAGCAAACCAACCAGTTGCATTTCTGAAATATCAAGTAACCAAACAACTAGTTGTTAAATCAGCTCTTTGCACCAACGTGTGATCAAATCAGAGTTCACTTCCGAGCAGCGATATCCTAGACTGTTCTATTAATGTTTCAGTAATAAATACCTCAGTTGGTATTCCTAGTTTTGAAGCAGATGAAGCAAACTGACAGTTCAGCACTCTTTTTTTCATATCAGCAAGTTGATTTAAATTGAGTGTACAGTGTTGGCTGCATTCCTCTCATGAGCAGCATAAAAAAGTTTGCTAAATTGGAGTGCCAGAACTGTGAAAAGTGATTGTTTCCAGAAAACAGTGATGGGAATAATTTAAACTGTTATTGGGGCAGTGTGTGTGTGGCTTTTGTTCTGTCGTCTTTATTTTAGTGCAGGCAGTAAGGAGGTTTTGCATAGCAGATGGGAAAAAACATTTAAGACTTGTATGGATAAACTGCATTCCTTTCACCAGTATGAGTTTGTTACCTCACTGATAAAACATGATCAGTGCGCACAACTGAGAACAGGTGTAAAATATTCTTAGAAAAAGCTTGGTCTATAATGCAGACCTCCACCCCTTTTCCTTATATTTTTTGTTATTTAAAAAAATAACTGTTGGACTACTGATGTTTATAGATTTTATGGAACTGTGTCTTTTGTGTACATCTGATGTGTTGCTTCAGCAAAGTAACTGAGACAGGGAAGGAGACCTCTCCTCCTCCTCCAGTTGTTCACTATGGCTATTTTAAAAGCATCTTGTCTACTTGCTTTCATGCTGTTTACCTGACTGCATTTTCTTTCCTCCTTTCCCAAGAAGGAAGCTGAAGAACAGTGGCACGTTGGGTGGAAGCTAATTGTTGGGGTTAGCTCAGCATCCCTGTGAGTTTCTATGGGTGGGTTATGATGTCAACAGATCTGGGCAATTTTTTTTAAAGTTCCTTGACCTCAGTGACTTTAAGGGCAGAAGCAGGGACCATCATGATCATTGAATCTGAACTCCTGCACAAGGCAGGCTACAGAACCTCCCCCCCCCCCCCCCCCACTCCTGTAATAGACTGATAGCCTTTGGCTGAGTAATGAACTCCTCAAATTTAAAGACTTCAAGTTAAAGATTCACCATTTAGGCTAGTTTAAACCAGAAAGTGGCCCATGCACAGGGGAAGGTGAAAACCCTTCCAAGATCTCTTACAATTTGTCCAGGAGCAAAAGCCCTTCCCAACCCAAAACAATCATGTTGACGGGGCCCACCAGCCAGACACGTAAGAAAGACTTCTCGGTAGTAACTTAGAACCCTCCCCAGCTCGTGCCCCATCTTTGGCTGTTTGGAGATTTTTGCTATTAGCTGTCACAGACAGGCCACGTGCCATTGTAGGCAATCTCATCCTTCTCTCCAGAAATGAATCAAGTTCAGTCAAAACGATTTAGGCTTTTTGCCCCCACTGTTCCCTTTAGAAGGCTGGTCCAGAACTTCACCCCTCTCTGACAATATATTAATGCCCTTAAACCCCTGCTCCTCCCCTCAAATCTCTTCTCTGCCTTCCCACCCAAGTAAGGACCTGCTGCTCCCCTTATTCAGTAACTGATCTCCAGTTGCTCTGTTTCACTAGGACCACTTATCCTGCTACTCTTTTCAGCCAGACCTCTTTTATGCTCCATTTCTATCACTTAAAACCAAACGACCTGCCAGCCCCCACACATTCACATCAGAAACTGCTTCATCCATGACAAGCAGCCATAGTGAGAGGTTTGGGATTAACAGGCCCATGCAGCCTGAGCGACACGCGTCTCCTCTCCCTCCACATTGAGGCACAGTGGACTTCAGTTGCTAGGCTGTTGAGGGAGCATCCAGTCACCAGCACTTCCCTAAGTAAACATCAATGTGAGCTCATATGGACAATACATGACAAGGCTGGTGGAGTTAAGGTCTGTGTGGACATAAATGGTCTGTGTGGGCAGTCCACAAAAGTAAATAGTGTACGTGTCCAGTGAATGAAAGGGCTCATTCAACTAGCTGTGGGTGCTCTATTGGCTCTAATGGTAAGGCAACTCAAAGGAGGCAGGGTGCCCTAGCGGCTAGTGCAGCAGGCTGGAACGCAGGTGGTCTGGGTTCTATTCTTGGATCTGCTGCTAGCCTGCTGGATGATCCTGGACAAGCTGCTTTACCACAATTTCCCATGTGGACACTGATAGTGCTTTGTAAAGCATTTTGCGATGTACTGATAAAAATGCTATATAAGACCTTAGTAATATATTAATAGTGTTTTCTATAGTAGTGTCCTTGTGTTGAGCTTGTCCAGTTTTCTAAATACCCAGTGCATTTCCTCAGAGGCCAGTCTGGCATTCTCTGCTTTCATCGCCTTTAAGTTTTATGGCCTTTGATGGTCTATTTTGTATCCTGCAGTTCAGCATATTAAGATGACGTTTAGTATTCAAAACAAGAAATGTACAGCATAAGCAAAGCATTTGACTTCCATCGTTTGTCATGTGTAAGAGCCTGACTCATCCACTAGTGGAGCAGGAAAGTTCCCACAGCAGCAGGATCGGACATGTTAACTGTTGTGTACCTGCATTTATGTGAATGTGCAGTATGTAAGATGTAGCAACATGCACTGAATTTGGAGGGAGGGGCACAGAATACACCCGGGAAAGATTTGGAAGAGATATCAGGAAGTTAATCTATGCATATGGCTTGAATGCTAGCTGTAACACCTCTGTAAATAGTTGTCTAAAGAGCCAGTTTAGTGTAAGAAACATGGAGTACTTGTTTTTACCTTGCATATACTTCATGAAACAACTAGTGTGTGTGTTTCTTAAAGACCAATTATGTGAAACTCCTGCTCTAGCATATGTACTGAAATGGCCTCAGGACAAATAAAAGTTAAATTAGACTCACATGAACATTTTGCACAGTAAAAGGAAAAACAAAAAACCCTTGTGATTTCTATGAGAGCCATAAGGTGCTGTCACACGTGTGGGCACAGAACAGGGAATCAGGACTCTTTTCTCACTGGCTCCAATACTGCCTCCTTGTATGATCATAACAAGGTATTTGCCTCATTGTCAAAAGTGGCCTGAGATTTTTGGACACCCAACTTGAGCCTATTTTTAGAAGTGCAGGACACCCACAACTCCTGTCAAAGCCAATGGGAGCTGCGGGTTCTTGATCCCTCTCAAAATCAGACATTTAAAGCATCTCAGTTTGGGTATCCCAAAATCATGGTGTGCAAATTCAGTGGCCACATTTGAAAATGTTATTCCTCGGGAGGTAATACCTGTTTTACAGCACTTTGGGAATCTCACGTGTCGCAGAGCTTAATGCCAGAAGGAATGACCAGATCATCTAGTCTGATCATCTGTATATCACAGGACATCAGCATCAGCCAACAACTGCTTAATAACCCCAACAACCCAAATTAGGCCAAAGTATTACAGCCCATAGGCAAAAAATAGGAGGGATCAAGATGCACCAATGCCTGAGACCCACTCAAAGGTAGGAATTGATAAAATCAGATATTCCCAGATGATTCTGGCAACTGATCAGGATCGTGTGGCAGAGGAAGTTGAAAAACCCTTAGGGTCACTGATAATCTGACCCAGGAGAAAATTTCTTCTGATCCCTCATCTGGTGATTGGTTAGGCCCTGACCATGTGAGCAAGAGCCAGCTAACTAAGCACCCAAGACAGAGGCTGATTGGTGCCACTGCAGAGCCCTGGTTCCCCCGCTCTGGTATCCCATCTCCAGCTGTGGCCATCTCTGATGCTTCAGGGGAAGGAGGAGGGGAAAATGTCTATTCCAAAGGGGTAGCTGTGTTAGTCTAGGTCAGAGAACAAGCTCATGTGATAAATAAATTTGTTAGTCTTTAAAAGTGCCACAGGACTCCTTGTTTGTTTTTCTGACCTATGCAGCTGACGAGCTGAAGTCCTGAAGCATGAGATTTGTAAAGTGCTTTGAGCTTCTTGGGTGAAAGGTGCTGTTTACCTTAGGAACAATTTCTTTGGTATATAACACATGATGATTACAGCTGCAAGTTTGTCACAGTGGGGGAAAAAAGTTACAGATAGCCAGGGACAAATGGGAAAATCAGGCTCTGTTTTTTGTATGTCTGCGACTCACCCTATCGCAGTGGCTCCTAAGGCTCCTGACCCGTGGGGTTGAGCCTGACTCCTTGCTCCATGGATTGCAACCAGGCATGTGAGATTGCACTACGACTCAAGTTGGGTCTAGTCATCCCTCCATCATGACAATGGGGTGGGCAAATCCTAAGCAGCTCTTCAACCTGTCGCCCAGGGTTGCAATGCCCAAAGCAGGGAGCCAGCCCCAGCCCGTGTGATGCAAGAGTTGCTGCTGTCCATGCTCAAGGGACGTGCACTCCCGATTCCCTCCCCCCACCAACTGTGCTGGGATTAAGTTGGCAGTATCACAGCAGAAGGAGCTGTAGGGGTTAGTTGGTTCCCCCTCATTTGTCAGGGCTTTTTATTTTTTAATATAAAAATCACGAAGCAGTCCTCAAAGGCTGTGACTTTTACCAAATTTACCATTACTGCTCCATCATTTCTGATAAAAGATGCTATGAGAAATCTGCAGCCCAAAGGTCAATACTCCATTTGTTCATTCAAAACCATCACACTGCTGGCCTTAAAGAGTGAGTCATCCTCTCAGTATTGCCAGCCCCAACCAATCAAAAGTCATGAGTCAGGCTCCACAAAATCACAAGATTGACTTAAAAATCATGAGATTTAAAAATAAATTTTGAATTCAGAGTATGGATTCTAACCTTTGTTCCTTTTTAGTCTTTCTCTAATATTTTTATATGCTGAACTGTTCTCTCTTCCCCCATCTGGTTATTTTTGTATGTTTCAAACCATCCAGATCTCCCTCTTTTCCCCCTCTTCATTTTATAATACCTTCAATGCCACCTCCTTCTCTTTCACAAATTCTTTCCTAGATCTTACTCCTTTTACTGACCTTTCTGAAACCAAGCTCCTTTCCCCAAACCACTGGCTCCATGATTTGTACTTGATCATTTATAGTTTGTACTGTTTTTGTCTGAGCTGGACTGTAAACGCTCAGAGCCAGGATCTTTCTCGGTTTCCAGAGCCTTCAGTATACATCTGCTGGTCTCTAAGGCAGAAAAAGAAAAGCGAACAAACACACCTTAGTAATTTGTGCTCTTGTTAACACTGGTCAAGGAACAAATGCAAGAATCACTTTTAAACAATACAGTTTACATGATACATATTAATCACATAATCATGCTGTATAATCACATGTATTTATACAGCCCCTCCCATCCCAGAGCATGAACATTGTAAACTAATTCACAAACTATACATATATGGGGATTATGGTGTCTGCTACTGAAATGCAGCTTTGTTGGTGATACAACCATTTTTGCAGGAAGTGAAGCTGACTATATCTACTTAGAACAGCTGGGGTGAATTTAGGGAGTCAAACCAGAGCTATTTAAGTTGGTATTTGCCTGGGACACTGGGGTTAATATGCCTCCTCTTAAGATGAGTTGTAGAGCAGGATTTTTTAATAAGAGGTCAGGGCCTTGGTTTGAGATCTCAGCTGAGTTTGGCGTTTTGATGACTATACAAGCTGCTTCCTCGTGCAAAAACTCCTGACTGTGATTGCTGTGCTGAAATAGAAGGTGAACAATGTATTAATGGACTGGGGGAGAAATGTGAAGTGGTCTTGAATCTGACTTGCCCCAAAATTCAGGGTATTTGAATTTAGTATCATCAGGTGGCTCATTGTAGAGGTAGGCCTAGGCCAGGCCATTCTGATCAAGATCCAACATTTCTGAGCTTTGGCTCTGGAATCTCAGTCAGAGCCATTCACTATAGTTCTATCTGCATTTGCTTGAACAAAAATGGTTCATTTTAACCGAGTGTGCTGAGGAGGGGTTCTCTTTTCACCTGATTCCCAGTTGTCTTTCTGGAACCAACTAGCTGTGCGAGCGTACTGAGCTTTGGAGAGTGTCCCACTATCGGACATTCTGGTGTCAGATATTTTTGTCTTTTGTCAGATGTAAATAGATATATTTGCTCGCAGCAAGTCAGCCAGTAGCTAGAACACAGTTGTTTTTTGGAAGGAGGTCAGGATCATATAACTCTTTCACAGACAGAGGGAAGTGCCCATAGCTGTTGACATGAGTCATATTGGGCTGTAATTACAGTATCTGTTTGATCCATAGACTCTTCTTTCAGTACCCACCCGTGCTCTCGTGGACTCCAATCCTGGATCATATTCTTCAGACTTCTCTGTAATTTCATTTATTTTAGGGGTTTGAAAGAAGATGGACAGCAATGACTGAATAATCTTCTGGCCGTTCTTTCTTTACATATTTTTTTTCTTAGCCATGTAATAAGTAATTCTGTGGAAAGAAGACTACTATTTAGGGATGAAAGGATATGGACCATTGATTTGAGCACCTGCTACTGACGTTGGGCAAATCTCCTAACCCCTCTGTGCTTCAATTTCCTCTTATTACAACAAGGTCATGATCATATTTACCTGCTTACAGTGGTTTTGTGAGGTCTACTTAATTAATGTTTAAGACCCTCAAGCAGGGCTGGATTAAGGTGCTACCCCCCCCCCCCCCACGGCAGCTGGCCCAGCCAGCACTGGGGGCCAGGGGCCAGGGCTGAGGGGGCCCACCACGGCCTCGTGGTGCTGCGGAGGGGGACCCACAGTCTGGTGATGATGTGGGGAGAGCGGGGTCTGGGGCCCATGGCCCTGTGGTTCTACAGGGGGGCCTGCGGCCTGGTGATGCTGTGAGGGGGCAGGATCTGGGGCCTGGCCAACTGCTGGGGGAGACCCTCAGCTAGAGGCCACAGCGGGCAAGCCTATGGTGGCTCAGCCAAGGCTGGATTTTGGAGGGGACATGGGACCTTTCTTTAGACTGGGGCCTGGGGCTGCAGCCCCTAAACATCTGGCTCTGCCCTCAAGTGAAAAATATACTTATGAGGTACTTATATGCCCCCTGTCATCGCAGTATCTGAGCACCTTGCAATCATTAATGAATTTTACCCTTACAACCACATTATGAAGTCGTATTAGGATCCCCATTTTACAGCTGAGTAGCTGTGGAGCAGAAAGGATAGGCCAAAAATCAAGTAGGAACTTGCTCACTTAGCTAGGCACTGAACCTTGGCATGGTGAGTCCAGACCAATGGCCTATCAAGTAACCCATCCTTCCAAACATGACTATAGAAGTGACATTCTTCTTTATTTTCAACTGTACAGTATACTCCACTTAATCAGGATACATTTCATTGGGACAGATGCTTTCTTGGGACAGCTTCAAGGGAACTGATGTAGCCTAACAAGAGTTAATGGCAATGTCTGCTGCTTAAGACAATAGCATAGTAGCATCGATTCTTCTCAACGGGGGCACACTTGGTTGCATGGTGCCGAAGGCTGGTGTGACACTCCATCAGGTGTTAAATCGGTATGTAATTCTAAACCCCAGCTTTTCAATACAGAGCTTGGTGAGTAAAAGAAGAGATTAAGAAAAACTTGAATCCTTTTAATATTATTTTCACCCATTTGAAGTCCTTTTTTGGCTGATTTTAAACCATTTGTTTTAAATGGCCACCGTGAAAGGTGTTCAGTTGTGTCTGTTTTTTTCTCCTGTTGCCAGCCAGCACTAGCTCTTTGCTGTTTGATGTAAGAGCTCTTTGTTTTTACATAGATCAGAGGCCAGTGATGCTAACCAAGTCACCAACAGCAGCAGAAGCCTTAATGACGTATATCTCTCTGGTTCCCATTTTGTCAGTGAACTAGAAGAACCTGAAAGGCCTGTGAAACAGGGATCCATGCAACCAGTTTTGGCCACATTTCTCTTTAGGTTTTTTTCCCCATTGTATTTAAAAATTACGCATGACTTTTTTCACAGCAATGTGGCCCCTGCTCCTGCTGCCACAGGTCCCTGGCAAAGTACCGGCACCTTTATTTTATTTTTTTAAAACAAAAAAAGCTCTGGCTGTATCAATAACTGACGTACAGCTGTCCATTTAGCTGTTTGCAATGTCCTGGAATAAACAATCAGCCATGTCCTGACATTGCAGGAAGATAAGGTAGAAAATATTTCCTTCACTTTTCCTGTGTAAAAATATCCTTTAATGTCTCTAAAATTTTATGAAGCTTCACAAATAAAAGTGGTGAGTGGGTTTTT
The DNA here is from genome assembly GCA_007922175.1 of Pelusios castaneus. NCBI lineage: Eukaryota > Metazoa > Chordata > Testudines > Pelomedusidae > Pelusios > Pelusios castaneus. The sequence continues at coordinate 826,448 of ML685805.1, read as the reverse complement.
ATTTTTTAACAATCACACAGTGGTAACAGCATATAAGCAAGCAAACTACAGAGAAAAATGGAAGAAGAACAAAGAAAGGAAAGATATAGGGAGGAAATAGAGATGAGGATTTTTTTTAAAGACCATTAAAAGAATGGAATTGAATATCAAGGAAAGGTGCTGGAGGGACAGCTGGGTAGACAAATGGCCTGGTCTAAAACCCACTCCAGTCAATGGAAAGACTCCCACTGGCTTCAATGGACTTTAGCTCACGTTCTGTACTCCCTGCTTCTTCACAACTCAGGCAAAGACAGCTGTGCAAATTTTCCCCACATCTCTGAGCCAGGGGTTCCATTTCTAGGGGGAAAGCACAGTTCAGTTTGTACACCTGAACCATTCCTGGCTTCTCTCCTGTGACACCCAACAAGGGGGTCCATCAAGAAGATTTTTTTGAATGTGTTATCAACATTTGAGCATTAGGTATGGGGCTGAAATGACCAACTAATTTGATGCAGGCAGCTGATCAGCCACCAGAGAGTACAGTGATCTAGCCCTTTGATAGGGTATTTGATGAATATTAATGAAGTGCAGTATATTCTTATGGGTAAACTGAATTTTTCAGGCAATATGGAAACTGATGATGGAGGATGGAGAATGGGGTTCCCATGCGGATCGTTCCCACCTCAGATGCTCTGTTTCCTCAGGTGAGAGAGGGAAGATGATGGTCTTATCTGGGGTGCTGAGCCAAAGGTAGAGGAATAAGAGGCCAAGCTCTGCCTGCTCAGTGTGTCTGTAGCTCACCTCTAATAGAGCTTACATTCTCCATAGAGAAGGCACCCTGAGGCTGCCGAACCTTTTCCCCGTGTGAAGCAGAGCAGATACGTGGGCCTAAACATGCACCAGTCAAAGAAAAGCAGTGGCCAATTTTGCACTGACCACCGTGGAAACAGGTTCAAATCCTATGGGTCTATGTCATGGAAGGAAAATCGACAGCAGTTGCATGATGCTGGCAAAGCCTTGAGATGGAGTGATTCTCAAAGTGGGAGTCAGGGCCTCTCGAGGGGTCACAAGGTTATTATGGAGGGGTTGTGAGCTGTCAGCACCCTGCATGGCTGGCAGCCAGAGCCCTTCAGAGCTGCAGCTGCTGGCCAGGTGATCTGAAGACAGTACTGCCCCAATACTAGGTGGCATGGCAAGGGAGAGTTCATCATAGGCTGAAATACTTTCAAAGGCTGGTCCCAGAAAAAAAAAGTTTGAGAAGCCCTGAGATTGGGTACATGGGGGTGAGGGAGGAGGTAGCTCTGTTTCCTCACCTCCTGGCTCACCACTCTATAAATGCCCAGCATGGGTCAAATTGGGAGATAAATTGATTATGACTGGGTGATTAGTTAGGTAATGGAGGGATTCAGCTTCTCAGCTGGGGACTGTTAAATGGGAGACAGGAAGGGAAAGAGGGAGGCTGGAAGTGAAGGTAAGGAAGCAGGAGATCTCAGAGAGGTCAGATCTCCCTCCCCTACCCTGTGTCCTCAGAGCAGGAGCACCAGTTGGTGTTGTTAGCAGTCTGTTATTACAAAGAATGTTCTGAACAAGATTGGTCGCGGTGGTGTGCAAAAAGCAGCAAGAAATATCCCTGGTGAATGTAGGTGAGCACAGTTTCTTCATCATTCTAACAGTAAAATATTTCACTAATGATGATAAAAATATTGGGTGGATGAATGGTGTGGGGTGCTAAGAAAACAGTCCCTTGTTTCTGAAATACAACGCTGGCAACTCTAGGAGGTGAAGGCAAAAATTTTTTTAAAATGTACTGAATGTTTCCTGAAATTTCACCGATGTGTATCAGCTTTGCATGTGAGCAGCGCCATTCTGCAGCCTGTGAAGACAGTGGTTGGGGGACAGGCCTTGCCGGGTCTGCCCCTGACCCACTAGATTGAGTTGCAGAGTGGGGTTGGTGCTTTTCTGTGCCACCCAGCGTCTCCTGGTGGTGGGACCTGGGCCCTTGGCTCTGACCACTTTGCCTGCCTGGCCCCACCCTGCCCCAAGTTTGTTAGGCAAGGGTGGCAGAATTCAGGTTCTTGGGTGGGGCTTTGTTCCCTGGGCAGCCACTGCGTCCCCTCCCCTGAGCCAGTTCCTCAGCCTCACCCATGGAGCCGGTGCTGAGTGCTCAGCATCCTTCCTCCTGCACAGGCAGCCAGGAGCGAGCGTTGGAGGCCAGCCGGGGTAGCGGCCTGAGCTTCTCCTCCATTGCCATTCTCTAGGGGCACAGGAAGGAAACCTGGGGGTAGAGGTTTGGCACCACATTGCCTTTGAGACCACAGCATTACCAACATTTTAGCAAATGTGCTGGGTGGGCTTTGCCCCTTTTACCACCCTCTTGGGGTGCCCCCAGCAGGGGCCCATTGAAGCTGGCAGAAAGCCTGAATAGGGATGGAACCTGCAGCTGACTAAGACGTTGTCAATAAAATACTCTGCGGTGAACTGACTTCAGAGTGGGTGAGGCCTGCTTGCCAAGAGGATCCAGGGTGAAAGGGTGTGCCCCACGTCACCCTCCTGGACCAGGCTTTCGTTCTTTATTTATTAACTCTGGGATTGTCGTAGGAAGGGGGCAGTGGCACGGTGCAATTGTCGCCTCCCAAATAGTACAGCCTAGTCCGAAAATATGCTCAGTCTCGGTTTGTGAGGCTACACAAAGCAGCTATTCCTCTGGCTGCACCTACGCAGAGTAAGGGGCCATCCAGTCTGGTAACCTGCCACCAAGGCCAGATATAGCAACACTCAGCAGCCTAGATTAACCAGGTCATCCAAGCTGAGAGTAGCTTAATGTGGATGGGGCTGCGTGCAGGGCTTTCCCGGGGGATCTGAACTCTGACGCTCAAAGGAGTTTGTTCTGCTGCATTGTAAAGTCCATCTCTTCTCTCTTATTTTCTGAGTGGGGGTTGGGGTGCTAGTGGGGGTAGGGATGGTTTCCTAGGAAGCCGTACTAATCCATCCCCTCCTTTGTAAACACTGCTGTAGTTTGCTGCTTGGGATTGGAAAGATGGAGTAGAATGGCTCCTTCTAAAATCACCCCCTCCCAAACCCATTTCTTTGAACCTCAGGCAGTGAAGAGCTAACAGACTGGAGCATGACCATTGAGAGGCCTCATAATTTTATCCTAGCTTTGTTAGCTGCACAGGCTGTTGTTCAAATAAATCTCCAATTTATTTTTTTTTAAATCAAGTTCTAAGCTATTTGTCTCAATAATATCTTGTGGCATTCCAGCTTCCATGGCACCCAGAGAGTGGGCCCTCTGCCTTGCAGCCACTACAGAGCTCTACTGTTTGAGTGGAAGTTCAGCTCTGAATCGGATGCTGACACAAAAAGCCATAAAGACCAGAAGTTTCAGCAGAGAGAGAGAGAGAGAGAGAGACCCAAACATGTTTTCCTTCAGGTCTTTTAATCAGTTGATGGGATTTCTTTTTTCAGTGTTTTTTCTGGAGTGGGGAAAATGTTACTTTTCTTCCTTTTTATTTCACTCCCTTAATCCTGCTAGTTGCAGCCCTCCCTGATCCACAACCCCAAAATCCCTTCCCTCCAAAATAAATTCAGCAGCATAACATTCTGCTTCAGTTACACATGTGTAACACCCTTGATTTCAATGGAAGTCGAATGTGATTATCTTTACTTACTTGATCTGCCCAGCTGAAATCAGAGGGACTGCTTTGCATGAGTAAATTTATTCCCCCTGGGCCCTGCTGCTTCTGAGTTTGCAGAATCAGACCCTTTGAATCTGTTTTCACCCAAGCCCATTTTGTATCGACAGGCAGATCAACGTACTATGGCTGATTCAAATTAATATTAGATGAAACAACGGCCTGCTCATAAACCGCTAATGGTCTATGTAAACTTTACAAATGCGTTGTGGTCCTAGATCCAGATTTGTCTGAACAAATTGAATTTTAGACAAAACATATGCCCTGCATGAAAACTAAACCAACTGGAACCCCAAGTCAGTAGCAGTTTTGGATGAATGCAAGTTCTGGTCTTGAATACACTATATAAACAAAGCAAAACCAGGAGAGTTTTCAAACACATTAATTTTAGCCACAAAGGCACAAAATGACTGTGTATTTCTGTAGTTCAGTCCGATGAGTTCTGCATAAATAGTATGATTCACATAAATCAATAAACCATACCCACACCCTGATGATAGGGGTTTGCATTGTCACCTGTTTGGCATCTAATGTTTGGATTTTAGAACAGAGATATAAAAAAATGTTAAAGCCCTGTATAGGTAGCGTATAAAACTGTAACAATGCATATTTTAATAATTTTGCACCATTCCTGCTGCATGGAGATTCTGTCAGCACCAGTCCTTCCGCTACTTCACTGATAGACTATAGCTTGCTTGGAAGGAAAACTTCAAATTATAAATGAACATCACCAACTAGATCCAATATCTAACCACTGCATAGTGTCAAGTAAGTACAGATACCTTTCTTCTCCAGCTATGGCTGTAGAGAAGGAGAAAAGAGGGAAGGAAAAAATATCTGAGATACAATATGAGACGCATAGAGTGATTTTTAAAAATTACGTACAGATAACTTAGAGCTTGATCCTGCAAAATCCTGAGTGAGTTGTTGGGGGGATCTGAACCTCAAATATCGTACACTATAAAAGCAGAAATTTCCAGAGGGGTAGCCGTGTTAGTCTGTGTACAGATGTCTGACGAAGTGGGTTATAGCCCACGAAAGCTTATGCCGGAAGAAACCTGTTAGTCTATAAGGTGCCACAGGACTCCTATTGTTTTTGCTATAAAAACAGACCTTCCCTTATAAAGGACTGTAGGTGTAGCTGTAGCAGACTTAGCCAGCCACAAGAGGGGGATGTTGCCCATACAGTTGGTCATGTGTGCTACTCGAACATCCAGCTCCTATTGAAGTCACATCCCCTCGCTTGAACTGCAGCTGAGCAAAGGATGCAAAAATTATCTGCAAATGTTTGGTTGACTCTCCAGTCCCTTTAGCACTGGCATTCCAAACGTATTCGGGGAAACTAGTTTCCTGGAAGAAATGTTTGGGGAAACAGCACATTTTTCTGTTTATTTCAGAATGTTTTGGAAATTGTATTTCTAATTCACAATGGTGATCACTTGCACTGGAAATATGAGTCTGAGGTATGCTCATCCAGTTAGACAACAGAAGCCAGTTTAATCAAAATAGTAGGTAAAGTGAATAAAATGAATATCTATCAAATGGTGAAAACATTTCTTGTACTTGGTATGATTATTTTATTCCTTACAATCTAGCAGTGCCCAGAGATCCGAGTTACAGATCAGAATCTCATTGTGCTATGTGCTCTAGGTGTATATATAACAAAAGACAGTCTCTGTCCCAAAGCATTGACAAACTAAATAACCCAAGAGTAGCTCCTGGGCTGAAATATTTTTCCATAAAAGATGCATGGAATAATGTAAAATACAGTAAACAAAGCTGTAGAAAAACAAAACATCTCTCCCTCCAAAATCCACAAGCCATTTGCAGATATTAGGAGGACAAGAAAACACTAAATTCATCAGATACTTTATTTGTTACAAAGCAGGTGAGCAAATTTCACCACCAGCAGCAGCAGCAGCACTGTCTGAATATTTCCTCCTTTTGCCTGCTTAAAAGAGTTGTAAAGCTAAACCTGCAAAAAAAAAATTAATAAGTAGCAGGTGTACAGGTGCATCTTGGGATGAATAAATTATGACAGCCCATGAATGAATGACTCTGTGTGTGTGTGACAGAGTGTGTTTATGTGTCAACTGTTTAGAGAGGTTTGGGTCTGTTTGTGGCTGGCATTCAAGACTAGACCACAGGGAGCTTATGATTTTGCAGGATAAAAGTCAAGTCAGGAAGCTCCTGTCCAAAGAGTGAAGGGGGGAAAAAGACACACAGTATCTTAAATTAATTTTTTTTTAAAGGTTACATGGAGTCCGGAGCCCTAGAGAAGAGCGTCAGTGTTGCAAAACTTTGTGGTTTTTATCAGGTGTCTTGTGATGTTTGGTGGTTTTCTCAAGCTCCAACTGCTGGAGTCATATGATTAGATTAGAATCTCAGCTTCCATTTTAAAAAAAAGTATTTAGCCCTGCTGGTTCCAAAGAAAAGCTTGAAAATATGACACTCCTGCCCCCAAAAGCTCAGAAAACAAATTAAAAGAATCCAAGTTTGTTTGTTTTAAAAAGCCCATAATTTTTAAGTCAAACTCATGATGGGGGGAAGAGGGGAGTAGGAGTTTGATTCATGATTTTTGAATAATTAGTGTTGCAGTGCTTTTAAAAAATACGTAATGTTTTTAAACATACAGCTTTCCTACTCCCCTCCCCAACAAATCTGAATCTCTCCCCCCCCATCATGAAATTAACATGCCATTTGTAAATCATCAGTCTGTTCACTGTTTGTAAATTCTATATCCTCTACCTTTCATATGTCTTGCCTAATGAGGTGGTAAGTTTTTTGGGGTGTGGACTTCTCTCTTTATTCTCTGCCTGTACCATATCTATAACAATAGGGCCCTGTTATCTAATGACTCCAAGGCACAACTGTAATACAAATAAATCATACTGAAAACAGGCAGTAGATGGACTGTCAAGGGGAAAAAATGATTGTTTCCACCAACCTCAATGTATTTCAAAACATTTTGGGTGAGCTTCAGGGAGAATTGTCAGCAGCCGAGTCATCTTAACAGAATTATGTTTAGATCCTATTTTATGCTGGAAAACAAATTACAAGAGTAGATCTGATCAATTAGTGGACATTTGTTTTCTATGGATTCTTGTTCACATGCGGATGCAATTTGGCTGGGATCACCACATGAACATTCAAGCACTGGAGATTTGCTTTTGTTAATACTTCTGAAAAAGTTGTTTTTAGCTTTAGCCAAAATTAAAGAGAGAATTTTATTTTTTGCCATTTACCCCACGCTGTTACATCAGACCCAAGGGCTATGGGTCTTAAAGTCAACCTTATTAAGTTGACTTAAGAAAGTGGCTCCTTTTAAGGCAACTTTATTAAGTTGACTTAACATTGGACATAGGTGTCCACACTGGCATTAAGTTAACTTAATAAAGTCGACTTAAGAGCTACTCCCAGTCCACACCGTCCTTAAGTCAACTTAAGAAGTTGACTTGAGGCTTAAGTTGACCTAAGGAGGGGTAATTATTAAGTTGACTTAAGCTTTCATTAAGTTGACTTAATTTCTTAAGTCGATTTAATGAAAGCCCAGTGTGGACATGGAGTAATTTAGGTCGACTTAAGGGTCCTTAAGTCAACCTAAATTGCTAGTGTAGACATACCCAAGATAATGTGTCCATCCCCTGATTACAGGACTTAAATAACTAACATAATACAAATTGAAAATATTACAATAAAATATACAATTTGAATGTCAGGGTGTGTTCATTAATTACCTGAGTCATACACATCTGTTAGTGACACTAAGTTGCTGCAGGAATTGTGAATTTGATTGCAATATTCATCTTTCAGATGAGCTGCAAATCAAAAATTATTTCCTGTAGTGGATCATGAATAACTGGACCAATATAGTTAGATATTTTACTGTTCTATTCTGTTACCAGAAAATTTGATACTTTTTGCCTGCCCCTCTACTCAGAAATAAATTATTCATTGTGGATTATTTCTCCAGATCTAGAGATGTTTGATTTATGATTGTTTTCACAGTACATCTTGTATCTTTCTTTCCATATTAGAGACCAGCTAAAAATAAAGTCAGTGAAATAGGAGTTTTGTCATTGATTTCAAAAGGGCCAGGATTTCAAATTACAAAGGAGGACTATAAAAAAATAACATAGTTATGTAGAAGAGAAATCCGAAAGGCCAAGGCACAAACAGAGATCAAACAAGCTGAGGACATAAAGGGTAACAAAATGACATTCTTCAAATACATCAGAAACAAGAAGAAAACCAAGGACAGTGTAGGACCCCTACTCAACAAAGAGGGTAAAACAATAAATGAAAATGTGGAAATGGTAGAGGATTTTCTTTGTTTCGATCTTCGCTGGGAAGGTTAGTGGAGATTGGATGTTTGATGTAGAGAAGGCCAATAGAAATGAGATAGGGTCAAAAGCTATAATAGGGAAAGAGCAAGTTAAAAGTTACTTGGACAAGTTAGACGTCTTCAAGTCACTGGGGCCTGATGATATGCACCCTAGGGTACTCAATGAGCTGACTCAAGATATATCTGAGTCATTAGCTATTATGTTTGAAAAATCATGGAAGACAGGTGAGGTCCCAGAGGACTGGAGAAGGGCAAATATAATGCCCATCTACAAAAAGGGAAATAAGAGCAATCCAGGGAATTATAGACCAGTCAGTTTAACCTCTGTTCTGGGGTAAATAATGGAACAGATAATTAAGGAATCAATTTGCAAACATCTAGAAGAGAATAAGGTGCTTAGGGCTAGTCAGCATGGATTTGTCAAAAACAAATCATGTTAAACCAACTTGATAGCTTTCTGAGATGTGGTAATGAGCCTTATGGATAGAGGGGAAGCGGTAGATGTGGTCTATCTAGACTCTAGTAAGGCATTTGATACGGTCTCACATCACATTCTCATTAAGAAAGTGGGGAGGTACAAACTAGATGGAGCTACTATAAGATGGGTGAAAAACTGGTTGGATAACCAAACCCAGAGAGTAGTTATCAACGGTTCACATTCAAGGTGGAAGGACATAATGAGCAGGATGCTGCAGGAATCCGTCCTGGGTTCAGTTTTGTTCAACCTTTTTTATCAATGACTTAGATGATGGCATTGAGAGCAAACTTATAAAGTTTGCAGATGATACCAAGCTGGGAGGAGTTGCAAGTGCTTTGAAGGATAGGATCACAATTCAAAATGATTTGGACAAACTGGTGAAATGGTCTGAGATAAATAGAATGAAATTCAATAAAGACAAGTGCCAAGTACTCCACTTAGGGTTGAACAACCCATTGCACACATATAAAATGGGCAATGACTGCCTAGGAAAGAGTGCTGCAGAAAGGAATTTGGGTGTAATAGTGGACGACAAGCTAAATATGAGTCAGCAGTGTAAAACTGTTGCAAAAAAAGCAAACAACATTCTGGGGTGTATCAACAGGAGTATTGTGAGTAAGATACGAGAAGTGATTCTTCCACTCTACTCTGCACTGATTAGGCCTCAACTTGAGTGCTGTGTCCAGTTTTGGCACCTCATTTCAAAAAGGATGTGGAAAAATTGGAGACAGTCCAGAGAAGGGCAACAAAAATTATTAGAGGTTTGAAACATTTGATATATGAGGGAACATTGAAAGAGCTGGGTTTGTTTAGTTTAGAAAAAAGGAGACTGAGAGGGGGTATGATAACAGTCTTCAAATACCTAAAAGATTGTTATGAGGAAGAAGGAGAAAAATTGTTCTCCTTAATCATGGATGATAGGACAAGAAGCAACAGTCTTAAATTACAACAAGGAAGGTTCAGCCTCGACATTAGGAAAAAATTCCTAAGTGTCAGGTTGATTAAACACTGGAATAAGTTGCATCGGCAGGTTGTGGAATCTCCTATGCTATGTCTACACTTATAAATTTAGGTCAACTTTAGCTAAGTCAACTTAGCATGTCCACACCTAAATTTAAAGTCGACTTTGGGGGGAACTTACAAAGTCGACCTAGGCCATCCACACTGGATGCCTAGGTTGACTTCTAGGGGCTAGGGGGACCTAGGGCATGTCCATGAGGTAGGGGGAGCACCCCTTGCCCAGTGCCAGGGGGCTCAGTCTTTGCCCCATTGTACCTGGGTACAATGGGGCAAAGGGGGACAGAGACCCTGGCAGGGCATAGGGGCAGGGCTCTGCCCTGCCCTTTGGGGGGTCATGCCAGGCTCCCCCTATGCCTCCCCCCCGGCAGGGAGGGCAGTGGTGGAGTCCTGGAGTAGCCCTAAGTCGACTAGGCCAGGTCTACACTGGCCTAAGTCGACTTGAAAAAGTCGACTTTAGGTCTAAGTTGAATTAAAATGAGGTTTTATAAAGTCGACTTTATTTTCCTTAAGTCGACTTAAGCAACTTAAGTCGACTTAAGAAAACTGTAGTGTAGACGCAGGGTTAATTAAGTCGACTTAAGCAAGCTTGAGTCGACTTGATTTACAAGTGTAGCCACAGCCCTACATTGGAGGTTTTTAAGAGCAGGTCAGACAAACACCTGTCAGGGATGGTTTAATGGGGTACTTGGTCCTGCCATGAGTGCAGGGAACTGGACTCGATGTCCTCTCATGGTCCCTTCCAGTTTCTATGATTCTATGATTCCTCCTGAAAGTATAAGGGATTAAGTGACTTGATCGAAGTCACATAGTAAATCAATGGCACAACTAGGAGTGGAACCCAGATGCCTAATTTGAGCTCTAAGTACATAGAATCTGCCCTACGTTGTGATCTGTTCAGGTTAGATTTAGGGCTGCAGAATCTGAAGCGTGTGATCATGTCTATTGCCACTCCCTGTTCTCTACCAGTAATGTGTGTATTGTATTTTGGGGGACAGGGAAGACAGTGTGGTAGAAGATTGCCTCTTCAGCAGGACTTAATTTTGTGCGACAGGGAAACCCCTGGAGAAAGCTGCCCCCCAATTTTTAAAGGAATCCCAGTTTACTGGACAATGCCTGTCTGGATGTGAGACTGTCAGGTCTCTAGCTGTCTGCTCAGGTTTGTCTCTGTGCCTTACTCCCCTCTGCTGGATGGCAGATAATTGAACAGTGCTCAGGAGATCCAGCTGTGTTGTGATCTGAAAAAGAAAGGAAATGAGAAGGGAAAGAGAGCTTGGAAGGGAGTGGCACACCCGAAGTGACCTCATTGGGGGCGCCCACATTCCTAAAACCGACCTGGATCTCATCCTAGCCATATTTTGTTGCATGGTTCCCTCCAGGTCTTTCCTGCTGCTCCCATGGATATCAGTGCTGGGTTGGTGGAGCGCACTGCAGTCTACTTTCTCTTTCCTATCACACATTCCCCTCAGTGTGATTCAGTCCATTTCATCTGTAAAAAGCTTGGTTTCCACCAGCTAAGTCTCTGGAGAACAACTGTCACGCCAGTCTGTAGCCATCCCCATCGGGTGGCCCAATTTACTGGGGATAAACCGCAAACTGCAGATCTGGTAGGTAGACAACAGAACATCCTCCTGCAGCCAAAGCCCTGGGAGGTTGAGTAGTGTGATAAAGCAAAACCGTATGAAAGTGGTTTTTCTTTTTCCATGACAACTCCGCGCCTCTGCAAATGGTTTCACTGCAGAGAAATGCATGTGGATTGCACAGGCTGAACCATCTCTCACACAAGTGGAAATGGGATCTTCACACTAAAAAGGAGTCCATCCCCCTTGGCAGCCCTGCAGGGACCATGCTATCACAAAGCATGGAAGCACTTGTACCCCGGTATGTCAGACAATGAATTTGAAGGTTGTAGGAGGCTGATGATTTCATTTCTGTGTGGGACTCCAGCACAAGCTTGTCTTTTCCTGAAGTGCAGGGTGTTTGTTGTTCTGAAAATGCCAGTTATTCCTGCATGTTCTCAGCTTGTCTTTGTTCTCATGTTTTCTGTGTTTGCAAACTAAAGCATGCAGCACATAATATGCAGCATTGCAAGTTTCACAGAAAAGCGAGAGATTGAAAAGAAATAACATCTGCGCTTGTATTAAGCTATGATAAACAGCATGGGTCAAACTTGTGTCTCCCATAACTTTGTGGCCTGCAGCAGGCCTACAGCATGGATGGATTTTGACCTCTGACATGAAGCTACAAAGACTAGAGGTCTCGACATCTCTGCATATAGTGCAATGGACTGCGAAGTCTGATCTGGCAGCCCTGCAGAGAGGGGCAGACAAAAGACTCCCAAGCTAGCTTTTCAAAGGTGGTTAGGCACTGAAAGATGAAGATGGATGCCAAGTGAGTGAAAATCAATCAAATAATCTGCACAGGCACTTTTGAAAATTCTACTAGGCAAAATTCTACTAGCAAAATCCCTTTGAACATTTGGCCCCAAGTGACTTGAAATTCTTCAGGAAACATTGGGTCCAATTCCACTATAGGTTACACTGGTGTTGATCTGGACTGACATCAAATTAGTCAACTGAATTCATCCTTTGAGGAAGTCCTACATAAATCTGGATGTGAACTTTGTGGCGTGAGCCCATCTAAAAAGATGGATCCAAACCAGAACCCCGGATCCAAACCCCAACAGACATTGCGGAAAGTCAGCATGGATCTAGTTCAAATTTCATGCTCAGTGACATCAACTGACAGCCTTTAAAGTCACCAAATTCCAAAACCGATCAATTTTTATTTAGCTATCAAGAACAATATGCGTTTGAGAAAAATCTGAGGGTGATGTGAACATGGTGGTGGATTTCTTTAAAAAAAAAGTATGTAAACTTCTGTGCATGCGAATTACACCCCTTGGGTTCTCAGTGAGTTGTCAAAGTGGCCATCAGGGCTGTGATGCTCAGCCAGCACAGCAGGATCTGCTAAACACTGTGTGATTGTATTCTATCCAGTAAAGGGTAGTAATCTACAGAGACAAACTAGCCCATTGCAATATAGTAATCAAATCAGCAGCTACTTCTTCATTCAGAGCACTGGGCCTTCCATAGTAAGTTTGGGCTGAGAAAGAGGACAGGCCTGAAACACTATACAATAAATTTCTTTACAAGTTCCTTTCCCTGATGCATGTAGTCAGCTGAGCCTGACTAAAGTGTTTTGCCAAACCTACCCACAGGAAATGGAAAGCCTGCGATTTTCTTCTGGATGAATCTCTTCCTCATTCTCTTCTGCTCCCCCTTTTCCCTTCCTTCTGCATTTCTTTCTGAGACTGTCCTTAGTAAAATCAGACACCAATAAGGATATAGACGATACTAGACAAGACTCCTGGCCTTTACAGTTCTGTATGCTGTCTCTGACAGTGGCCAGAATCAGATGCTGCAGAAAAAAACTGCAAGGTGCCCCCAAAATGAAAATTATGTAGTAACCTGCCCATTGGGGAAGTTTCTTCCCATTCCCAAGCAAGCAGTGACTGACCTATGCTCTGAAGCATGAGAGTTTCTATTCATCCTTTGTTTTAATGAATGTCGCTTTCGCTGTAGTCCCTGCAAACCATGGCCTGGTTATTGGAGGAAATCCTCCAAAATATTGAGACTTGGGCCAAAAGTCTGCAGTTGGGCAACTGTGCATTCTGCATGCTCCAGGGACTATATTCTTTGCTGGGTTTAACGATTTTGGCAGATTCCGGATTCCGTTGAATCCAGATGGAATTTTGCTTGATTAAGGACCCCAGAGTCTCCCTGAGGCTATGCCTACACTTACAAAGTTAAGTCGACTTAACAAATTGACTACACGTTAACTCGACTTTGTTAAGTCGACTTAACAGCAGAGATAGTCGTTATATTGGCTTTAAGTCGACTTAATAAGGTTGATTTAGGTGCTAATCCCCATCCACACTGGCCTTAAGTCGCCTTTAAGGAGTCAATTTAAGGCTTAAGTCGACCTAAAAGGAGGTGTTGTTAAGTTGACTTAAGTGTAAGTTCATTGATCTTTCTTAGTAGCTTTTGTCTGCTTTAGAACTCAAGACCTCAGAGGATTTATTCCCAATGTGTTTAGGCCCCAATTTTCAAACCTGGACACCTAGAGTTAGGCACCCAAAGTGGGATTTTCAGAAATATCTACAGCAGTTAGGTACCCAAATCCAACTAAAAGTCAATGGAAATCTCACCCCTACCTTCATATTTAAGTGCTTGGTTAGGTGGCATCATTTCTAGAAATGGCTATCATTTGACTTCAGAGGTAGTTCTGGGACCTCAGCACCTTTTGAAAACCATGCTCCATAAAGCCTGGCCTTCGGCACCCAAGTCTGAAAATGCTGGACAAATTCACACTGCATTCAAACCAAGCTCCAACACCCTCTTCTGCTCAGATACGCTCATATTGGGTTAATTTCAATTTCATTCTTCCTGACCCCTCCCTCCCCCTTTCAGCTGAAGTACATCTGTGTGTCTGTTGGAATCATTCATGTTCTTTGTTTCAGTCACATTCCCTAGTAAGTTATTCTGTAGTTCTAGTGCATTCTGGATGATGTTTTCTCTTCACTCCTGCTTACTTAGACTGTGTCCCCTTGAAAACCTGTGCCGGAGCTCACCTCCAAGTCTATCTTAGAATGAGAATAATTCCTATTTAACTTTTTATTTGGACCTTAAAAGCTTGGCCTAGTTCCAGTTTTTATAAATATACAGTGCCCTATCTTTAAGAAATTATCTATCAATCCCATATTCATTCCCCCACGTCTCAGCACCTTTCTATTGTACAGTGACAGGACCATATGCCATAGGTCTGGATGGAATCTAACAATTGCTATATACAGTAGCACTGCATCATGTCTTTTTATTCCTCTTTTGGTAGTTTTTTGTCCCTCTGCTAATATAGCCACACCATGCAGATGGTTTGCACAATGATCCATGAATCATTTTTTGATTCACATGCTGGATGGCTCCCATTTAGCTGTAGGCTCATTATGTGAAGCAAAATGCTTTGCCCTTCTCATCCTCACAACAGAGTAGGAGGAGGTGGGTGAGTAATGTAACCCATATGCCTGAAAAAGGCTATCTCTTTAAGAGACCTACTGAGGGCGGGTTACTGTTGCTGGGCAGATTAGCGGCCCACAACGAGAAAGTTCTAGAAGCAGGGAGTGGTAGCATTTTTGAGCATGCTCCACAGGATGCCCTGCTGGTGTCATCTGGTCTGGTCAGAGTCAGATCACATGAGAGCAGCAGCCTGAGCAGACAGCAGGCAGGAGCTGCCTTGAGAAGAGACCATGTGCTCAGTTTTCAGGAGAGAAGCTGAGCCAGGAGTGAACAAGATGTTTTCTCCCTGTAATGGAGTCATCTGCAACAGATACTGCAGACATGCATATGGGACTGAGGGCTGGTTGCAAAGGAGAAGAAAAAGCCTGCATGGAATGCTACAGAAGATTCCTGCAAAGAAAGAAGAGGACAGCTATTTCTTGCCACTCAAGCCTCTAGACTTGAACAAAGACTGTAGCTGAGAGTTGGGTGAACTCCACCTGGACTTTGGGACTCTTGGGGATCTGTCATGCAGGGGTTTGTGTAGGGATTGTTCTTGGTTAATTGTATTTTGTTTTCTTAGGATAAGGTTCATTTAGTTAGTAGTTAATAAAGTTCATTGTTATGTTTGGTTTTAGTAGTATTTTAATGTGGGAGGATAACTCTGAGCAATCTTTGCTGTGAGTCCCATATAGACTGGATCCTGGGTCTCCAGCTGCTTTCTCCATAGGGATTGGGATTGATTTCTGTGAGGCACTGGAGAAGGGCAATTAAATGAATTTTAGCCCACCCAAAGGTTACAGTACCACTGGCCTTCATTACTCTGTCTGCTCTTAGTTCTCCTCCTGCTTCCCTTCAGCATGTCTCTTGGGCTATGTCTACACTTGTTAAGTCAACTCTGTTAAGTCGACTTAACAAGGTTGACTTTAAGTGGATTTAAAGTTGATCTTGTTAAGTCGACTTAACAGTAGACATAGCCGTCCACACTGGCTTTAAGTCGACTTAATAAAGTCGACTTAGTGCTATTCCCTGTCTACGCTTGCTCTAAAGTTGACTTAAGAAGTCAATTTAAGGCTTAAATCGACCTTCAGAGTTGGTGTTATTAAGTCAATTTAAGCTCTTATTAAGTCAACTTAAGGAAGTGCTTAAGTCCAGGGGTTAAAATAAGGGGGAATGCACCAGAACACAATTCCGGGGCCCCCAAATTAGAGGGGGCCAGAGTTCAGGGGCCCCTAAAAATATAAAAATCTGGCAGAACCTATGTTCCTACTCCCCACCATTGTTAATCACAGTACTTATTGTGTTATTCAGTGTTTGCTAGTTTATAGCAATAATTGCTATAGACATAAACGCCATATAAAATTATAAATATTTTTATGGAACAATAATCGCTGCATGTGGTACTCAGAAGTGGCTGCAAATGCCTACCTGGGCTGGGGCCCACACATGCATGAAGGAGGCCAAGACAATACAGGAAGGGGGCCCAGAGATTAGGAGGGTTCCAGGGCCCGTCAAATTATACTTTAACTACTGCTTAAGTCGACTTAATAAAAGCCCAGTGTGGATGCGGCTTTGTGTAGGTCGACTTAAGCCTCCTTAAGTCGACCTAAGTTGTCAGTGTAGATGCACCCTTGGAGACTTCTTCTCAGATTTCATTCCAACTCTCAAAGGGATTCCAAGAGCTCTGTCCTCTTCTCCCTCTATACCTTATATCTGGGTAATCTCATCCACAATCACAAATACAGCTGCCATCTCTATGTAGACAACTTCCAGATCTAACCTTTCTACCCCCGACCTGTCTCCTTCTATCCAAACAAAAATCTTGGCCTATCTGTCTGAAACCCTCATGAATTCTAGTCATCAGCTCAAATTCAGCATGGCTAAAACAGATTTCTTAATCTTTCCCCGAAGCCTGCCCTGCAACCGCCTTTCTAAAACACTGTGGACAATCCCATCATCCTGCTTGCCACTCAGAACCATAACCTGGGTGTCATCTTCAGTTCTGACCTCTTTATAGGTCCTTGCATTCAGGCTATGTCTAAACTTTGCTGATTCTCTGTGCGTAGAATCTCTAAGATACAGCCTCTTCTATCTACCCACAGAGCTAGCACTCTTATCCCACTCGGATACATTCAAGATGCTTCTGCAAAGATAATTTCCCTAGATGTTGCCTTGAGTATGTCCCTTGTCTTTTTCCACCCCTCCACTGACCCCCCCCCGCCCCGCCTTCTCTGTTGCATTAAACATAAGCTACTTGTCTTCCTTTTCAAGGCTCTTCATGGCATCTCCCCACACTACCTATCATCTCTCATTCACCAACAAGATGCTGACTCTTGCCACTGACTAGCGCATGAGGCCAGACTATCTCTTACTTGTTAAATTTTCAAACAAGCATCTCGTACTTTCTCCCAGATTGTCCCATATGCTTAAGAGCTCCCTGTAAATGGCTGCAAAGCTAATTCATTATCATCCTTAAAACTTTCTCTTTGTCATAGTGCAGCTGCTGGTGTGCTAAGAACACTTGCAGTCTATCACAGTGACAAATGTTATCTCTTTGTTTCCTTGCACTCCCCATCTGTAGCCATCTGTTCACTCTTGTTTTATATTTAGATTGAAAGCTCTTTGGGGCAGGGACCATCTTTTTGTTTTGTGTTTGCACAGTGCCTTAGCTAGGATTCTGTTGTGCTACACGACCACAAATAATTACCCCCATTATACAGATGGGAATACTGAGGCAGAGAACTAACCCAAAAGACACCAGGAGGAATTAATGTTAGGGCTGGGACTAAAACCCAGCAGTTCATGTGCTCAGCTCTTCAGACCACATCCCGTTAGGGGATTGGACGAAAAGCTACACACCAATAATCTATGGTATCACCACTGAAAGTCAATCTTCTCACCCACCTCAGGCTAATTCATTTTAATAGCCTGAAGAAAGCTGGGTCTGGCTTTCTGAAGCCAGTCAACATTTCTCCTGGATTAGCAGGAACTTGAATCACGCAGCACTAGACACAAGTCTCTTTTGTGTCATCTTCTTAGGAAACCTCAGTTCCCAAGATGCTCCAGATTGCCAGAAGGATCCGATGGGTTTTTGCCCAGTTTTCAAATTCAAGGGATTCAAGTGATTTACCTAAAAATCACATGGTCAGTTAGTGGCTCAGCTGGGATTAAAACCAGGATTCTTCTGGCTCCTTAGTGTTTACTACTGGTCTGGACTGCATCACCTCTGCCAAGCAAGTCACATGAGACAGAGAGAAATGAAGCCAGGTTTCTCTCGCATGTTTTTAATACAGACTTTCACTGATCAGATGTTGGCATTTCCTCCGTTTGCTATAAGCATTAAGGCTTTCTTGTTCAGAGATCTAAACCCATCTGCAAAGACCAGGAAGAAGAAATGAGTTTACCAGCACTGTCATAGGGACTTTGGGGTCAGGAGTTGAGAATGAGCTGACCCTGTATTTGTCCATCTGAGAGTTCAACTCTAGTCTTTTGGTGCTTACATTTCCATATGTTTTTCCTATAGATCACTCTATTGGTTGGCTTGTCAGGTATGAATTTTCCATGCTCTGTTACTATTCATGTATATTCAGTGAGTGATTAACCAAACTGCTTGGCTTGGGCCTGGACCTGAAGAACTCTTCAAAGTTAGGAGCTGGCAAGGTTCTGTAGTTTATGGTTTGATTCTGGCCCATCTCTCAGTAAAATGCAGTCATAGCTCTTTTATATAGAAAGGGTTTTCATTCTTCCATATTTTCCCATGTCAGCCATTTGGCCATCTAGAAATCCACCCCCTTATCTCCCCTCCCATCTCATGTCTGTTACTCCAGGCATAGCTGATATTGCAGACTTGTATCATATGCATGCTATTTTTGCTTAATATAGTATTATGGGACTGGGAGCAAGATTTCTCATCAGATTCACAACTTTCATGTTCATTTGTAGAGCCCTGCGCGGATACAAATATGTGGCTCCGCATCCAATCTGTGTCTGCAAGAAATGGTCTGCAGATATCTGTGTTGCATCTGCGGATGCGGATATCCAAGGATATCCGCATATTTGCAGGGCTCTAGCCATGCACAGTTAAAAATATGTGGATCTGTATCTGATCTGCTTCTGCAAGAAATGGTCTGCAGATATCTGCATTGTATCCGTGGCTGCGGATATCCACGGATATAATGTGGATATCCGTGGATTTGCAGGGCTCTGTTAATTGGGCATGAACAAAGCACAGAATCTGTGAGATCCTGCTTGATATTACCCACTGTCACCAAACCCCTCCTTCCATGGCCATTGATAGAAGATGGCAGACATTTTGAATAAGGGAAAATTCACGAGCTTTTCATCATGTTTACACGAGACAGGTTAAATATCCTAGAATTGCTGGAGTCAGGATAAAATTGCAAGAGTTGTCAATGCTAGAAGTTCTGACCTTGTGGGTGTAGAAGGTCTCCATGGCACTTTGAGAAGAACAGGGATGTTAAACCTAGTGTTCCTTCCCATCTCAGTCAGTTACATTCTGCCTATCTTAAGGCCTGAAACTGCTGGGCAAGGTGTCTTCACTAGAATGCAGTAGTGCCTTAACTAACCCAGTCCAGTATAGTGCAATCTATATCCGCATAGTTAATACAGGAAACGCCCCTAGTGTGGATACAGTAAGTCAGTATAATGTGGCTTTAAGTCAGTATAGCCTCCAGATAATAATGTGACTCACTTTTCTTTGTATTTATCTATACATACCGAACAAACTGCAGTTTTCACTTCATGCATCTGACAAAGTGGCTTGTAGCCCACGAAAGCTTATGCCTTAATAAATTGGTTAGTCTTTAAAGTGCCACACAACTTTCTAGCAATAGAGCTATTCTCATAAAGGAAGGCACATAAGCTATTCCAGTATAAGGGACTTTTATACCACTAGACGTGTTAAGCGTGTGCAGGTTTTCCCAGTATTGTCCCTCTTTTGCGGCAGCTCTCCTGGGAAATACGTACGGGTGCTCAGCACACATTTCAGGTGGACATGTGGGCGGTGTTTGTAGGTGCTGAGGTTTGGGTTTTGTTTTACTTGGGATATGTTGGACCACTCTACAATTCATATCCCCGTTGTGGTCAGTGGCTGGTTTCTGTTGGTGAGGGCTAGCCAGTGGATAGTTTTTTCTACACCTTGGCGATGGCAATTCTATATAGACTGCAAGCTGTCCAGTTTTAGGGACTCAGGATTATCATGGATGGCACTGGTTCTGGTTTATGTACCTCAGAAGTGGTAGCTCTAAAAGGTGTGTGCACGCTAGGGGTTGTTCCAGTAGAGCAGTATGGGAAAAATAAAATCATATCCCTGATCAACATAGTTGTACCAGTCTAAAAATTATATGATGTAGACTAGGGCTTTGTTCAGTGGTCCCCAAACTTTACCCCATGCCCCTCCTTATCCTGGTACATGCCCCCCACCTCTCCCTCAGCTGGGGCTGGAAGCAGGCCTTAGTCAGGGGGCAGTGGTCGGGGCTGAGGACCATGGCTAGGCACTGAGACTGGGGACTGGGTGCCAAGACTGGGAACCAAGGCAGGAGCTGAGTGCTATAGCCGAGCTGGAGAGGCAGAAGCTGCAGCCATGTCCGGAGCAGAGCTCGGTGGCGCTCCATTCCTGCCCCTGTGGAAGCACCTCCCTGAATGTTCTTCTGCAACACCCCGACCGTCCGGGGACCTTTGCTTAGCTGGGTACAGTACTTCTCTTCATGACCTGGCCTGAAGAGTTTAATGTTTCTATGTGCTATTAAAAAGCTGCCAAACTGCCCGGACAGTGGACATCACTTTGTTGATAGATGACTCAATCTTTATATAGCCCTCATCTATACACAATGGAGTGTTGTGAAGTTTAATTAACTACTGTTTGTGAAGTGCTTTGAGATCCTCAGATGAGATGCAATAGTTCATTCCACTGCTAAGTAGTATTAGCAGATCCCATTCCTGAGATCTGCAATATATCACAATGACATCCTCCTCCTGCCCAAAGGTGAGGGATCCCGGAGATCTCTTTACAGACTTTTATCATCTTTAATAACTGCCAAAATGGGGCATAACTGTGAAAAAGTAAGTGGGTGTATTCATTTGCTTTGGTGTATATTCAGATCTGCACCCTGACAACAGATTTGTCACTTTTTAAAAAATCTCCACAGATGAACAAAACACTTCAAAATATGCAATTGATTTTGCTGTGCATAACCTTCCCAGCTTTCGGTATTCATTTTTATTGCTACATGGGCCTTGTGTGGACTTTGTTTGAATTATGGCTCATTCAGAATTTGGGCCACTCCCTTTCAGGCTGGCCATGGTATGGGTTGCAGCATAGGGAAGGGTTCTGAGGAGACTTTCTCTTAGGGCACCAAGTACAAGGGTTAGCATCTGAAGGGGTGACAGACACAGAATGCCATGTCATGGAGGAGCAAAAGCTGCCTGTCTCAGCTAGCCACCTCTTATTTATTAAGCTGTACAAACAGCTTCCATAAAATCATAATAAGCATTCATGTACAAAAACACAGCATAACAGAACAGAAGAACATAAGTTCTCTCAAGGCCTTTTACGCAGGGATAAGAAAATAAGCTCTATTGATTACATTTCTAGCTAAAGCCTTGAGAAAGAAAGTTGGAACATGAGAAACAATAAATCTTTCACTATCTCTCAATGTACTCAGTGGTTTTTCATTCCACGCCCTCTTTCCACCTGCCCAGCATAATTTACAGGTGGATAGCCTGTGATCATGCATCGAGGTCATCCAGGTGTGCCTGGACTTGCCGTTTCTGCATGACCCTAGGCCATGAATCCCTACAAGCATCAGTCACAATCTCTGTGCAAGGGGAGCACAGGAATTATGCTCACTTTCTGCGCACGTGCCTACAGGCAATGGTAAGCTCCAGCAATGAACCACAGGAGAAGGTGGACTCCCCCCCTTCTCATCTCCACTCTGGGCAATAGAGCTGGTAGGCAGGCCAGACAGGGCAGGCCATGTCATACCAGGGGTGGATGAACCAGCACGCTTCTATATGCTAGTGTAGGGACCAGCCTATTTGCACCCACACCAGAGTAGGATACCTCCACACTGCAGGCCAGATTATTACTCTTAGCAACAAGAAACTGAATCAACCCATAACACATGCCTGCATGGGGCGGAGGGATGGAAACAACTAGAATAAATGCGGGACATTGTTATTTTTAATCCCAACGATCTTGCTCCATTTGATTTCAGTGTAGCTACTCATGGAACAACGTAATTGGTGTTATTTTTATGACCCTGCTTCATCTGTCAACCTCTATTCAGTCAAATACACATGCACGTATGCACATACTTAGCTGTAGATGATCCTATGTCAGACACTCCCCTGCATTTAATTTCCTCTCATTCTGTAAGTTTCCCATCTTCAAAGCGTCTGATGAAGTGGGATTTTCTCCCATGAAAGCTCAGGCAATAAATAAATCTGTTAGTCTTTAATAGTGCCACAGGACTCTGTTGTTTTAACTGTAGATGTGTGCTTAAGTCCCATTGACCTCAATGTGACCTAAAGTTAAGCATGTGTTTAAGTGCTTTCCTGAATCGTGAGCCCGGGAATTGTTTTGTCGCCAGATTTCAGGACTTTGATTTACTACCCGAAGGCAGAAGCAAATGCATGATATTTCCTACTCAGAACATTTTTGCCCTTCAGAGTATGTCTTCAGAATTGTTTGATCATTCCCATATTTGCAAAGAAATCTTTAAGCTCCTGGAGGAAATAACTGTATAAATCCAGTTTATATTAAATATCCACGCTTGGATTCCTTCATGTCGGAAAAGGAAATTCAGTCTGGGAGAAATATGCCAGACATTATTTCCTGGCTGAAAAATGACAAACAAGCTGCCGTAATGTTGGTGAGTGACACACGTCAGAGCTACCTACAGTAGGTGCTGAATAGTAATGGAATGCAAAGCAGGACAGATGCTGGCATAGCTCATCTCATAATAACATTTATGCACATCCTTGTGGTGATTTTATTAATTTTTTTATTGTAATTCTTACATACACTTAAGAAAGATATGGCAAAAATCATACAGTTATTGTGCCGATATAGAGACTTATAGCACACTTGACTTTTTAAAATTAGATTGATCAGATCTTTACTGTTGGTTTTTGTGTTTTTGAAACCCTTTTCTCAGGCCTTGCTCAGAATAGGCATGTTTCTGAGTTGTAACCCAAAAGGTCTTGATTTTCATATACGCTAAAGCTCCTTTACCCTGCTGAGGAGCCTTAAGATGGGTGAAATTGCACTGAGGCATCTTCCTATTTATGTTTTAGCTTTAAAACGTAAGAGGCATTTACTATTCTTATCTTAAAGGGGCCTTAATGTAAATGAGTGAGGCTCCATATTTAGAAGTTGCCTGAGGCTGTATTTAAACCATTCTTACTGTCCATTAAATTTCATCCTTGAAGTCTTTATGGGTGCGTGCAAAACACTCAATACATGTGGGCCTTAGGGGCTAGGAATCTCCAGTGAAGTACTGAAGCCCACTGGCTAGCCAGTTACAATTTTACACATTCTTCCTCACCTCTCATTCATAATCAGGCAACATACATCTGCAAGTGTGTGTGTGTCTGTGCGCCCTCTCTCTTTCTTTTGCTATCTCAGCACCTTTTAGCATCTGGAATGCGAGGGTTTAGCTGCTCCTGCTGGCTCTTGGATTAGTCAGTAGATGGCACCATAGAGTAATATTAACAACGCCCTTCTTAAAGCCGAAACATGTCTTGACCCAGATCTATGCTTGAACTGGCCTTTTGTGCAACAGTTTACACTATTGTAGGAGCTCACTTAAACAAATGAACAAAGAAAATGGTAAAAATACGAATGACAAATGAGTATATATACTCATAATCTCATGCAGTGACGTTCCTTAACCGAGGCAGGATATTTCTGAGATCACCCTTTATTGTTGTAAAATTTTGCATATGCAAATTTTACACTTTGGATACATGCAGATTTCTTTCTTTTGCTGTGTGTATTTATACATACATATGTATATACAGGGGCCATACATGGAATACTTTAACTGATTTGAGAAGGATTGCCTTTATATGTAACGGGGAACACTGTTAGAATGAATTAATTAAATGAAACTGTGTGTTTCATTATGAACCTTCTATAATGTGTATATGCTGCTATAGGTTTCTTTCTCTGTGTAGTATGATCATTAGCATGTGTTTTGCACTTTTCTATTTTAAATTTTATTCTGACTGATATAATTCTATTCTCTTACCTGGAAAATCAGGCATGCTAACAAAATTAAGCAATAGATAACTGCACATGCTCAGATGCAATGATCTTCCAAAACCAAGATGGCTGACGTCTCGCTTCCAAAGACTCGCCAACACTACATTTGTTTAAAACAAAAATAGGAAAGTGCAATGAAATGAGTGGTGTGTTGGACTCAGAACACTGTGAAATTGTGGTTTTTGGCTTTGGACATGTAATTGTTGTCCTGGCTGCTAGACCCAGGACTATTACTGAGGTGACTTCAATATGGTTTTTTCCCTCCCTTGAGTAAGGAGTACACTTACAGGATTTGTATTCATTGCATTGAAAACTGGTACAATCCAGAGAAAATTGTTATGTGAATTTCAATGAAAAGGTGAGCAAATTAATAATGCATAGATTGAGTTGACATGTATAATTATAGTCAAAATAGACAATTTACATTTCTTCTCTTTTAGTATCCTTGGTGTTACCATGAGGAAACAAAAGAGTCGGACCTACTTTTAATGATTTATCATAATATTTCGATGCTGTGAGACAGATTAAATTGACAGTATGCACATTTTAGCTGTGTATCAATTAGCTACAACAATTCTATGATTGGTCCTTTATACTGGAAACTACACAAGAATTATGTATTATTGCAGTAAGTCAGCTAATTAAATGGCAATTCTATATGAATAGGGTGATTTCAATGTAAGATTAATAGCTATTCACTGACATTTTATGCTTACCAAAGAGCATACTACATTGTTCCTAAACATCATTAATGGATTAAAATAGGGGTTCTGCATAATACATAAACTGTATCTTCAAACAGTACGTTGTCTTCAGTTTCCACACTAACCTCGTCTTTGTTAGCCCTGTATAAGACATGCATCTGAAGGGCTGACACACATGAATAAGGTTAGTGTAGTCCTAAGAATTCTTTCAGAAGCTCACAGGTTTTCTTGTGGATGACTTCACGGAGCTTTCGTACACGCCGGACACTGGAGGTGCCCACAAAGCTGTCTGGCTGCAGGACGGCCATCCCATTGTGGACATCACCCATTATGATAAGCTGACCATCCACCATGGTCATATTGGGACATGGGCAGCTCCAGTCCATATTTAAAAGGGTGATTTCTAGAGGTTCCTTCCCCAGGAATTTTAATCCCATTTTTTCATCTTTTAGAATCTCCTCTACTGTCACCAAAGCATGCCCCGAATCTTGATCTTCGGTTAGTTCCGTTATACGGCCCAGGATAACAAAGTCGCTTTTGCAGAAGCTAGTCACCAACTTTTGGCGAGGTTTGCAGGCCTTGCAGTGCGTGTTCTTAGGGAAAGGGCACATCTCTTCGCAGGCCTCTTTGCTCTCAAAGTTATTCTCATTGCCGCCGCAGCCACCATAAATGAAAGATTGGCATTGCTTTGTCAAACTGTTGTACGCCCATCTGGGCTCATAGGCTTTGCAATGATCCTGAAGGGCCGGCAGGTTGCAGATGTTGATTGGGCCATTCATACACGTTAACATGCAGTTCTCATAGGTCTCAAAATGGTTCCGGTTGCTATTACAGTTCCCATAGATGAATGTAAAGCAGTTGTTTTTCTTTGCGTCATAATACCACCTCGTCTGCTCTTCCCCACAATCTTCACTGTCTGGCTGCTTCAGACACTCATCGGTTGGGAAATAGGTTTTATTTTGGGATGCTTCTTTTGATGCAGGTTCTCCTTTGACAACTGACAATGGGAAATCAACCCTGAGAAGGCCGCCAATATTTTTTGCAGTGCATGTGTAAATGCCTGCATCTTGCAGCTGGGTATTATAGATTACTAGCTGGGCAATGTTGGTAACCACCACATTCCCCCGGACATGATTCGGCCTCATAATGATTTTTTCCTTACCATCTATTTGCTTCTCCCAAGTAATTTCTGGTTTGGGTCTTCCTGTGATGTCACAAAGGAAGCTAACAGTCTCTCCCACATAGACTGACTGATGAACTGGGTTGTTAACTAGAGCGGGTGGTAATATATCAATGATGGTTGTCTCTGAATAGGCGGTGGTAGGGCGCGCTGTAGTCTCTGGTGGGATAGGGCTGGTGTTTGGCCAGGTGAGATGGTACCGACAAGTGACTACATTGAGAGTAATGCCTTTGGTGCAGGCTTCTGCATCCATATAACACTTGTTGTAATACGTGAGGCCATCAGAGGCGCAGGTGAAGCTGGGCTCTTTTTCACACCTGTCTTTGCATTTGCAGACAGGCTGCCCGTCCCAGATATCACACTCTGAGCCTTGCTGAATACACATGAAACGGTCACAGGTTGCCTCTTTGGGCATCCCAACAGGCCCTTTCTTCCCCTTGACGTCCATGTACCGAGCTGCCACGCAACTTTTCGTCCCGCAGACATTAGGACAGCACTTCTCAAAGGTTTCACATTCCTAAGACAAAATAAAACAACCAAACTGTTATTGGGCTGTTTTTGGAGAAACACGAACAGCTGGAGAAATTCCGTCTAGTGGAGGAAGATTGCTCTTGGGGTTAAATCAAAGGGCTATGCTTCAGGGGTCCCAGGTCTGCTGAAGACATCTTGTATGACCTAAGGTAACTATGTCAGTTGTGTTATTTCTCTGAATCTTAGCTTGCCCATTGGGAATATGAAAAAAACATCACTTCCCTATCTCAGAGGAAATGCTGTGCGGCTACATGAATTGAGTATTTGTCAAGTGTTCTGAGATTTTTGAATGGAAGGTGCTAGAGAAGAGCAATGTATCATTATTTCTTAGCACTTAAAGCCATGGTAAATCCTTCATAAAATCACATCAAGTTGCAGAAATAAAAATGCTTTCCACCCAAACAAACCCTCTTTCAGTGCCAAAGGACAAGCCTCTTGAAATAAGAGCAGATGGAAAGTTTTATCATATGATTATAGTCATTAATCACTTTTATTTTCCTTAGAGGTATGTAAAGTATTATTTGAATTCCCTGAGACTAGCACCATGTTCTTGGTGAGGAAGCTGCCACGGATCTCTAATTGTTCACAATATATTATAAATGGAATATCTCAGCACTAACACAAAACTAAGTTCTTGATCCAAAATTATTTTGTTTTCTATGGAGTGAAAAAGTATCCACTTATGGGCTAGCTGTCTCTTATTCATCTATGTTGCTCTTACTTTCAAATGCAGCTGGTAAAGATAATGTTATAACCAGTGCTGTTTATGGTCATTCTAAATTGTTAATTTTATAGTAGTAGTTTGCCTTTCTAAACAGAAAAGGCGTTTGATATGTGGTTTGTGGAACTGTAGACAATAGACTGGTCCTAGATTATTTTAATGAAACCTGAACATTATTACCATATACAGACTAGGATAAAGTCTGACCTTAGTTACAAACTTTTGATCCCACTGAAGTTGTCAGCTGGGCTTGTCCATAACTGATGGGAAAATTTAGCCATGCTGTCTTTTAATGCCATCAAACTAAATAGCAATATGGCCATGATTCATTCCCTTTAATTAATAGGAACTAGAGGATATGATATTGCAACTTTTTTCCATTTCTAACTATGCAGTATTATGGTCCAAAAACAAATATGCAAAACATAATCAACAAGAGCCTCAACTGGTGTAGCTCTAATGAAGTCAACAGAGCTTTGCCAATTTACACCTGCCGAGAATCTGGCACCATGGCTCAATCTGAATGGGACTCTGTGCGGCTACAGTGCAAACCTGATTCTTTTTTTCCATGTGGCTTCTGGATTTCCATTTTTTTGACCAGGAAGCTATGAAAGGAATACCCACAACCTTCAAAAGAGAGTAGTAATCATTCTTTGGTGTACCTGATGGTTAAATTAAAAAGACAACTTAAATAATGCCATTGTAATCAGAAAAACCATGTAAAAATCACGTCTTCATTTACCAGCCCCTTCCGTTTGAACAATTCCTGATGGCCAAATGCAAGGGTTTGGTTTTTTTTTTTAATTTCTACATTTAGCACTGCAGAAACTACCCAGCTAGTGGAAAGTGAGCGGAATCTTTTCCTGCATCATGAGATTGTCAGCTTGGTTCTTACTGCAATTTTTTTTCCTACTGGGGATGTTGTTGTAAGAGGCAAACAGAGCAGGCTTGGATTTTCAGATGCCGTCTTGAGTTGGCCATGCTGGTAGCTTGAGAAATGACCTTGACATGCATTTTGATCTGGAGGCATCTTTTGAAAAAGCATCTGCATGGTCATTTTTACCATATTGGTTTTTGGACTTTTAATTTCAAGCGCAGCTAAGTCTGAGGATCTGTACGCCCACCAATAGGCATCATATAGAATTCTCTTTTGGGAAACAAAGCACTTGATGATAGCAACAAAGAACGATGAGATTGGTGAAAATGCTAAAATGCAATGAGCTGGCCCAGTGACCGGTCAAATTCCTGAGTCTAAGCTGTTGAGGTTCTCTTTGGTGAGGCAGTGAGGGAAAAGGATGAACTATGACAGCTATGTAGTTACAAAGTTACGGTCAGTTAAAGAAGCGACTCCATTAAAATACCTCCTCACTTAACCAACAGATCATCAAACATTTTTATTTTTATACACATGATTTCAGTTAAACACATGAGTTGTCTAGACAGGGTCATGTACACATTATCAATCCCATGCCATTTATAATAGAAATAGATTGCAACACTAAGGAGTAAACAA
Source organism: Pelusios castaneus (assembly GCA_007922175.1). Taxonomy (NCBI): domain Eukaryota; kingdom Metazoa; phylum Chordata; order Testudines; family Pelomedusidae; genus Pelusios; species Pelusios castaneus. The sequence continues at coordinate 797,948 of ML685805.1, read as the reverse complement.
ACTAATAAACCAACCAAGTCCATGTCCCATGACTAAGCATAGAAAAATGTGCATCACTCACCAGGTCTGTATCACACTCTCTCTTGCAGGTGCTCTGTGCATCTACCCACAGATTGGGGTTCATATCATTTGGACATATCCCAGCATGAGAATACCGTATTGGAGGTAAAGCGTTACCCTTTAGTGGGACCTCCAAAAGCAACAGGACAGTGGTCTTCCCCAGCAAGATCCACATCCACCGAGTGAATAAAGCCAACAACATCTCAGAGCTTCTCCAGGGAAACGTCAACAAATGGGCTGGATTGGGTTTGGGTTTTTTGTATGTCTTATATTTTCAAAGAAGTCCAAATCCACTTGCCCTCTATAAAACTTAAGCAGGTTTCCTTCCTGTCTTTGTTGGCAGTGCAGTCTGGTCTGGACCGCACTGGATTAAAGGGTCTTAGGAAATAACCCCCTCATTTTAAGAGAAATGCTAATAGTCCACGCAGAGTTAGCGGTATTTATACTCTGCCTCTGTTTAACAAGTCGCAAAAGGTAAACTTGATTTCTTTGACAGGCACACGCTTCCTATGTCCTGATGGCAGTCAGGCAGATTTGTTGCAAGAAAAAAAAGTTGGAAAGAGTTTAAAAGGCTGGAACTGGCACGGTGGGACCCCTGCATGTTTCTGAATGCAAGGAGGCCTTCTTAACCCCTTTAGACCTAAAGTACTTCCCTACGCTAAGAATGGCATTTACTACTGAAAGAGTGCTTGTCTAAATAATATGAACCTACAATCAGAGGGATTTTTGTACACCAAAGGGGGATACACAATCACGTGTTTAAAAGAACAACTAATAGGATTGAAGCAATTAAAACTAGGATATCACATTTTAACAAAAAATGTGTGTGCATTTAAACTTAGGTTCTGCAAAGCAATATGTCTTTGCAAATTGCCCCTGGACCCCTAAGTTTCTTTCTTCTCTGTAGGACTGGGATTTTACAGAGTGTGAGTGGGGGGACTTTTTGGTTTTTTTTAAAATATGGCACTCCACCCCCACACCCCCATCTAGCCATTAAAAGTTTCTATGAATTCCTCTACATTTCATGAAAGTGAGATCCTATTGTACAGAGCTTTGCTGACCTCTTTAACAAAAAAAAAAAAAGTAACAGTTCAACTCTATGGAAACCTATGTAAAGGAATGTACAGCATTTTTGCATAGGGGAAAAAATGCAGTCAAGCTACAGCCATAGTTCCCTAGTTATTACAGTAAAGGGCTGATCCTGCGAAGTGCTGAACGCCTGCCAAGAGCTAATGGGATTGGGAAGCCATGGAAGTCCATTGGAGATGAGATTGCGCAGCACTTTGCAGGACTAGACTCTTTAGGGCAAGATTCTTTTCTCACTCAGGACCTCCTGCAAAATGAACAATTGGGAGCCATTAACTGCCACTTGATTTCAGTGGCTGAGAAGAGCTCTCAGGATTATACAAGACTGTAGCCCTCTGCCGGATTTACACTGATGTAACCCCATTGATTTCAGTCTAGTTACTACTGCTTTATGTTGTTACTAATAAGCACAGAATAAGGTTCTATGTCAGTAGGCTTTTACTATGGGACTTACCGCCCTGACGTAGGTTTTCACTGTACAGTTGTCTGATTCTCCTCCTGCTTACACTGATTTCACACCAAGATAACACGACATCAGCGGCGAAACTCCTGAATATAGGCAAATTGTTCAATAAATGCAAGACCTGTTCTTCACCAGTTGTAGGTCGGCAGAGCTCTGAGTCTGTTTGCACTAGCTGAGGATCTCACTTAACGTTTTTAAAAGGGGAGAAGGGGGAAGAAAACAAATTGGAAAAAATAAAATAGGACACTTCACAAAGCTGTGAAATGCTTGTTCTTTCCCATTCCTAATAAACAGCTCTCTCTGCTAGGGTCTGTATAGAACCATTTGATGATATGCATAAGAGTTGAATTTCATATCAATATTCAGAAAGGCATGGGTTTTTTCTCCTAAGATATTCACAAGAAATCAGGTCAACTGCCATGCAACGTTTGAAATAGATTTATTCCCTTTGAAACTTTACAAACCTGCATGATGCTTGCACAAAACGTGACTGGGATCAAAATGTTTTATTCACAAGTTGTTTACAAAGACAAGTACCACACCATGTGATGTCTAGAAACACCAACTGAAAATGACACACTTCCTAGTGGGAAACTGAGGTACTTAAAATTCTTACAGCTCGCTTAACAGCAAAATCACCATGTAGTTATGCTTCTGTTGACTAAACAAAGACACTTTTTGTTTTGGACACTGACTCAGAAAGGCAACTTGGTTGGCTTTGAGACTGATGTATTATATGTGGCGCAAGAAAGACGTATAATAATGATTATTTCTATTACAAGACCTCCTACCTGACCCACTGAGATTGGAGCCCCTTTTGCACCTAGTTGCACAAACACGCAGGAGCGTTTACGTGGGATTTAACAGCAGTTTGATGGATAGGGCAATAGATTTGAAAGCTTGAGTCTTCCTGGCTCCACCCTGATTTGGGTAAATTCTCTCACTTCTCTGGCCTCTGTTTCTCTTACCACTCTTCGACTGTCTTGTCTGGTTAAATTATAAGATTTTGGGGGAAAAGGACTGCCTCTGATAATGTGTCTGTACAGTCTAGTGCAATAGGGCTCTTGTAATACAATGATCCTAAGTGCCTAGACCTACCTTCTACACAGGAGTGAATTTCACCCCTAAGGTGCTATATCTAGTTTTGAAGGAGCCCATATGTCCCACTCCAAAGTATAAACTGATCACACTCTGGGAGTAGACAGGAATAATTTCTTTCTTATACAATTCTATGCCCAAGGGCATAATCTGGAGATTGGGAAGAGACAAAAAATGTACTCTCCTCTAAAGAATCAGGTGTTAGCCGGTGGATGCCAGATTTGGCGGATCAATAATCCGCTTCATTGTGGCTAATCCTATATCTTCCCCCAAAGTTTCTGAAAATATCCTGATGACAAATTTTCCATGGATATATTTCATCATGGCATTCTTCTTAGAGGTGCCCCAATACTGCAGAGAGGGGTGCATTAAAAATGAATAAATAGAGACTGAGCTATGCAGCTAGAGAGATTAGGTGGAATGCCATAATAAACGAAAAACGAGAGTCCTGTGGTGCCTTAAAGACTAACAAATTTCTTCGGGCATAAGCTTTCGTGGGCTCCAACCAACTTCGTCAGATGCATCTAATGAAGTGGGTTGGAGCCCACGAAAGCTTATGCCCGAAGAAATTTGTTAGTCTTTAAATTGCCACAGGACTCTCGTTTTTTGCTGTATACAGACTAACACGGCAACCCCTCTGGAACTTGTCATAATAAACAAAAGAATTCTATGGACTGTTTTCGGGAACAATTTGAAGAAATTCTAAAGATGAATGGGTCCATTTGATGTGGCAATTGTGTTGAATATCCAACCCAGTTGATGTAGCTGAGTGATGGTTGCAAGTCTGTTGAAATGTACAAGGAAAATCCATTAAAATGTCTACGCTTGATGTATTGTTCTCCATCTTGTAGGCCACAGCGCTAAGGTTGTAAATGAAATATAGGAAATAAGACTGATTTCTCAGCAAATGCCTTTCTTTCAAAGCTTTTACATAGGGAACCTCTGTGAGAATCAACTAATGGCCCAATCCTTTTGAGTGCTGAGTAACTCTTAGGAGGCACTGAGCAAACTCAGATTCTACTGACTTCAGAAGGAGTTGCTCAGCACCTTGCAGGATCAATCGTTTTATCACATGAGCAAAACTGGAAGGAAGGGGTTAGAGGGTAACAGCACCATGAATCTATCTCTGAAATTAATCTAGGGCAGCTCCTAATATTCAGGGAGACAGTGGGAAATTGGAGTAACCTGTGATTCCACCTTCATTGATGTCATGACACACCATCATGAACCCCTCATTACTAGAACGAATGAAAACCTTTAGTAAACTAGAAGATTTTCCAAAACTTTTTCAAGCTTTCTCTTTTCCCAAGGTGCTTGCCTATGTACAGGGTTGGTCTAGGGTCATGAGGACCCATGTTTACTGTCTCTGCTTGAATAATTTATTCACTGTTACTGGGTCTTTTTTTTTTTTTCCTTTTCTTTTTTAAATTAAGGGTAGCTTCTTGGTTGAGGTAAATCAGCGTAGCTCCACTGACTTCCATGGACTCCCATGGCTTCAATACAGCTATACCGATCCGTGTTAGCTAAGAATTTTGCCCTTAGATTTTCAAGCTGCCTGTAGCACAGTCCTTGCCAGGCACTTCGTAAATATTTTTTTCCATTTTGTGCAAACAAATTGCTGGGCACCTATACACTAAAGCCAGTGGTTCTCGGGACACATCACTGGTTGAGAACCACTACACTAAGTAACTTTAAAGTTCCATCATACTCGATATATCTGTTAGTCAGTGGAACCTATGTCAGATATGGATATATTAGAGAACTCCTCCACTGCCCTCTGTTTTTTCCCTCCCCCCCCCAATAAATCTTCTCACCCTGGAAACACCCATTCAGATCAACCCACTCGGGATCTGTTGGACTGTGGGGCGGGATGGCAGGAAAAGCCTTCTCCACCACTTAGATTTACATGAGCTGACAGACCTTGGATCTGAATCGCTGCTGACTTCCCTTGCTGGATTGGAGCAATAATAGAGAAGCATTAACTGACAGATTGACTTAGAGCCCGCTGACATCACTGGTAAGTTTCCTGTTGTCTTCAATAGGTTCATTTAGATAAAGCCCTTAGGCTCAGTGACAGAGTAGCTATGAGTTCTGTTGAGCAGGTTGGTGCTATTTGAGTCTCTATCCAGAATGGGGTAAAGCCCACAAAGTCCAGTATGCCCTGGGTCTTGTGTAAAAATAAATATTAAAGACAGTCATGTATGTGGTCTCTTCATCTGTTGTTCATGCATCTGGAAGGGGATCTTTGCAGGATACTTCACTCTGGAATATCAAACCTCCCTACTCCATTGCTGTAGGGACACCATTTTCCCAAGCAATGATAGCTAGGATGACAGAAGATTGTTACAAGGAAGAGGGAGAAAAATTATTCTCCTTAACAGCTGATGATAGGACAAGAAGCAATGGCCTTAAATTACGCAAGGGAGGTTTAGGTTGGACCCTAGGAAAAAGTTTCTAATTGTCAGGGTGATTAACCACTGGAATAAGGTGCCTAGGGAGGTTGTGTTGTGGAATCTCCATCACTGGAAGTTTTTAAGAGCCGGTTAGACAAACACCTGTCAGGGATGGTTTAAAATGGTACTAGGTCCTGCCATGAGTGCAGGGGACTGGACTCAATGACCTCTTGTGCTCCCTTCCAGTTTCTATGATTCTGTGAAGAGTCCTGCCATTCACCTAGCTGCATGGGTTACGTTGACATAGTGTGGTACTCAGCGGTGTGGATTTTTTGCATCTCTAGCTATACTGACCTTTATTTTAAGAGTGGACCAGACCTGTAATACAATGGCTGTCAAAGATAGAAGGGGTCAAAAAAGGGAAGAAAGTGGGGAATGAGAACAGGCAGATCCGCAGGGCTCCAGTACAACCCAAATAATTTCTCTGTGGTGTTTGGGAACAAGATCTCTAAGCCTGCCCATGTGGCTCTCCTCTCGTGACCTCCTTCCAGCCAGAAAAGCTGATTTCCTAGTCCTGATGTGAAGCCAGATTTGTTATGACCAAAATTCTAGGTTACTCCCAATTCCATGGCTCCTCAGTTTAGCCAGTAATCCTCCTCCCAGAAAGCGTGTTTGAAACACTAGGGTTGCAGTGACAACTGTTCCTTTCTAAATGCCCTCCAAATGTCCCCACCTCCCTGAAAGCTTGAATACCCGCTTTCAAATCCGCAAAGCTGCTTCAATCCGCACCATTTCTGGGGCAACTTAATATGGATTTTCGATAAATAGTCCTTTCTCCTTTAAATGAGGCGAGCCTGGTGATGGATGGGCTATGCAGGGAGTTTGACACGTGTGTTTACTCCTGAGGACTCACATACAATTAGAAGGGCTTGAAGGCAGTGAAGAAGAACATGTGCAGTGTTCCAGCGTATTTTGCTTTCAATATACCTGCTTAGGGCAAAGATCTGGCCTGTTTCTCTGTGATGCTTTGGGGATTGATGAAGTGAGAGATCAGGAGCAGGAAGAGGGCCCAGATGAAACCTCCCCCTCTATCCTCATCAGGACATCTGGGCAAGAGCAGTAGGTCAGGAGATGACTAATGAGTATGATGGTCCCTGTGGGTATGCCCAGCTGCCCAGCAGTGTGACTGGGCCTCTGGCCTCCCTGCACTTGCCTCATCAGCAGGCACAATGTGGAGCAGTGATAAAGAGCTGTAGAACACATTTCCCTCTTGGCTCCTGGGAGCCATCCTCTCCTCGCACATGCAGAAGGCCCCTGGGGACTTTTCAGTTCTTCTCCCCATTGTGTGTGTGCCTCTCAAGATTTTGCCCAGTTTAGTGAAAAGCAAGAATAAAGTTTGGATGAAAGTTTAAGGCCTAAAACGACTCTGGAGAAAAAGGATTTAATAAAAAAAAACAACTCCCCTCTTCCCCCACTCTTTCGCTCATTTAAAAAGTAAATATGTTCTGTTTGATCTGACCATTTTAATGTTTTGAATCTGATTGCTCAGGCATACATAGAAAATGACACTGCCAGAGACCTCCAGGAGCCACCAATCACTCGCTTGTCTTTAAATCAGAGATGAACTTGAGCTGCAACTCTGGATCCAAAATCCCCTGCATTTGATGTGAGTTGAGCTTCACATCTAAATTCTGTGGGTTTGGCTTACGTTGCTTTAGGCCTTCAGGGGCCAAATGCTTCTCTTGGAGACATGCACAACACCCTGTGACTTCACTGGAAGGCGTACAAAATCTGGGATACTTGGAATGTCGAGGAATCCCTACCGATGTGTGATCAATGGCCAATACAGGCCTGGCTTTTGGCCTGATCTGAGAGACTGATGACCATTGCCAAGTCTGACAGCTCCTGAATCCCAGAGTTAGAATCTCATACTATAAATCTATGGTGAGGCCAGAATCCCAAATTCCTAGTATACTAGACTGCTCTTCTTGAGCTTGGACTGTGCATGGGAGATCAGATATTACATTCACAGGAATTGGATTATAGCCTTGAATGTCCACTGTGCCCAGTCCACCCTGGCAAACAGCTGAAAAGAGAAGCAGAAATTGAAGCCATCCTACCCTCTCTGACAACCCACATGGGTTGTCACATAACTTCAAAGGGTACATCCATTGTGCTTGCAGATTAACTGAATGAACAAGAGTCTCTATGCCATGCAAGGGCATCAGAAGTCAGGTCAAATCCACAGACTTGGTTAGACTCATGCATTATTATTATTTATTTGTATTTCCATAGCTCCAAGGGGCCCTCATCATAGACCAGGATCCCATTGTGCCAGGGGCACAGAGGAGCAAAATATGCTCCCAGCCCCCTGGGGCTTTTGATCTAAATAGAAGACAAGAGGCAACAGATGGATACTGGCAAACGGGGGAGTCCAAATAAACAATGAAACTGTATTGGTGAGCTTGATGACGGGGCTCCATATACTTAACAGCCCAACTGTTCTCAATTTGTTTGTGAGCATAATAGCAAAGCAGACTTGTGAGGGGGGATTGAAGAAGGATAATGAAGCAGTTTTGTGCAGGGGGACAGGAAGCCTTCCTGCATGTGTGGGACAGACTGGGAGATGCATGAAATGGCATGTTTTGAAAATTTAACAAGCGGGCAATGGAGGCTACCATCAAGGACTAATGGGAGGTGAGCACTAGTGGTTTGCTAGTGAATGAGAGATGATAGGTAGCATGGGGATTGACTATAAAGGGTCTTGAAAATGAATAGAACCCAACTAAAATTGTGGCTATGTCTACACTTGTTAAGTTAAGTCGACTCTGTTGAGTCGACTTAACAAGATAAACTTTAAGTTGACTTTGTTAAGTCAACTTAACAGAGCGTCTACACTTAAAGTCGACTTAAGTCGACGTTGTTAAGTTGACTTAGCAGAGCCTGTAGTGTAGACATACCCGTCTACACTGGCTTTAAGTCAACTTAAGTCAACTTAATAAGGTCGACTTAAGTCTTAAGTCAACCTTCAGAGGTGGTGTCATTAAGTCAATTTAAGGAAGCGCTTAAGTCGACTTAACAAGCGTCCAGTGTGGACGCAGAGTTCTGTAGGTCGACTTAAGCATCCTTAGGTCGACCTAAGGCACCAGTGTAGACGCACCCAGTGTGTCTGGGTCATCTTTCTAAGGCTATTTTCATGTATAATTAGTGACAAAAGCATATTACAAAATCCCGACACTTAAGATTATGTATGTTCCCTCTTAGTTCCCGTAACTAATATTTGTTTCTGCCTTCTAAAATAACTAATCTCAGCAGGATAATGGTGCATAAGGACAAACGTTGGGAACAGGGACATGTTTCAAAGCTGCAGCCATTCACTGAAGTGTTTGTTTGTGTGCATTTTTTCTGGTGCAGATGCTCAATAAGCAGAAGTTAATTTAGTTAGACAAGAGGGCTCAGTTTGGGAAAAAAATCAATAATGTCAGGAAAATTATTACGGGGTTCTGGGCCACCTGCTAGAAATTAGCATTAGACCTGCATTATATTACATTTCAGTGGGAGCTATTAACTTTGCAGTCAGTCAAGGCTTGTGCTAGAATTATTATTTTATGCTTTACCAGATGGCTTCCACTCGGGGTGAGGGGTAAAATGGTTGCCCCATCTCAAAAAAGATACGGTGGAATTGGAGAAGATATAGAGAAGGGCAACAAAAATGTTGAGGGGAATGAACAGATTCCATATGAGGAGAGATTAATAAGACTGGGACCTTTCAGCTTGGAAAAGAGACAGCTAAGGGGAGAATGTGCTAGAGCTCTATAAAATCATGACTGGTGTGGAGAAAGTAAATAAGGAAGTGTTATTCACTCCTCCTCATAACCCAAAACCAGGAGTCTCCAAATGAAACTAATAAGCAGCAGATTTAAAACAAACAAAAGGAAATATTTCTTCACACAACGCCCAGTCATCCTGTGGAATTCTTTGCCGGGAGATGTTGTAAAGGTCAAGACTATAACAGCATTCAAAACAGAACTAGATAAGTTTATGGAAGATAAATCTATCATTTGCTATTAGTCAGGGATGCAAAACTATGCCCTGATGTGTCTCCTCTTGCCTCTGTTTGCTAGAAGCTGGGAAAGGTGATAATTACCTGCTCTGTTCATTCTCACTGAAGCACCTGGCACTGGTCAGCATTCGAGGACAGGATACTAAGTTAGATGGTCTGATGCAGTATTGTCATTTTCCCATTCTTACATGGGGTTTATCTTTGAGTGCATGCATATGACTAATCATCCTTTGCTTTCTTTTTCTCTGCTAATGCAAGAGGGCCAGGAAGCAATTGCCGTTCATGATAGCTTCTTATTGCTGGTTTTAGTTTGTCTTCAACACCACAGCAAGAGGTGAAAAGTGTACAAAGGAAGATAATTGTCCACTTATCAATGAGATATGTGGGGAAACTGGGCTCAAAAAATTCTGTTACAGAGTCCATTGTATCCTTCTCTTTGTTCTTTATATATTCTGAAAACGCACTTTTGGGCCAAATTCAGAGAATATTTTCAAGTGGAAAAAAATGGGGGGGGGGGGGGAGAATTCTGACAAAGTCAAAACATTTCATTTCAATATATTTTCAAAACAAAAATATTTGGACTCTTTATTCAAAATGACATTTTGAGAAATTTAGGTAAAATTAAATAAAAGCCTAAACAAAAAAGATGTATAAAACACCCACAATGATGGGGGTGGGGGGAATTGTTTTGTTTTGGGTTTTTTTGTTTGTTTTGGTGATTAAAAACAAACAAACAAATCCCCTGTCATTTCAGGTTTACCCAAAATGATTTTTCTTTTTCAATGTGGCTTCCAAACTGAAAAACTGGTTATTTGCCCAGCTCTACTTTTGATGCCAAAGCCCCATCAATGTCAGTGGGGAGTTCTCCCACAGACCAATGACAGGAAATGGCCCTTTGATTAGGTTTTTGGTGTTCAAGGACAATTTAAGGACTCCAAAAGTAGACCTGAAACTCCAGACATGAACCAATGGAGAACTGTACGGGTAATGGGGGTGGGAGGCAAAATGAAGAGTGAAGAGTCAGACTGGTTCCTCCTAGAGAAAGACCCGTAGGAGAAGGGCTATGGGGTATGGGAATTCCATGATGTTGGCTTGGCTTTGGAGCCTTGCTTCAGCGATTAATGCTTCAGGTGGTGGGAGACACAGCCTCATCTTGTAGGAAATCTTCAGGGAAGGGCAGGCCTGTACCTCTGAAGGCAGGAGCAGCCATGCAAAAAGCAAGCTTTCCATCAGACCCCTCTTCCCATCTCTCCTTTTTCCAGACCTCACCAGCTTTTTAAAGAGTTTGCTTCACATTGCTTTGTATTTGCTGCTCATTAGCTTACTAGTGGATTTCTACAGGGGAATCTATGAGCTGACCAACGGATAATGCCATGGAGAATGTCTGGTTCCCTGGCCCACTCCCTGTCAACCTTGCCCTTAAAATCCTACAGAGCTCTAGTAGAGTGAAGGAGCTTCAGTGGAGGATGCACTCTTCTCTTCTGCATCTCCTTTGAGGACGGTCCCTTCAACTTCCAGTAGTTGAGGGAACAATCAGTTGAACTTAAAGTGCTTTAAATAACAATAATTAGGAAATCACTTTTCAGCTTTAGGTTACAGAAGGCTTTACAAAGAATTCTTCATTTCACAGATGGGAAAACGGAGGCAGAGAGTCATGAAATTGTTTGCCAAGATCATCCAGCAAGTTAGTGGAGAAGCCAAGAATAGAATTCACATCTCTTACCTCTGGTATGGTGTCCTATCCATTAGACCACTCTGCCTTTGTGGAGTAAAAGGGTTTACTTTGCTTGGGTAAGGAGCTATATAAGCGTGTATTATTTATTTATTTGCTATCTGAAAATCAGAGGTGAGCAAATAATGGAAAATAGTTCCACAGAGGCTTGGTTTGTACCGTCACATGAATTTGTTTCAGTCTTGACCCTGTCTTGTCTGTGTTTTAGCTAATGAATTGTACTAGCAGAAATGCCAAATTTCAAGGTTCCATGTGCAAGTTTTCAGGACAGCAATCTAAATCCAGCACATGCAGACATTTGCTCTGGAAGCATTTGCTCACTTGTCCAATCAGGGAACAGAGACAATGCCATGTGGTCAATCACAATAAAGCAATACAGTACAAATTTCCAGTAACACCAATAAACCTATGGAGAAAGTATTTTTGAAAAGATAGTCAAATACAATTTGGTTAATAATTATCTCTCAGGAAATCACAGCCTGTTTGTGGATGTTCTGTGAATAGAAAATGAAACTGAATTTGCCTGATAAATGATCAGTTGTGAATTTGTTAGTCAGTTATGCAGGAAAATTAAAGAAAAAATATGAAAGCACATTTTCTAGCCCCCAACCCACACTCTGAGACTCTATATATCTTTACATAGTAACCACCATGGCAATTCCAGGACACTCTTTGACTGTCAATGGCAATATAAAACCCAGAGGCATAATAATAATTAATTTGCATTCTTTGTTCTCAGTAGCGCCAGTTGTCTGTAATTGAGACAGGGCCACATTGTACATACTATACAAAAGTAAAGGAAAAGAGTGTTGAGGTTTATCTGAAACACAGCCAAGTATGGACATTCAAGATTAAATACTGGCCCTTCCATATCAAAATAGTGTAGGGAGCTATAGATAATGTTAAGGGTGCTATGTTGTTCTGAGCAATGGTCTGAAGTTTGACTATGAACTGTAGTGCTTTAGTGAATGTAAGCCAAGCTGCATAATGTTATTTTAATGATTTTTAATGTAAATGTTCTTTGGTTATTTTTAATGTGTTTTTATTGCAACGTGATCGATAGCATTAGAACAGTGGTATTCACTTTTATAGCATCTTTCATCCAAGCAAATCAAGGAGCTCTATAGATATCCATTAATTTAGTCTCACCATGTACATCTGAAGCAGAGACATGACTATTATTAAGCCCATCTTGCAGATTGGTCTAGATTCTCAAATGGCTCTTGTAGATGCAGTATCTGAGCACTTCTGTCTATTTACAGATACTCACAGATGCTATGTCTACACTTGTTAATTTAAGTCGCCTTAGCATGTCCCCACTCAAAAATTAAGTTGACTTAGAGGGGACCCTACCAAATCAGCCTAGAGCATCCACACTGGATGCCTAGGTCAAGTTGTAGGGACTAGGTGGACCTGGGACAGGTCCACGGTGGCGGGGGGTCACTCCTTGCCAAGTGCCAGGGGGCTCAGCATTTGCCCCATTGTACCTTGGTACAATGGGGGCTGAGGGGGACAGGGACCCTGGCAGGGCATAGGAGCAGGGTGGCAGGGCTCTGTCCTGCCCTGTGCGGGGGGCGGGGGGGGGAGAGTACGCCAGGTTCTGCCTGTGCCAGCCACCCTGGCAGGGAGGGCAGTGGGGAAGCCCTGAAGCCCCCTAAGTCGACTTAAAGTTGACTTAGGGCTACTCTGCGTCCACACTGGCTAAGTCGACTTTCTAATGTCGACTTAGCCAGAAAAGTCGACTTAAAACTAGGTTTAGTAAAGTCGACTTTAATTTTCCTTAAGTAAGTCGACTTAAGCAGCTGCTGAAGTCGACTTAAGGAAAATGTAGTGTGGACGCAGATTAAATTAAGTCGACTTAAGCAAGTTTAAATCGACTTAATTTGTAAGAGAGGGAAACTGATGTGTTAAATTCAATGCCACATAAACACATGACACACTACTTTCCTTTTCAAAGCTGATGTGTTCCAAATACAAGTGCCATGTTGGTTATTTGTGATATGATTTAAGTATATATCCTTTAACCTCTCCACAACTGGTATTTTACTTTAATTTGCCCTATCTTTAAAACTCTCACCTTTCTTTCCATTTCTAATTAAAAACTCATAGTTTCTCCTTGCTTTGCATTGTAACTATGAATTTCATATCATTTACATACAAAAAATATAAATCATCCCAGATTCACTCCAGACTGGGCCCCCCCCCCCGTTCCCTTGCAAGGTTTCTGAACCTTTTATGAATGTGGTCTGAGTTGTGTGTTTGTAATTAAAGAAAACACCAGAAGATTTCTGCCCGGTTTTGTGTTTCATTGCAAACTCAGCTCCAGTGGGAACTAGAGATGGAATTTGAACTTGAAATAAACCACTGGACCCAAACTCCCTGAATTTTGGAAAAGTTGGGAACAAGATTTGGACTCGAACACTGCAGCTTGGGCACATCTTTAGTGGAAACGTGCCTCGTTCTGAGTGATTGGGGTTAGTGCCAAAATATGACTAATGGAACAGATATTTTTATATACATCAGATGGCACTTTCAAAGGAGCCTAAGGGAGTTATATACCCCAGTCCAAGCCTTAAACAATAGCTAGTTTGCATCAAAAGGAAATGCTTCAATTTCTGCAAATGTCATGTGATCCTTTCTAGACTATGTTCCACCCTCTCAGAGTTAAATATAAATGTGGACAAAGCTTTTTTCGCTGAAGAGTGCTTACATTCCCTTAGGCCGTCCAGGCTGTTAGTATTTCTATGTCAGTTACACTGCACACACTAAGCTCTCTGTTTCTGATCATGCTCACAGTATGTCCTCTGTGCATAATGATCCCCATAACCAGTATATTGAACATATCAATAGCCTTTCCAAGAGGTGTCTTCATCTTATAAATGATTTTGTTTCAGTGTGCAAATGCCCTGCAGACCCTTTCACCACCAGAAACCAAGACTTCACATTCTCAGCATAACACAAACCCAGATGCAGGCTGTCAGAAACAGTTAGCAAATCTGTTCAGGCTCCCTGAGACCTCTACAGCAATAATACACAAAGAGGACCAAACTGAGATCTGGTGTGTCTCGACTGCACCAGAGCTGAATGTGGCGTGGTGGATTTACATGTGTTGCTTACCAGTTAATCGTGATCTGTTGTGATAGATCACTACATTAGTGAGCAAAACAACCAAGGAGTCCTGCGGCACTTTTAAAGACTAACAAATGTATTTATCGCATGAGCTTTCGTGGGAGAAAATCAGTCTGACGACGTAGGATTTTTCTCCCATGAAAGTTCATGCGATAAATAAATTTGTTAGTCTTTACAAGTGCCGCAGGACTCCTTGGTGGTTTTGCTGAACTAGACTAACCTGGTTACCCCCTTTGGAACTTGTCTACATTAGTGAGCTAATCCTAAATGCTTTGGTTACAGAATATTTATCAGCACTCTAGCTAGCATTAATGGCCCTTTACAAAGTTGCTGTTTTTACTTTCCGCTAATTAAAACTGGCATGTTATTTTAATAACTTATTATTTTATAGCATGCATAGTCAATTTTCAGAAAGTATCTTTGAATGTTGAAAGTTTCTTCTACCTCGGTAAGTTCCAAGAAATCAGACCATGACATCATAATTTCATAGACATAGGGACTGGAGTCTGTCATATAAAATTCAGCAAAATTCACAGAGCCGTCATGGTAAAAATGTACAAAATCAGAGTATGGTCACACCAGGACCCCTGCAGTGGGGGCAGAAGCGGAAGAAGTCAGAGAGATCTATGAAAGTCATGGGACCCATGGCCAACGTGTCTGCTTAGTCAAAGTGCATGGAGAAGCTATTTTAGATAAAATCTGAAAGGTCTTGCAGTTCATAAATTATAATTTTACTCCTCTTCCAAGGTCTGTACAGTGGACTCATGGTATTAGGTAATCTATCCGATAGGTAATATTGTATTTTAGTTATCAGAGTGGCAAGTCTTTTTGGGTGTGTCTACACTTGTAAATTAAGTCAACTTAATTTACTCTGCGTCTACACTACACTTTCCTTAAGTCGACTTAAGCAGCTGCTTAAGGGAGCCTGGCATGCCCCCCCACAGGGCAGGGCAGAGCCCTGCCCACCCTGCCCCTATGCCTTGCCAGGGTCCCTGTCCCCCTTTGCCCCATTGTACCAAGGTACAATGGGGCAAAAGGCTGATCCCCCTGGCACTTGGCAAGGGGTGCCCCCCTACCACTGTGGACCAATCCCAGGTCCACCTAGCCCCTACAAGTCGACCTAGGCGTCCAGTGTGGACGCTCTAGGTCGACTTTGTAGGGTCCCCTGAAAGTCGACTTAAAATGTAAGTGTGGACATGCTAAGTTGACTTAAATTCACAAGTGTAGACATAGCCTTTGAGTGGAGAGAAACAAAAATTGTATCATCAGAGAATGACTTTTGCAAAAACATTCTCTATTGATTAGACTCCCATTGACTTCACTGGAAGCAGAGTTAGGCTAATGCTGAGCATTCCTGAAAATCCCATCTACACAGCAGGACTCATGTACACAAAGGCTGCTTTGCAGTGCTCTGGAGAAACAGAGGGACCTTAACATGTTCTGTTACACTGCCAGAGTGGTTTTGATGTCAGTGAGAATCAGGCTCATAATGTGTTAAAAGTTTTACTTTTCTGAATCGTCTACAATGAAACAATCCCTTTGCCTGAGTATGAGGCAGCTGACACGGGTCAGCTGCCAATGTTTAATTGCAGTGTGGACATCTCCTCAGAGTGTGTACTTGGTTTCTAAGTTCCCGGTGCCTTCCTAATTTCTTTGAGGAATTTCTGGTGTACCAATGGGGTGGCACTTAAAACCAGGTTAATGCACAGTAGAAGCTTTCATAGCCTCTAATCTTGATGACAAAACTACTCAAAAAAACATGTCTTGTGTCACCAATATATATTATGTAAAACCTTGTGACTTTGATTATGTGTCTATAATACAGATTAGTCTGTTTGGTGCTGACCTCCGATAAGCTCCTAAAGTATTAGCAAGAATTTGCAAGTGACAGGCAGGCAGAGGCGCTACTCTGCCTAATCCCACTCTAGGAACACCAATCATATAGTTCTAAACAGTTTATTTCCCTGCTTATGGCATTGGCTTATTCCTACCCCTCTCCCCCTTTACTCCCACACAACTGCTTTGATGTATCAAAAATATTGATAGATTCAGCGAATGTTATGGACACAAGCCAGGGAGACAGCAAGAGCAAATCTGAAATAGAAGGCAGGGAATGTACCAGCAAGAATGTGATGCTGTCAGTCACCAAGGAGCGTACAAGCTGCCCTTTAGTTACAAGTGTGTTGATTACTGTATCAAGTGGCACAGGTCTGATCCAAAACCTATTCTAGTCAATGGAAACAAACAAGGAGTCCTGGGGCACTTTTAAAGACTAATGAATTTATTTATCACATGAGCTTTTGTGGGAGAAAATCCCACTTTGTTAGATGCTTTGCAGATGGGGGTCAATGGAAGTGAATGGAAGGCTCCTATTGATTTCATTTGGTCATGAATCAGGAACATGGAGAGGGACATCTGACACAGAGGTATATTCCGTAAGTTTAAAACACTGTGACTCACAGTTGTGCCAGTTTTGCACACTCACAAGGAAGGGTGAAATATTTTTTGCTCTATGCAGAAAAATAAGGCTTAAGAGGTGCATAAACCTCATATTGGCCTTCTGCATGGGGGTCAATTTCACCTAAAGAAAATAAATCACTTGAACCAAATTTAGGACTCACCTAGGCAAAGTACTTGAGCTCTTGCTTAATTTTATGCATGCGCTCACATGCATTGCTGAACTGGGGCCCTATCTGTGTTATAAGCTGGTGCGATTCCCAGTATAACAAAGGTAGAGATGGATTTAGCCCTTAGTCGTTTGTTGTGAGGATGCTTGTCATATATTGCTCGAGAAAGTCCAGCAAGAGAAGGCAGTCTGTGGGGAACAGGGAAACAAAATGTCAGAATTAGTGATGGGTCAGCGCAGCCTCTCCCCACCATGAACTCATAGTCTGTCTTTTTGTTCTGTGTTTGTCCCGCACCCAGCATAATGGGGCCCTGATTCATAACTGAGGCTCCAACGTGCTACTGCAAGACAAATAAATAACAATAGTAATAACTCTGAGAGGGGAAGTGTGGATCCACATGAAGCTGAGTCTTGCCATGAGTCAGAGCCAACCCAGTTTTAAACGTTAATCCACTGAATAATTTTCAGTTGTTATGCAAACCTGTTGGGCTTCTTAACCTGAGCCTCTGAGCTGATGTACCACTCCCCTTTGGTTCCAAAGTCTCTGCCTTGGCTGTTCAGACATGATCTGTACACTTCCCAAGCAGGAGCAATGCTAAGTGACTAATCCTTCTGCACTTAGTACAAACATTTCAAAGTGTGCGGGTGGATCACTGATGTAGATGAGACAATAACGAAAATCACAGGGTCAACTGGGAATATGATTGAATGGTGTACACATTCATAATAGTTACTTGCGTGGTGATGTTCTTCCCAATACTGCAGTCCTTACATAAGCAAAATTCTCATGAAAGTTAATGGGAATTTTACCTGTGTAAGGAGTGTAAGACCCTGCTTCAACTATATGTCCGAATTCAAGACGTGTCTCATTCACGAGTCTGATGGCATCAGACATCTATTCTGTATAGGTTTTTATATTGTGTTCATCATCACAAGGGTATCTGGCTATGTGCTGTGAGTGCAACATCAGAGCTGTGAAATAAGACAGTTTTTTAAAGTGTAAGAAAAATGTCAGCATATTCAGAATTCTATATACAAATGAAGTCAGATCAGTTCAATATTGATTTGGCAGAATCCGATATGTCACAATTCAACCTCCCACAACTTTAGGAAAAACAAATGCATTTATTTAGAACACTTTGGGAAGAAAACAACTTTGAATGGAGCTGGTAAAAAAATGGAGCTGTTTCAGGGGAGGAAATCAAAATTTCAAAGTTTCTCTAAGCAGCAGCAACATATACTGTATTATTATTTAGGCTAAAAGAAGTCAGAGAATCAGGAACTTGGCAGTCACCACTCAATGCAGACTTAGAGCCTCTAGATCCGAGTTTTCTGTCCTGAGCTTGTCTTTACGGTCTAATAATTGATAAACAATGTGTCACTACTGAAGCAAAGCTTGGGGATTTATTGGTTTGTTTTAGACCAGACTGAAGCAGAAAGAGATCACAGGATTTATTTTCTTGCATTGGTTTGCACTCAAGGATTAAAAAAGAATATCCAAAAAACTATGTGGTGAATTATAAGCATCTCCGTTTTTAATGTTAGAAATGGTGCCTCAAGTCCAAGTCCCTCTGAGAACAAGCTGGCAGTAGCAGCTCTTAGTGGAAAATAACATGGTGGCAGATATGGTGGATTACTGGGATGGAGTGAGACAGGACTGATCTCAAAAGTCTTAGAGTGCGTCTACACTAGTAAATTAAGTCGACTTAAGCAGGCTTAAGTCGACTTAATTTACTCTGCATCCACACTGGCGTCCAGAGGCTTCCTGGGAGCTGGAGCGCGGTCCTGGCTAGGAGGGACCGTGGGGCTCCCTCCAAGCCGGACCGAGCGGTCCCAGCAAGAAGGGAGCGCGGCGGTCCCTTCTCTCCAGGACCCCCGCAGGTCCCGCAGCTTTTGCCGGGACCTGCAGGGGTCCTGGAGAGAAGAGAGCTGCCAGCTCCCTTTTTGCCAGGACCCACAGGGGTCCTGGAGAGAAGGAATCCCCGTGGTCTCTAGGAGGGAGCCCCATGCTCCGTCCTAGCTGGGACCGCGCTCCAGCTGGCGGGAAGTCTCCGGGTCTCCCCACCAGCTGGGCGCCACTGTGCCGGCGCTCCAGCTAGCGGGGAGACCACAGAGGCTTCCCAGGAGCTGGAGCGCCAGCAATTGCTGGCATGGCTGCCCTCCAGCTCCCGGGAAGCAGCTGGAGCACAGTCCCAGCCAGAAGGAAGTGGCGGCTCCCTTTTTGCCGGGACCCGGCAAGTATAGACTCTCTAATCAAGTTAGTAAGGCCCACTTTAAGTCAACTTAAGAGTCCTGTGTGGACTCTTTTAAGTCGACTTAATAAGGTCAACTTAAAGTCGACTTATTTAAGTCGACTTATTTAAGTCGACCTAAATCCCTAAGTGTAGACATAGCCCATGGAGTGGGAAGATTTAGACTGTCTACTTTTTTTTGTAAGCAACTTCCTGTTGCATATCTTTATGGTCTACAAGATGGCATCGTGCCACACTCACCTTTAGTAATTAATCTTCACAACACCCCACTGAGGTAATATAATGATTGTTTAATATTTGCATTAAGGCAGCACCACAGATGCCCAGTCGTGATCAAAGGTCCTCTGCATGAGGTACTGTACAAAACACAAAGAAACACAGAACAAGCACCGATGACCTAAGAAAAGTGACACAGGACGAGTGGGGAAGAGAATAAAACTGACCCAGACCTCCTCTTTATTGGTTTTAGGGATGGGCAGAATGAGGTACAATGAGGATACAACCAAAATTTTCAAACCTAGCTGCCTAAAGCAGGCATAATTGCCATATTTAGGCATGTAAATAAAAGCTTAATTTTTTTGGAGGTGCTGGACACCCAGGAGTTGGCTTATTAATTATATTTAAATGCAGTTGGGGGGCAATTCTGAAGGTACACATGAGTTCTCAGGGATACATGAGACTTGAATTGAGACAAGGTGTTTAGTAGTCTCTTGAAATTCTCATTTGGGGTCTAACTCTGCTCTTAGGGACACAGAATATATGGACAATGTTGCCAGCTTTTGCGGTTTTACTGCATGCCTTGTGATATTTGGAGTTTTTCTTATAGCCCTAGCTCCAAGAGTCATGTGAGCATGTGAAAAACAAACAGAGTCCTGTGGCACTTTTAAAGACTAACAGATTTATTTATTACATGAGCTTTCGTGGGAGAAAATCCCACTTCGTCAGACACTTTGGAACGTGATTATGTGAGAATCTCAGCTTTCATTTAAAAAATAAAGTAAGTTTCTATCCCTCAGGGTTATGGAGAAGAGTTTGAAAATATGATCATCTCAAATTCCAGTATCAGAAGTCAAATAAACCAAACCCCAAATGTATTATTTTTAATCCAGTCCTATGGTTTGGGGGGGGCTGAGTCTGACTTTTGAATATTTGGAGTTGGGAATACTTGCAGATGGCGATCTCTCCACACTTTAGGCCCAGACCCTACAAAAACTTACATGTCTAATTATATGCACTGAAATTTCTGGGACTATTCCCAGTATGTAAAGTTAAGCACATGTGTAAGTCTGTGCAGCTTCCAGCCTTAGGCAAGGTAACCACTTACGTTGGCTCTGTTGTTCATTAGATTTTGACCAAAGTCCCCCACAGGATTTAGATTTTCTGGGAAAACCGCATGAGTGATGTGGCCAGGGAAATTTCCCATCTTCCTCTGACCCTGCTTTATTTGAACACTCACACTGGACAGCATAAAATACATTAAATGCAGGTTTTAATCTGGATCTTGACTCTTAGCTCCTCCTCTTCTCCCCCTACCAGACCCTTCATCTCCCCAGCCTTGAAGTCATAAGAGCTTAAAAAAAATTTTTTTTAAGTGTAAATTTTAAGGTCCCTGGCTACACCTAAATCATATTTCTAATCGTCTTAACAAAGGCTGGGGTACATTCAAATTGTTATAAACATCATTTTGGGTAGGTAGTGGGTGGATTATGTATTTCAAATGCGATTATACAGCGATATATCCGTTCACTCTGTAATCAGTAATAACGCAATTGTAATCCTCAAAAAGACGTTTAACAACAATTCTAAATTACTGAGGATTTGTTTAAGAGTGTTGGGAAATTAGACTTGAGATGTGAAAAGGAGGAAGGGAAAAGACTTCACAAGCCATTTTAAAAACAATAGGCCATGGTTTTCCAAAAAGGCTTATACAAGGAAGAGAAAATGATTCAGTGAAGCTGCATCATTTTAAAGCAATTGATACAGAGTTTGTTACATGAAGTAGTTCACAGGGGATACAAAAATAAAATAAAAAAATAAAAAACCCAACCAAACAAATCACGGGAACCTTGATCTCAGACCAGAGAAAGCAAAAACGAAAGTCCTGATTTTGCAAACAGCCATCAGTTTAAGCAGCAGAGGTTTCCCATTGTTGTCAATCCTGCTACTCATGCTTTAAGTTAAGGATGTGGGTAAGTGTTTACATGCTCAGGGCCTTGCTGGTACATAGAGAAACTGTATTTATTTTATTACTGTACTAATCAATTTTATGGACATGCATATGACTTTACAGAGCTATAAGAAAACAAGGGGCTTGATCTTGCTCCCATTTAAGTCAATGGGAGTTTCACCACTTGCTTCTGTGGGAGGAAGACTGAGTCTGAGGGCCCTGCCTTGAGAAGTTTAAGTCTAAGGGCTTGATTCTGCAAACCTATACCCATATGAGTATCCCCCACTGATGGCAATAGGGCTAGTCGCATAGGGTATGTCTACACTAGAAAAAGTTAAGTCGACTTTAAGCCAACTTAATAAGGTCGACTTTAAGTCAACTTAAAGTTGACCTTATTAGGTCGACTTAACAAAGTGGCTCCTTTGAAGTCGACTTTATTAAGTCAACTTCAAAGGAGCCAGATGACTTAATGAAAGCCCAGTGTGGACATGGAGTAATTTAGGTTGACTTAAGGGTCCTTAAGTCGACCTAAATTGCTAGTGTAGACGCACCCATAACGCCTTCTTGTGTGACTAGGGTTTGCAGAATGCCTCTTTGAAAGTGAGGTGCACCTGTATCAACCACTGGCATGGGTTATTAGGGCTTGAAGCCAGGACTGTCCGATTCATAGCACAGATCTCTACAACCTAAATATAAGGAATAAAACCATTAGTGTGTAAGTGGAATAGGCAACTACCCTTTCTGCAGACTAGCCCCTGGAGTGAGACAAGGCACACCATGCACAAGCAAGTGTCAGAGGTTTCTAGGGAAGATCATTTTACATTCACCCTGCACAAGGCAGTGGAAAACCAGATCCTGGATGTGCTCTGCACAGGACAGCAGGGAGCAGGAACAATTATTACAGTAGGGGTGCTGAGAGCCATTGAACCAAACTGAAAACTTTGCATATGATGCAATCTACTTCAAGCCAGAGAGTGCAAGAGCACTCCCAGCACCTATGCTCGACGGGATTGGGCACTAAATTGGATGTTATATATAGGATGGGACATGTGAAAAGTACATGATTTGGTCTGGGTTTTCCAGCATACGTTTTGTTAGTTTCTAAGTGTAGGATTATTATGAGAATCAGAAGATCCAGAGTACATGGCAAAAGAGGGAAGGCCATCAGTGGCAGGTAAAATACCTCAGCTAATCCTCTTCTACATAGATTTTCGTGAGAGAGCCAGTCTCACCACTCAGGAGAGAAGAAGGCTGTAATTATGTGGTAGTGAAATTGCATAGCATTTAAGTATAGAAGCAGTAATTTAGGCACAAGAACCAGAGATGAAGGTTCTAGCCCCGGAGTCTCCAAGGTATTCTGGACAACTAACACCCACTGAAAGTATTTCAAGTGAGGCAACTAAATACTATTGAGGGTCTAGCCCACCTGGGAAATTGTCTTGCTGGCTGACTGGAAGCACACAGATACCATGAATGATGTGATGGATGTGGTACAAAACCTTGAGTAGAATTGAATAGAATTCTAAACTTAAGCAGTCAGGTAACTGTTTTGTCCCTCAACTTTCCCCACTTTTAAAACATTGCATAATATGCTCTTTGTGAAGCATCTTGAAATCTGCTCCGTGCAAATGCTAAGGCTATTATTTTTATTTTTTCACCATTACCTGCAAAACTGGGTTCTAAAGCTCTTATTGTTGTTCCATTGCGACCTCTAGAGGCCCAATACATTTTTACTAATAAAACTGTTGATTATATATAGCCTACTCTTATAAGCCTACCACAAACCCAATCCCCCTTGATGTCAGTGGAAGAAGAAGAATTTTTAAAACAGGGCCCTCCTGTCTTTTTTTCTTTTTGTGTAAGCAGTATTTCTGCCCTTATTTTTATGGATTTTCCAGGCCTATATATGTTCATATTTCTTGCTGTTTTGCTAAATCCCCAGAAAGTATTTGATATTAATTCCTAACATTTATTCATTTTGTGTACATATGACGTTGCCATCGGGCCCTCAATGGTAATCAGCTCAGCAGTCAGAGTGAACTGCCAAAGTGTTGGAGCTGTGGAATTTAATCACTGGAACCAGTGAGAGTTAAAATTTTAATGCACAAGCCTGGGAGAACGAATATAGATAAATGTGTCAATGACGTTCACTGGAATGGGTACAGGAATGGGTTCTCTTCCTGGACTGACTTATTGAGCAGCCTTGGGCAAGTCACTTAACATGTAGATAGTGATATCCACTTCTGTAGAATGCTTTGAGATCCTTGGATGTAAAGCACTAGCTAAGTGCAATGCTTTATTAGTTACATTACACCCTACTATCTATCCTTTAAAAGCCAGAAAAAAAATCTTTGCAAGAAATTAAGAGACAAGGTGAGTCTTGTGATTGATATAAAGGGCTGGGAGACAGATTTGGTTTTTATTCTTTGACACTGAGTTGCTGTGTAACCTAGGCAAATTGTTAGGACAAAGTTTTCAAAACTGATTTCTGTTTTTGGATGCTCATCTTCAGATTCCTTGAGTCTTCTTTCAGGAGAGATGAGCAGCAACACGTCCCACAGACCTCAGCTGAAAGCCCCAGAGGCAGCGATCACTTTTTAAAATGTTGACCCTAACCCTCTCTGTGTTCAGTTTCCCGCATTCATAAAATGATGACCTTCCCCCTTCTCATGGGTGTGTATGTTGAGAGGTTTAATTCATGTTTGCAAAAAGTTTTAAAGTGTTTTGATGGAAGATGCTGGAAAAGCACAAAGAACTATGAGAGCAGATTGTTTTAAAATCTTAATTACAGGATAAACTGATATATGGTAACCAATAACAGCCACAGCAAGTCCCCCAAACAAATAAAAATGTCTGTGAGGGAAGTAAATAATGGCCAATAGCTTAGGGATTAGAAATAAATGAAGAAACCTAGTGACAATATCTCAGAGATTGTAGGAGCTAACACAAGAATGGAAATTGTAGAGTTAAACAGAGTCCGCAAACAAAAACTGCAGTGATTTAATGAAGAAAGAACACTGCTCTGAAGAAATGACTACTGGGAACTAACCGGACTCTCAGGATGGGAAAGAACACTTACAAAGGCACAAAACAGATTTTAAATGTCTCACTGAAATTCCTCCACCAAATTCTGCCTCACAAGGAGAAACTTTTAAAACTTTGCCTGCTTAGTTCAAAGGAGAATTTAGGGAGACCCTAAACTTGATTTCCCCCCCCCCGGCTCTGTAGTGTTTTGCAGTCACTGGACATGGATGTAAATGACTATGCAAGGTGGCAGAAAGGGGAGAATCAAGACTTATGTTTACTTAGGTCCTTGATTGTGCAAACACAACTGTTTGCAGCCCTATGCCTGTGTGGAACCTCATCAACCTCAGTTTTCACAGCTGTCTAGGAATTAGAGAGCCACAAGGAAATATAGGGTCCTGTCATGTCCAGCCATGTCCAGAAAAGAATCCCCTTTATAATCAGTACAGCCAAGTTCCATCTCCTCTCTATCATGACAGCTGTTACATGCGTTATCTGCCAAATGAGACCAGAATGTTCTGGGGTACAGTCTGCTTTCAGGTCTGCCGAGTGTCATTCATTTGGGTGGTTGTTAATTTAATATCAGTGGTGGTGGTGGTGGTTAAATTTAGTCCCAGATCTTCCCCATTGGAGCTAGGCACCAAAACACCTTTGAGGAGCTCAGTTGAATGGTTTAACATCTCCTTTTCCCAAACGTCACAGGAGGAGAAGGAACCGTGACAGGGGCAGGGCGTGATTGTAAAAGTCAAGTTTGTTGGTGTTTTCTGAGGTACCAGCATAAAGTACATTTCTTTCTAGCACTCATGTTGCAGAGGAAAGCTTGGATAGGTGACTTCTACAGGCTTGTTCCAGAGGGGGAGCCGTGTTAGTCTAGTTCAGCAAAACAAACAAGGCGTCCGGTGGCACTTTTTGTTTTTCATCAGAGAGGTAGCCGCGTTAGCAGGGCCAGCACAAGGGTTTTTGGTGTCCTAGGCGATCTATGATTTTGGCGCCCCTTCCACCATGTTATAAGAGATAACCAGGGGTTAAAGTAAGGGGGAATGCTCCAGAATGCAGTTCCAGGACCCCCAAATTTGAGGGGCCAGAGTTCCGGGGCCCCTAAAAATAGAAAAATCCGACGGAAAGCATGTTCCGCCCTGCCCTGGCTGCTGGCAGGTCCTACGCCCCACCGTTGTTAATCACAATATTTATTGTGTTATGCAGTGTTTGCTAGTTTATGACAATAATTGCTATAGACATAAACGCCATATAAAATTATAAATATTTTTATGGAGCGATAACCGATGCATGTGGTACTGAGAAGTGGTTGCAAATGCCTACCTGTGCTGGGGCCACACATCCATGAAGGGGGCCCAGACAATACGGGAAGGAGGCCCAGAGATTAGGAGGGTTCCAGGGCCCGTCAAATTATACTTTAACCACTGGAGATAACATATGTAAGGCCATGTACACACGATCACTTTATTGCGTGATAAGGCTCCTTACCACGCAATAAAGCTGGTAGCGTACACACGAGCATTTTCCCTGTTGCACAGCAATACCCTCTTGCTCCGCAACAGTTAAACCACTCAAATCCAGAGTGGTTAGGCTTATCGCGGAACAGCTGTTCCATGGTAGTGCTCATGTGTACATATCTTCCGCATTAGACAGCCTTTGGAAATGTCCCAGAGTGCCAATCAAGGCCACTCTGGGACATTGGAGCTGTCAAATATGTCAATTTCACGGCTCTAGCAGAGCCGTGAAATTCACTATTATTGGAGCCACCAGGTTTGGGGGCCCTGGGGATTCGCCCCCTGGACTGAGCTAGAGGGCTGGCACAAACCGGCTGCCCTTGCTGGGTCGGGCCAGCCTCCTAGTCCAGCTGAAGGGGTTCGGATGGCGGCAGGGGCTGCCCTGCAGCTGGACTAGGGGGCTGGCCCAACCCAGCGAGGGCAGCCAGTTCGGGCCAGCCCTCTACCTCAGCCCCGGGGCTTCGGGTGGCATCGGGGGCTGCGTGCTGTAGCCCCTGCCACCACCCAAACCCTGCCGCTGGACTAAAAGGCTGGCTGTGGGCAGTGCATGGTGGGACAGGTGCCCACTATGCACTGTTCCTTGTATCACAAAGGAGCGTTCACACGGGTGAATGCTCCTTTGCGATACAAGAAGCACGTGTGTACACACAAAAGCGCTATATTTATAGCGCTTTCCTTGTCCCGCAACAGCTTATTGTGGGCCAAGTTTGTCGTGTGTACGTAGCCTAAAAAAATTCTCTTCCATCTACTTTGGTGCCCCTCACAGCCTAGCGCCCTGGGTGACTGCCTAGTTCACCTACATGTTGGGCCAGCCCTGCATGCTCCTCTGTGCGCAGCAAAAACAGCGAACCTCCCATGGCACCTGAAAGACGAACACACTTCCTCGGGCCTATAGTGGGCTGCCACCCGCTTTCTGCATCTGACGGAGCCAGTTGGCGCCCACGAAAGCTTAGGCCTGGCGAAATGTGTTCGCCTTCAGGTGCCACAGGGCTTGGGCGGCTTTTACTTTGCAGGCTTTGTCTCCAAAAAGACCCCAGGCCCCCCCTGCTTGCTGCACACTCAGAAGGCCCCTAACAGGAGCCCAGAGCTTGTCCTGTCTCTGAACTCTCAGGGTTACTAGCCCCGCTCATGGCTTCTGACTGGGCCCTGTTTTTGAGCACCGAGGGTGGCAGGAGGGGCTCCCCCCGCTCCCGGGCTGTCAGAGGGTGGGAGCCTGAACACGCCGCCCCCCAGCCTGGCCGGGAGAAGAGGCGGGTAGGAATCAACAGCCCGGGCGGCACAGGGTGTCACTGAGAATAGGCCCCGCACGGGCGGGCATGGAGGCACGGGAGCGGGCAGAGCGGCTGAGGGAGGCGGCTGCACTGGGGGACGTGGGGGAGGTGCAGCAGCTGCTGCAGCGTGGGGCGGCCGTTAACGCCCAGAACGAGGTCAACGGCTGGTGAGTGCCCCTCCCCCGCTCCAACGGCCGGCGGGGCGGGCCCTGGCCCCGACTCGCCCACCCGCTGCGCTGCCCGCTCTGAGAGCCCCGGAAGAAGAGCAGGGCTTGTCTGCTGCCCTTGTTCCAAGTCACACTTGCCTATCTTGCTGCACCATGCCAGAGGTGGCTGCATCATGCGCCTCAGGGCTGGAAAGTGCTGCGGCCTCCCTGGTGCGGCAAGGGCCAGGCAGGCAGCGTAGGGGAGCGCACTCAGGGCTTGGTTCTGTGCCCAGCTCGTCCTCGTTTGCTCAGTTTACCCGTCTGTGAAATGGGACAATTGCATTGCCCACCAAGTGGTTTGCGCTGTACCCCTGGGAAAGTGTGATGTGAGGGCTACGGCTGATTAACACCCGTGTCAACGAACCCACGCTTTATTCATTGGTCATGCAGTGGTACCCTGATTTGTAATATTCGGGCCCGGGTTTGTCAGTGCAGATGGGCTTGTAAGTGGGTTACTGAACTATAAAGAAGCGCTGGGCCAAGATTTTCAAAAGCGTACCCTGAAAATGATGGCCCCGGGTTCTTATTTAGTGTCTATCAGTAGCTGGATTTTTTTTAAAAGTGCTGAGCGCTGGACATCCCCCATTGACTTTGACGGGAGCTCCATGAGACTCAACAAATGAGTCCTGGGGAACTGTTAAAGTCTAACGAATGTATATATCACATGAGCTTTCGTGGGAGCAAAGTGGAAATCCAAGATGCACAATAGTTTTGGGCGGGGGAAAGCAAGGGGCATAAGAAGCGAGCGGAAATACAAATTTTGAACGGTGCAGGTGCCTAACCGCTGACACAAATTACCCAGGGAAATGGTGGGTTTTCCATCACTTGATGCTTTCAATTCTGGTTACCTTTTGTAGAAGATTTGCATTAATCAAACATATTTTGGATTTTAGAACAGGGATACCTGACTGAAATTGAATGGCCTGTGATACACAGAAATCAGATCTAGTCATCTACGATCCCTTCCGGCTTTAAAATCTATGAATATATAAAATTGGGCCATTCATTTAGATGCCTATTTAGGATTTAGGAGGCACTCATTTTTGAAGATTTTAGTCCAGGTCTTTACGGGGCTGTTCTAAATCTCTTCTTGTCCTCTCTTAATTTCTATTACACTATATTGTGTAACAGTTAACATTGCTCAACTACAGGGGCCAGCCCCAACACTATATTCTGTTAATGGCATGCAGCATTTTGTTTTGTTTGTTTGTTTAATACTGACTGTCTATCCGTGCCACTGATGGATCAAAGTAAAGGAAGTCCCTGCCCCAAGGAGTTTACAACTGACTCATGTTTTCAATTGAAATGTGGAAGCAACTCTGGTGTCTCCCAAGTCATGTTTATTCTACATGCAGCCACAAGATTATTATTGTTGGCACAGAGTGCTGAAGAACTTGGGAATTTGTGGTTGGGGTATAACTTGTTGGAACTTTGAATAGATTCCTTTTACACACAGGACCTGTTTGCACTGGGCTTGCAAACGGAACCATGCTGATGTGGTCTCTTGCCTGATAGATGCTGGTGCTGATAAGTTGATTCTCACAGCTAGAGGAGAACTGGCAGCCCAGTTAACAGCCAAGAAAGAGATCAGGAAGATTATGGGAGGTACAACTTAACGTATTTTGACTTTTATTCTAAAATATTTGGCCTTTGTATTTCGTTATTCCTAGTTCAGTAGACTGACAGCATTTCCTTTATGAAGTCCTGTCCTTAAGTCACACCAGCAATGTTTACTCATGCATGTTTACTCCATTGACTCAGGTGGCACAGGTTGCGTAAGGAACAGTTGCAGGTTTTTCTAGGGTTTATATCTTTGCTGTGAAAATGTTTTTTGCTAAGATGAAACTTGTCTGAGGCAGAGTAGGTCTGTATGGCCCTCCTATAGAAAAGAGACAAAGAGGGTAAGAGACTGTATGCCATTTGATTTGCATGACATATTCAGGTTCACACATGATGTATTTCCTCATATGATGTTCAAAGTTTGCTCAGTATGGTTATTATTTCACTAGTAAATAAACCTGTTTTACTGTTTAATATGAGGCTATAAATCAACAGTTGCCAACTACCATTCAAAATTTCCAGTCTTGCCAGTTGAGGGCTTTCTTAAGGCTTGTCTACATGGGGAAATTTCTTGTAATAATTATAGCACCGTAGTGAAAGCGACATAAGCTAAACTGGAAAAAGGCACTCATTCTCGAACAAAAAGTGTGTGCACTCAGGGAGGTATACTAGTATAATTATAGCAATATAATTAGATCAGAAAATTTCCTTGTGTTTGTTTCCTTGTGTTTCGTAGGCACTCTTTTAGCCACAGAATGCAGAATGAACTGCTTTTCCAACTCCAATTGAAGTTTTCCATTAACTCAAATGGAGCTGGATCAAACCTTAAACTAAAGGCTTTTATATGTATCCAAATTCAAATGAACCCAAAGTTTTACAAACCCATCGTATACAGAAACAACTGCAGCATTTAGCATCTATAGCTTTTCAGAATTTCATAGCTGTGTTATGACTTCTAGAAGAAAAACTTAATCCTCTCCATGCATTCAACAAAACACATTAGTACATTAAAAAGCTTATGCCACAGATGCTGAGAAGCAAGCCCAAAATTAAATATGAGACACTCTCCGAAATTTCCAGAGGGGTAGCCGTGTTAGTCTGTGTACAGAAAAAACGACGAGAGTCC
Source organism: Pelusios castaneus (assembly GCA_007922175.1). NCBI lineage: Eukaryota > Metazoa > Chordata > Testudines > Pelomedusidae > Pelusios > Pelusios castaneus. The sequence continues at coordinate 768,181 of ML685805.1, read as the reverse complement.
TGTGGCATTTTATAGACTAACAGATTTTCTTTGGCATAAGCTTTCATGGGCTATAACCCACTTCGTCAGTTGCATCTGACATAGTGGGTTATAGCCCACGAAAGCTTATGCTGAAGGAAATCTGTTAGTCTATAAAGTGCCACAGGACTCTCGTTGTTTTCACTCTCAGAAATGGTGCAGATGTATCCGATTGAGTTTGATATTTCTCTGCCATATTGACTTCACCCTTTGTAACTTTCAGTGGGAGTGTTTGATTATGTTAATGATATTTGTATGGGGAATAGGTCTCTTAAATTCAGGTTGATAACTTTGACAATCCACAAGGAGTGTGTAACAGCTGCATGACTGCTGTGTAAATGTATCTGCAGCTAAATGCAGGCTACTATTCCTATTGTCACAAGTAATTTGTGAGATTGGTATAATCTTCAAAAACTGTTTTTTTCTTCTGGGTGAAAACTTACATCTGTTACACACAGAGCAGAGCAGCATGACTTGGTTCTGCCTTTTGAAAGTTTAGGCTGACATGTCCAAGGGAAATGAACCCCCCACATCTGCGTAGTATATTTGTCTGGGCACTAATCATTTGTGCCCAGATTTTTAAAGGCCTTTAGGTGCTTAGTGCCCATTGATTTCGAAGGGAGTTAGTTACCTAAATACCTATCAAATCTGAACCTTGCTGACCAGATAGGGGGTACGTCACTTTCACCCTCCTCAGTTAATTTAGCTATGCATACCCAGGTAATTGAGAGCGTCTTTGGGGGACTGTTTTGGCATTGTTACTGGAAATGGACCTACTGCTGCAGATCTTTATTCAAGCAAAACTCCCATTTGTTGCAAAAGTTTGGCAGCTCTGACTGGACTACAGGATTGGGCCTTATATTGAACGCCCACTAACTGAGAAAACCGTTCCATCATCTTTGCTGGCGTCTGTGAAAACCAGTTACTTTAAAAGTCTTTTAAAAATCATGTCAGAACTAAGATTTACCCAAGAAACTACTTCTGAATCTACCTCCTTTCAGAGATGATGAAATAACATTACTATAGTTCAAGGCATCAGTAGTGTCTGCTTTTGTTTATCCTGTTTGATTCTTTTTTGGCTTCCAGTTCAGTGGGTAGTACAAGCCTTTCCCTCTTCACTTTTATTCTTTCATTTCCAATCTCTGGCATTTGCCACACTTCCAAGTGCCTGTAGGCTCAAGCTCCACTGGTGCACTTATTGTGATTTTTTGAAGGTGATGTAATTCTGTGAGACACAGTAGGAAAACTCTAATTTTATATTTGATTGGGGGAAGATAGTAATATTTAAGTAACAGGTTCTCGTTCTCTCTCTCTCTCTCTCTCTCTCTCTCTCTCTCTCTCTCTCTCAATTTCCCTTGAAGTTGACGAAAACGAATTTCAAGAAGTGAAAGACTTAAACTTGCCAATTGTTGCGAACTATTTGGCCAATACACCCTTCCCTTATGTTCACAGTAAAGAAAGCAGAAGCAGCATTCCAGCCATCCCAACAGCACCCCAGAATGAAAGCACTTCCGACTCTTTTGTTTCTCAGTGTGAAGCAACTAATCCTTGTTCATCAGCAAGTCAGGTTGAAAGCGTAAGCACCCCCACATCATCACAGGGCGAAGATGGTTGTCCTGCACTAGACTCTAAGGAAGGCCAGCCCACACCATCAGCAGCCATCATGATGTCAGAATATCCACCACCTAGAGTCCAGTCTGGCCCCCTTTGTCAGCCATCCATGTCTCATAACAGAGGCCTGTTTTCTCCAGTAGCATCTATATCTCAGCAACAGAATGGCTCATATACTGGGGCTGCACCGACATTTCAGCCCCTTTTCTTCACCGGAACTTTTCCATCTAATATGCAAGGTAATAAAGTGTAATTTTCCATGATTGTGCATGTTTCTACCACACTGCATTTGCATCACTGGTTTGGAGCTGACATGAGGGTGTTTCATGCTTCTCCCAAGCTCTTTCCATCCTTCTCTTGAAGTGGAGGTAGAAATGTTAAGGGATGGTCAACATTATTCTAAATAGAATAACTGTGTTGTTTATACAGTACTATAAATGTCTTGCAGACTATTAAAGATGCTTTTCTGCTGCTTGAGAGATTTCAGTCTGAAACCTAAACAATCTGAAAAATCACAAACCCTGCCAAATATGATACAAGGTGTAATAAATCTTTTGTAAACTACTACAATTTGTAATATAAGGCTTTTCTATTCTTTTCTTCTATTTCAGAAGAGTTAACCCACTTCAAATTCACACCCTGCATGATTCCAGATTATACTTTGTTGCCAAACCCTTAATAACAAAACTTAGCTTCTGCTTCTGAGGTTCCTTTACATCCCCTATGGCTTTTTGGATATTTTTTCAGTTAATTTTATTGCTATTGAAATGAAACCCTTCATTAATTATACTGGGTCTGCTCTGTGACACTGATGTGAACCCAGAAAACCGCCTTTGAAGTCAGTGGTGTTATTCGTAAGTTACACTAGGAGAACTGAGTGAAATGTGGATAATTACACACATCCTGTTTGCTCTCAGAAGTGGAACAGATTTTATGTCATTATAACATTACCATGAAACTGTGCTGCTCTGTGTTTGGAAAAATCTGTTTTAATTCCTATTTCAGCCATACACTGAATTGTTAGAACCCCCCAAAATAGAAATTGTATTCCAAACCAGTCCTGCTATCCATCACCACCTTTTACAAGGTCCCAGTGCTCATTGGAGACACAAATAGACCACAGGCTCCTGATGTCATCTCACAGAGCACGTGCAACCTGGTACAGCATTGTTTGGTAGCAAAGAGGGCTCAGCTAAAGGGATATGCAGATTTTCTTTACTGGAGTTGCTGAGTCAGATACAGCCTGAGGCCCTGATCCTACAAGGTGATCCGTACCGGCAGACCCCCTGATGTCAGTGTGGGTCCATGCAGCCACAAAGGTGTGTGAAACAGTTTATTAGATTGGGATGTATGGACATTTTTCCATTGTTTTCCCTTCAGATTAACTCTTCAGGGACTCTGCAGCATGAAAAATACGCCCACATCATTTTAGTTTCCTCTGCAATTTTGGGTTGATTTCTTCACTGTAGATATGTCTTACTGGACTTTATATGTGTGTCACAGATTTAAATCCTTGTGAGAATGACTCTGGTGCTGTGCCAAAAAATCTGAGTTTAAATAATCAAATGTAACTTGTCCCTCAGTTTCAGGGTATTACATTGATTATTTTTCTGTGTCAGTTTACTATATCATTCATCCTCCTACATGATTCATTTTTTATTTTTTTTACTAGAACTGGTGCTTAAGGTAAGAATTCAGAACCTTAGGGAAAAATGACTTCGTTGAGATTGAATTAGACCGACAGGAACTGACCTAGCAGGATCTGCTCAGAGTCAGTTGCTGTGAATTGGGTGTTAATCCAGAGCACGTGGAGAAGATTAGAAAGTTACCAAATACATTGGTACGAAAGGTAAGAGGAACTGCCATATTCAATTGCTAATTATGCATTTGATGTCTGTTATCGTGGACTCTGGAGTAAAAGTCAGCTACAGACGTTGGAATCAGACTTGCACTCAGGGCTGAATTAAGGCTCCTAGGGGCTGCCCCCGCCCCTACCACAGTGGCACCCTCCCTGGGAGGTGGGGTGTGCTAAGGGCAGAGGGGGCCAGCAGGGCTGCGGGGCTGGCGCAGCCACAGCTGGTGCTTGGGGGAGGGAGCAGGAGCGGGCCAGGCTGGCTGGTCTGTCCCAGGGGCAGGCCGGGGCGTGGTGCGGCCTCTGGTGGTCGCACTCCAGGGCCAAAAGCGCTGTCGGGCCACTTCTCTGGGGCCTCCAGGGGACCGGCCAGCACAGCCTGAGCCGTAGGAGCTCCAGCCTGGTGGAGCAAGTGCCCCTCTCCCTAGAGCACTCTGCTCTGGAGGCTGCCCCCCCTGGAGCACAGCTGCAACGTGCTGGCCCCCCGGACCCCCCTGGGGCAAACCAGGCAGCCTGGGGGCAGGGCAGGAGAACTGCAGTGCGGCCTCTGGCCCCAGGAGCCCTGCCCGCCTCCCCCATGCTAGCTGTGTCCCTCTCAGCACCCAGTGCTGTGCTGGCCTAAGTGGGGCCAAATCTTGCAGGAGCCTGGGGGTGCAGCCCCCAAGACCCTTGCCTTGATCCAGTATTCTGTATTCAAGAACTGATTAGCACATACTTTTAAAAAAAAAATACATAGGTGGGAAATGACGCAGTTTCATCATGATCTAGTAAAAAGCATTTACTTTTATCGGAGTGAAAATATTGTTTTTAAACCCCCAAGGCATGTGAAATCACGTGTTGCAGATATTGGACACACAAGATTAAAAATACAATGTACATGTTTATCACTTGACCATGTCATTAATATACGGAAATGGCAGTTTCTTTTGGGAGCCTGTTGTAAATAATGTCTAAGGTACCTCGTCAGCAATGTAACCATTCCTTCATGTTCCAGTAACACAGTTCTCATGGTTCTGTGTCTGAAATCAACTTGCTTTGTCTTCATTGACCTTCTTGTCAGAGCCTATTACTGCTTAATTCCCAAAGTACCAACAGTGGCTAGCGGAAGAGTGGGAAAGGCATCTCAAGCTATTGAGATGCCATCATAGAGCAAAAAAATCGACTCATCTGTTACCATTTACCTGCAATTCGGTTAATGTTCGCTGCCAGTGGTTTGATCTTGTTTATACACATTATTTTGGTTTCATTCTTTTAAGGACAAAGATGTTGCAAGACTGCAGGATTTTCAAGAACTGGAGCTGGTGCTAATGGAAAAATGACAACTCTTTTAGAAATGCGACATCAACATTGACAGAGCGGTCTTGCTACAGCAGCAAAGCATCAAAGCTGACATTGAACTTGCTAGAATGTGAGACCCTAATTATATGCTGCCATCTTCTGAAGCAGTGGAGTAATTTTGTGTGAAACCTTAAGTTATAGTTAGGGTTAATTTTTAATGAACAGTATATCTTTAATATTTACTATCCCATTTTTTTAACTTACTTAGTAGTGTATTCAGATAAAGGGTACTACAATTTGTCTATTATGCCGACATGCTTCAGATACAAGTCAATAAAGTTTATTTGTTGTATTTAGCATTAGGAGGGTACTGGTCAGGTCTTGGCATGAAAAGTAAAGACTTTTTTTGAATGTCCCCATATCTCTTTTTGTCCCGGTAAACCTTCCTGAAAAACTCTGGCTGAGTCAGCTAGCTATAAATATATTTTTGCATAAATTATAAATTTGGACTTACATGGTTTCTGCCAAAATGGCTGCCCCCTGAAAATATAACGGCTGTCCTTGTTTCTCAGGGTCCAGTCTCTGCTGTCACCAAAAATTTAAATGAACTGATGAAGTTTAAAGATTTGCAGTAGAGTCTTCAAGAAGCTACTGTTTGCACTGCCTTCTCTGTCCTCAAAGTAGACAGTCTGGACTCCATGTTTGGGACTGGAGGTTAATTACTCTGCACAATACCAGGCTCAATCTCTTACAACTATCCTACGTGTAGCTGCATGCCATGATGTCTTCCAGAGCAGTGGTATTTACTGCTCAAAATAATCCACTACAATCACCCATTGTTGTGATCAAGGTTGCAATACCCACACGGAAAGAGTGGTAAAATCAGTCCCCAGATGTCAACCTGTCCTTGATGTTTACTAAACATCCTCATTTCTCATCCCCAAACTAAAATACAACCCAATGGAACGAAATGTGAACCAGTGTAATAGATCATCAAAGCAAATGAAAGTTATATGTGCTGGTCCTTAAAAGGCAGCTGATGTGATGACCATATCTTTTTTTTTAAAAAAATTGCTTTTTATAACCTAACATATAATTCAGTGACTAACAAACACTTGACCACCCTTAATTACTCCCTATGAATGAGTTTGAGTGCTTTTTTTTTTAAAGATCTCTGCGGAACTAGCCTCAGTGATGACTGATAGCAGTTCAGGGAAGCTGGGTTACATTCAGCTGCCTGTGCAGCAGGCACAGAACACTAGAACATATTTGTTGCAAAGTGAACAGCAGCCAGTCTGCTCTTGTTTAACCAAACCCAAGTAAGGGAACCATGTGTGAAAATAGAACCAGCATGAGTAGCAATGAACATATGCACCTGGACCGATTTTTTTTAGACCGATCCTGTATGAGACGGTCTTCCCATAATCTGTTGGCATTACATTGCATGAACTGGTATCACTTTCTTATCACTCACTGAAACGCCTCCTACTGGTGTTTAATACCTAGATTTAGTGAGTCCCTTTCAAACTCTAGTAAACTAACTGTAACTAGCGCTGCTGTCTTTAACCAGCAACTAGCCCAAGACAAACTTGATTTTTATTAGTTAAAATTACAGCTACGCCCCTAGGGATTTTTTTTTTAATGTGGCCTGCAGTGTTTGGAAATTATGTATATTCCCTAGGGCATAGCTTTCCTTTGCAGTAGTTGCTGCTTTTTTTTTGGCCTGGCATTTCATATGCAATTAAGTTCCAGAGGGGTAGTCAAGTTCAACAAAACATGGAAGCTTGTGGCATTTTTAAAGACTAACAAATTTAGTTATCGCATGAAATTTTGTGGGAGAAAACATTTCTGAATTTGACGAGCAAGACAATAGCAAGTTATTGTGCAAAATGACAGATAACAGCCAAGACGTAAAGATATTAGTCACTAGCACATTGCCTTTGATCACATCCCTCTGCGTAATTGCGTCAATGTTAATTAACTGCATTCTTGGTTCCTTCCCTATCCCTCCATCTTACAACTAAAAAAGCATGCATAGGCGGTCACTGAAACGTTAGTGATATGCAGCAGTCATAATTTTTCTGGCCTGTTTAGCTTCTGCTCCAGGCAACCGTAAAAGATGCTGCGCAGTTGGGGGGGGAACAGGGGGGGGCACAACTTCCCCCCCCCCACTTTTGTGTACACAGTGGCTGGATTAGCTCTTAAATCTTGATTCAGCGCCTCAATTCCGAGGCACCTACTGACATCAGTACTTTGTCCATGGTGAGGATTTGGTCCACAGGCTTACTATTGCTTGTGCACCCACCACTATAGCGCAGCGGTTATTTCAAAGTGTATGTAATAACTGGAAAAAAGGAATAGCTCAAACGTGAGTATTCATGGTGTTTAGGAAACTATGTAAAAATGAAAATGTAATAGAACTGTCCAGCAACTAATGGAAGCACTGGGAGATGTTAAAAAGCTTTATTTTCCTCTAGTTCACAGCAGCTAATTGTTAACTTAATACACAACAAACTTTATTGAAAGTACTTACTGTAAAAATATAGTGCTGTTAACTGAGCAACTCTATGCAGAGAAATATTTTTGTATATTTTATGACCTTTGATAAAATTTGAAGTCCAAAAACTGATGCTAATGGTGAATTATTTCTGTTCATTGCATAATAAAGGCCAATCAGTGAAATCTGATGAGTTATTTAAACTTTGTCCAAGGACCAATTTTTTTTTATTGTATTAAAATGTCAGTGCTACATTTAGAGCTTGCAGATGTCTCTCTTTTTAATCCTAAAGCCCAGTTTCTAAACTCAGCACTTCAGACCTCAATTAACTGATATTTAACACTAAACACACAAAGTCATAGGTCAGAGCAGCTGAGGAAAGAGGCTGGTTATTCATCTTGGTGTTCATATACTGTGCCAGTTATTCAACCAGCAGCTAAGACTAATACTAAGATTTGCTTTTTAGAAGAAAGAGTTTGCACCCACATCAGCTTAAGATGCAGATTGCTAACCAAGTGATATTTGCCTTTCTACAAATCCACACATCTGCAGAAATGGGCTCAGCAGGAGGCAAATGAATTGACAGCTAAATCTTCATAAAGGATTAACAAGGGTTTAAGTTAACTCAGTTCTTCCTACACACAGTAAGAACAGCCCTGAACTGTATCCGTTGACTAATGATCCTTCCAGCCCCGGCTTATCGAACCCACAGCCCGCCAAGGGCTGGAATCCAGCTTCCAGGGCACACTGGAGCTGTGGCTTTTTCAAATTTCCCACCCTCTGCATGCTTAGACCCATGGCAGGAGCAGCCTGGCCCAGGAGCTGACTCCTGCCCCCTTTCAGCTCCAGCCAGCTGAGGTGGAAGGGCTGGGAGGGGGTATGGGGCCATGGGAGGCTGGGGCTATTGAAAAGACTCAGGGAGACAGCAAAGCATGGGGATGGGGGCATATGGGAGGCCACTGCAGCTATTGGCCATCCAGGGGAGGTCATTGGGTGAGAGCGTCCAGGGAGGCCACAGGAAGACTGGGCGAGTCTGCAGTGGAAGCCTGGCAAGGCTGTGAGGGGGTCTGGCCAGGCCCAAGGAGGCCCCAGTGAGGCCACGCAGAGGCCAGCACGGCTACTGGATGCCACCACTCCACGGCAAATGCTCTCCATCTCCTTTGCCACTCCACTCTTCCCCATCCCCCCCCCCGCCCTCCCATCTGTGCTCTGGCCTGCTGCCCCTTACCCCCATCATCCCCACCCTGCCCTGCTCCCATGTCCCCACCCTTGATCCCTATGTGTTCCCCTGCCACATGTGTATACTGACATTTCCTAAAGGGGGGAGGGAAAAAAAGAGGCAAGTCCTTTTCAAGTTTTCACCAAACATGGTTTAATTAACAAGTGAAAACTGGTTGTGTACAGTTGTGAAAGTGAAACATCTACAGGCTGCTGGAGGGATGATGGATATTATTTGAGAACTATGTTTAGGTATGAAATTTTTTGCTTTTAGAGAACCAAACTGAGTTTGTAAACATGTTTATTTTTTCACCGTTTAAAATTTTATTAATATTAAAAACAATTTTTATGCCCTGTCTACCCAAAATTTGCTCACCAGCCCCCAGGTGAGATATGAAGTCCTTCACCGAAAAAGGTTGGATATCCCTCATCTAGCCCCATATCCTGACTTACAAAAGTGACCAATACCAGCAGCTGGTAATCACTGCACGATCCATCTTCCACCCATTTCCAGCTTCCGGGTATCAGAGGACAGGCTAACCCTGGACAGACCAAGCCTCCTTTTTAGAAGAACTTCCTTGTTTTTGGTCTTTATAATATCTTCCTAAACTGGATCTCATTGCCAGGTGAAGTACTTCCTTTTTTAATCTGCTGCCTCTTAATTTCACTCTTGTACTAAACGAAAGAGTGAACCACCTCCTCTCCTTTGTTCACTTTCTCCACCTTCCTCATGATTTTATCTACCTATCAGCCCTCAGTTGTCTCTTCAAGGCCTAGTTCATCTAGGCCTGATTTCCCACTGCCTTACGTCTTGTTTAGTCACTTATGCCTCTGCAAAATAAAATATGTAAGATGTTACTAGTTAACGGAGGTCACATGCACTGAATGCATAAGAGAATGGAGCATCACCTCAACAGTTTCAACTGAAGTTACTAATAGCTACAGATTGCATACCAAAATGACACTTCCAACTCAGACAAGATCTCCAATTTCTGAGGACAGAGAAAGGCCATTTGACATAAATGCTAAGGTAGGTTAAAAAAAATTGTGTGTGTGTGTACAGTTGCATATAGCACTCAAATGTGAGAAATTCCTTCTTTACTAAAGAAGACCTCCCCCTCTTTATCTGTGTGCACAAGGGCAAATACCAGTATGAAGAGACACTGCTTTTGTAAGATTTGATCCACAGAATCGAGAAGCATTGTAAAACTCACATACAAGCAGCAGACTTCCATTGTTTAATAGTAAACAGAAAAAGGAGGGAGAAATTAAGTATAATTTTTCTGATTCTCCATTTTCCAGATGTAATGAGCTTAAAAAAAGTCATGAAACCAACTGAAATTGTTGGAAGGAAAAAGCATCATGTTAAATTCTCTAAAGTCAGACACTTTAATAAAAATATGCATCATTCCTTCTTATCAGTGTTCAAAGCCAAGATGCATAACTAACATGAAGGAGATGTCTGATATTGCCAAAGCCCCCATATTATCTTTTGTCAGTTTATTTTGAAGTGTGTAATGCTAAATTTTTTTTAAAAAACCCCCACCATAATTTAAAAATACTCATCACTAAACCAGATAAGCTACCCTTTAAAATATCACACAAAAGCTTGAGGAGAGTGGAATAAAATGAACACATTTACATTTGCTTTAATATACAAATCACATGCCGTTGCTAATTATAACCATTCTCTACAGAAGTATATTTTTAACTGAAGTCAGTGTGGTGCTTTAGAGAACAAATATCTGTACCAGCATCTCTACTTGACATTGCTCCAAAAATTTAAAGCAATTCTAGAACTTAATTTTCCCAAAAACAGGAGAAGTGAAAGATAGATCCCTGCCCCTCACTGATCCTATTCTCTAAATTCAGGTAAAATAAAACCTAAATTTGGGTTCTAAACTCCATTCTTTATAATGAAGGGTCGACATTAAAATCTTGTACACTACGAGGGAAAAAAAATTAAAGACTTCCCAAAAAACGTTGGATATGAACTGTAGTATACAGAACTGCTGTAGTGTCTTTGTTGCTCTGTAATTTTGTGTTTGGTATGCTAAGAAAAATATACGATGGCGAAAATCATGCTACTTGTGGTGATAATCTGCACCAGTTCAATAAATGATTGGCAGTTTGATGAACGTGGTATGCTCAGTTTTAAACATGTGACTAACACGAGGAATCAAAAGCAAACATCAGCTGAATGAACTAAACACATCCATAAAAGCCAAATTAATAGACTAAGCTTGAAGACATAATAGATTTATTAGGAAAAAATGTATTTAATACTAAATGTTTAATGACAGACAATCAAATTTGTAACAGAAATTCAAAGATACTTTATTTCCATTTCTGGTATATCAGGCAGCTAGATATAGCCTATTTGTAAAAATGGGATTCAATTTAGTTTAATTCACACAAATACTAAACATTTATTCTTGTGTTTCAAAGTCCAAGAACGAAACCTTGCAAATAAACACTGAGCAAGCCATGGGTTCAGGTTATGTTTGTTTCTTATCTTTAAAAGTCTTAAAGAAAAAAATGATACAGGACTTATATTCTCAGTGGCATGTATGCTATTAACTCATCCCTCTGCACTCTGGGATGTAATTCACCAGTCCTGAATTAATTTTATTAAAAAAATTCTAACTGAACTTTATATTTTTCTATGCCACTACAGCTTTCTTTCACCTCATTTTAAAGCAGATCTTCATGATAAGCTGTCTTCCGGATTCTTCGCAGACTCTTCAAGTGGTAGTCCTATAACGCAAAATTTTGGGAAAGCAAACAATTAGACAACGTAAAGCAAAGTTAGTCTGCCACTTCTAAATATTGGCCCAGTTGTTAGCTGTCATCTTACTCTACTAGAACGTCACCACTGAAAGTCAGGGGCTCCAGAAGCAATAATGCAATCTTAATTGTCTAATGATCAAACTTTAAGTGTTTAAGAGTTCACAGCATAAATGCTGGAACGATATTAATAGTTTATATTGCAAGTAGCTAATTTATTAGCTGTCTTCTCCAATGTTAGCTCCTTATTTCAGGAATACATCAAAAATCATTTATATATGCTTAAGTTAGGTCAAGAATGGAAAAACTTTTAAAGTTTTTTTAAAATATAATATTTGTATTTCCTAATGTTTAGTTTCTTCATAATAATCAGAATTGTCAGCACACATTCTTGCCATGGAATATTAAAAGTTTTAGGCATCTGCCTTTGTATTTACATTTGCCTTACAAGTCTGGAATCAGCCATTATACTGTCCTGTACTATGGCTGACTGCAAAGTCTCCTACACAGTAGGAAATATTAAACACATACCTCTTAAAGACTTGAATTGCATTGAATGTAACAAGGCGATTATTATGTAGTATTTATTGCATTTAAAACTCTTTAAAGATATCTAATTCTGGGCAGCACTGCATCCCTACACACAGTTGAAAGAAAATTCCATTCTGTTAACATCAGATTTACAGTTTTCACACAATACACAAATCCTTTTCACTGTCTTGTAAATAAAAACACAACAGTAAGCTTAAAGATTACAGGCAACAGCATTCAAACATGGATGTGGGTAGAGAAAGGAGTACCTGGCATGAGTACCTGCTTAGTTTGACTGAATCCTTGATTTTTAATTTGGCTTTTCATGGGCCGCTCACAACACCAACGCTGTGTGAGGTATGGTAGTCAGCTGCAATAATTCATAAACCCTACACTTCCATCAATCCAATGCTACTGGCTCTCGAGTTACAGAACAAACTGCATTAGAATGCAAGGCAATAAAGCAAAAAAAAACTAGAAACATCCTTGACAAAGAAATACTAGCAGTTTATATAAAAACAAAGTAGTCCAACATGTGCCTCAGAAATATTAAGTATTAAAGCAAAATGTTTCTGCTGATGTACCAACACAATATGGACTTAAATACAAAAACAGTTCAACTTTTTTTAAAAAACGACAAAATCCCTAAAAATAATAAAAAAAGGATAATTAAATTTTCTATGGAGACTATATTACAAATATGTTCCAAAGAGGCACACTAAGGGGGGCACGAGTCTGCTACAAAATAGCTGAGACAAAACAATGTACCTCAAAATGTTTTGCAGGACTACACTGTCTTTTCCTTCAGAAGGTGCTTTAGTATGTCTTCTTACTTGGCTTAGTTCCATCTTCATCTGTGCATACTTACGCTGCACTGTTAAACAGTAACAAAAAGCCCTAATCAAAGTTTGAAATAATGCACTTACCTCTGTCTGATCTGAGGTCATATCAGATCAGTTTTAATTGGACTGAGTGTCACCTTCAGATTTAATGTCTTCACTGGTCCCATTGACCTCATTCTTAGTATCACTCTCCTTCGAGTCTGTATTTCTGTCTTCACTCTGTTTTTCTCGACTACTGGACTTCATACTACTTTTTTTATCATCAGATGCCCTCTTTTCTGCCATGAAAGAAGACATTAACCATGGATTTCAAAGTAAAACACATTGCACATATAAGGAGTGGAACACAGGAGAAGGGACAATCACAAACTGGAAAGAGAAAAAGTCAGTTAGAGGCAGAGGCTATAGATGACCACATTAAAGAGGATAAGATAATGAGAAACAAAATTAAAAGTGGTGAAAAGAATAAAGGACAGCATAACAACAGTGTAACAATCACTCAGATTTACCCTGGGGTATATGAATTGGGAAAAAAGTTAATAGTGAAATAGTTTGATGTGCTTCATGACTGCTTGGCTTCCTTACTTACCACTGGATTCAGTGTCATGCCCTGGACACACATTTTGTGTGTGATTTGTGCACCAAGGGAGGCTACACATCTGTTATTAAACTTGGTTCTTGAAAAGGGAACCAGAAAGGAATGAAGGGATAATAAGACATTACTACTCAGTCTGTTATTAACCCTGACTGCAGAGGGAAGAAAGCAAATGAACATCCAGGAAAAGAAGAAACCATAATGTAGCGAGGTTTAAAATAAGGATCAAGGAGAATACGGCTGAAGTGTGTTCAGCAGGTTCAACTTCAGTAGGTTGAAGTATGAACTATGTTATTAATCCCTCCCCTTTAAAATCATTCAATTCACTCACAAAATTATAAAGATTGGGGGAAGAAAGACTGCTAGAGATATAAAGGGACTACTTTACAAAACAAAAGAGCAACAGATTGATGGGACCCATTTCTTCAAGAACTAGGAGGGTCACTGGTGAATAAGCACTTGAGTATATTGCTGAAAAATTGATATATCTTTTCCTCAACAGTTACCAGGTAGAGTGAAGGAAATACAACAGAAACAGCAAAGTTTTCCAGGGAAAGAAAAAAATATTCACATATTTACAGCTGAAACTCTGAATTGTATTTAAAGTGAATTATTGTAAATTTAAAAAGAAAAAATACTAGTTAATCCTGTATCACTTCAAACCAGGGTTAAACTTCTACCTGGAGACTGAAAAAACAAACTCTTGGAAGTCAGCATACAGAATAAGAACTTTGACTCTCCCTCAGATGGATTAATATGCAAGTATCTGGGAACCAAAAAACATAAAACAAGTTAAAAACGTCCAAGAAAGCTATTTGTAAAGTGGAACATCTGGATTGGCATAGCAATTCTACACTTCAAAAGACAGAAGGGAAAAGTTAAGTTTTAAGAGAGAAGTGGTAATCCTACACAGAGGAAGTTTTGCACAGTAGTTTTATTAGGACAGATCACCAAACAGCAAGGAAAAATAGCCAAAACCAAACCTACAAGAGGCAGGACAACTGCATAAAGAACACTAGAATTGACAAAACATATTCTGCCTATAGTGCTTACAAAAGCATTTAGTGATGCCCAAACAGCTAACCGGAGATGTCTTGATAATATTGCAGATCTGTCTGCCCTCACTGTTGGAACTGCTCAGGTGGATTGCATTCTAACTGACTTTGTTGAAAAGTCTGTGTGTCTTATAGGAGGTATCTCTGATGCACACACAGAGCCACTGAGGAACAGAACTCGTTTCCTTGCCGAGGACTAATAGTCAGTCTGATAACCTTATCTTCTGTGCTATGTAGATACAGTAGATCAGAATAGTTCTTTGGATGTGCAGAATGTGCAGTTTTGCAGGGTTTGGGCTTTTTTAGAAAATAAAACATTACCACACTGTGGTATAAAAGCTGAAGCTATACAAAGAAACCCCATCTTCGATGGCCTGAAGAACTACCTGGAGCTGAGCAAATATTTGTAACAATTAATCTGTAATGAATTTAACTTCCTTCTGCACCTGTGATACCTGCAAGCAGACAAACTAAGTTCTTTCAACACAGTTATTCAAAATTTCAGAAAGTTTTATTATTAATTATTGTTGTTATTACTACTACTACTACTGGGGACAGATCACAAATCGTTCTCTAGATTTTTGAAGGCACCCTATCTGATTTATGTTGATTACTTGTGACTGATGAGGTAAGACCACTTAATACTGGTTGTTTCTTAACTAAATGGATGCACAAATATTTCTGAATGCATGTTTGTACTGGCAACTGAAGCTTGCTTTCCCATGTAAATTCTTACCTTTAAAACTCAAGTTACTTGACATTCACACAAAGCTCACTCTGAATTACACATGCCATCAACAGTCACACATTTTGTAGTAATGACTGAGCTCTATTGCTACACTTGAACATTGGACACATCTGTCTCAGATGAAGTTTGGTTTTTTTAAAAATTTGTGAATCACCCAATGAAAGTAATGAGCAGATATTTCAATATCAATCTCACCTGACGAAGATGGGTTGGAGACTGGAAGAAGCTCATGAAAATGGAAACAATTTTGTGGAAATTTAAGGTTTTTAATCAATTCCATCTATACCTATTAATTCATTTAATTTCTTCAGTCAATATTATGGTTTAGAGCAGGGGTCTCAAACATGCGGCCTGTGGGCCGCTCCTGCAGCCTGAAACAACACCCGGAATTTGTTAAATAATTATAATTTATAACATGAAAAGGTTTCAGTGACATGGCCCTCGAGCCAATATCCTAGTCTTCATGTAGCCCTCGTGGTGATTTGAGTTTGAGATCCCTGGTTTAGAGGAAAAAGAACTCCTCTGCAAGTAGTTTCATATCTACAGTTTAGAGTAAGCTAACTTTCATCCTATGTTTATAGTGGTTAAGACATGTCTTTCAGAGGAACAAGGAAATATATAACTCAGATTTGTTTGACCAAAAAAGAACCAAATTTTGGGCCGAATTTCAAATGCAACTTTCTTCATCCTTCAGAACTTAGAGACTTTGTGGTATAAAAATTAGGGAACTTGAAGTCAGGGCTTCTGGGTTCCAGTCCAAACTCTGGCACCGATTTACTTTGCAACACTGAATAAAAGTCTGTCAACTCATGCCTGAATTTACCCAGCTTCAAAAATTATCAGTGTTGTGGAGGGTTAATTCATGTTTGTAAAGTGATTTGAGACTTCATGATGAAAGGCCCTCTTTGCAAGTATTATTTTCAGCCAGCCTTTACTGATCACTTTAAAACGCTGACCCATGGCTATGAAAGTTACTATAATGTCACAAAAAAGAATAAGAACTCAAGCTGCAGCAATCTTGGCATCCCGGGCAATCTCTTTGTACGCACAAAGTAGATAGACTAAAGTCATGCCTACAATATCACCTTTGATTGACGAAAATTGTGTTGGCATACTGCTATCATATATTAGTATATCACTCGTTTGTGTGCATATTTAGTTGCTTGCATCAGTGCTGTGCACATGCACCAGGAGTGCTTGTGTCACTGGAAAGTGTGTTGTGCCACAGGCACATTATTTCACTGTGCCATCCACCACCATGCAGTATGATGTTTCTTGGGAAATTTTCAAAAGGTATTGTGGGGTAGAAATAAGCTGTGCAGGGATCTCTGGGAGATAGGGATCAAGTTCCCAGCACGCAACTTTTGCCATGCCATAATTTTCACATCTTTTAAAAAACTCCCACTTTTTGACATTCACCATCTCTGACTACACAGAGGCTGCACAGCTTTGCACTGCGCTCATGAACAATGCAAACACAGGGATGAAAACTCCTCAGGAATTTGCAGACTTACAGAAAGAAATACAAGAATGACATGAGAACTTCTTCAAGGATAGATTGCTAAGGAAATGCAAAAAGTGACATTCAGAGAGCAGCTGAAGCTGGCGGCATGCCACTTCTCAGTCCAAGAAATGAGCACTGATTAGTGGGGTCACATTAACCGTGTCTCTATGTATTCCAACCTGTTGCATGGACCTTTCGAGCTAATTACTGAAGTATCCTGCCTATAATAGACGATATAATGCAAGTTTTGCAACACTGGGAGTAGAGTGGAATTTGGAAACTTTACCCTGAAGCAAAATAAACTAGCCTGCTGTCTACAGCAGACACAAAATTCCTTCTAGATTTTAAGAGTATGTTTATCCCTCTAGTAGCAAAACAAACACCATTAGCATTATAGCCTTGTTCCATAGCCCAATTCAGTTTATTAATATTATGGTCATTTACTGAACAGTTCATTTATTTCCCCAAATCGGGCATTTCATCAGCAAAGTCACTAGGAGTTGAAAAATTCCAAAGGGTAGCTGCGTTAGTCTATTGTAGAAAGACAACAGAGTCCAGTGGCACTTTTAAAGACTAACAGATTTATCTCATGAGCTTTCGTGGGAGAAAATCCCACTTCGTCAGACGCTTTGAAGATGGGAAAGTTACAGAATGGGAGGAAATTAAATGCAGGGGAGTGTATGACATAGGAT
>ML685805.1:710744-750553 GCA_007922175.1 Pelusios castaneus | reverse complement strand
ATCCTATGTCATACACTCCCCTGCATTTAATTTCCTCCCATTCTGTAACTTTCCCATCTTCAAAGCGTCTGACGAAGTGGGATTTTCTCCCATGAAAGCTCATGCGACAAATAAATCTGTTAGTCTTTAAAAGGGCCACTGGACTCTGTTGTCTTTCTAGGAGTTGAAAAGTCCTTGATATCAGTTCCAGGGGAAGGAGGTAGTAAATAGCAAATAAAAAGATAACCAGAAAGAAAATTTAATTCAGGTGAAATAGCTACACCCCTATTTATCAAAGGATAAAGAAAATAACTGGGAAGCTATAAATCTAAATGTCATCCCAATAATGGAAGTAATGTGAACAACTATTGCATAAAATTACATGTATGCATACACACAATGTTAATAAAGGATTAAAGAGGACCCCCCAAACTGAATACCAAAAATCTGCTTTATAACAAAGAAATGGTAAACAGACATATTAGGTGGGAAAAAAGTTACAAGTGGATATTCACAGGGCTGATATTAGATCTGACCTTGTGAAACAGTAAACAAGCAAGCAACAAAACATACAGGCTTGCAGAGGAAACCAAATAATGAAATGAATCATAGCATGAATCAAAAAGTTATGTTGACCTAGGGAAAAAAAAAGTCAGTCAAGAAAACATCTGAAGTGTTATCCATATTCTGGGAACCAATCTACTGAGAGTCTGCTGAACAAATGGAAAAATCAGAGCAGGCAAAATAGGCTATCATATAACCTACATTTATGTAGCACCTTTTGCCCCATGGGCCCTCGAAGTACTTTACTGATATATAGGAATAACTTTACCCACCACTGAAATAAAGCCATCTCTAAACGTGTTCCTGCTGTTTGAAAGCATACAGCAACCCAAAATGATTTGGGTCAAGAAGTGAATAGTGTATCTGAATGAAGTAGCAGAGAAAATTAAAAATGGGAATTTAACCAGGATATGGGGATTAACACCTTTGTATTATGAAAAGTACGATGGGAATATTCATATGTGATCACAACCCCTGTGGATGATGGAACCTCTGGCAACACAGCACCACCTAACCAGAGACTGTGCTGGAGCACTAGATCAAGACTGATTCAAAGGGAAGAGAGACACCTTCTAAAAACGTATTTTATTATTCTACATATCATGTATTGCCATAAAACCCAATACTGAAGAACAATTTGGTGTTTCTTTGAAATCCCCCATAAAAGTACTGACCTATCAGATCTTGCTGCATTTATGGGATCTGATGAATCACAGCCTGAGATGGTACAGATGCAGGCCACGATGTTGAAAGGTCTCAGAGGTTAGCAGAAACCAAGGGTATGTTCACGAGATAGAGAAGATTAAGATGACACGATTGAAGTGTACAGAAAATGAAGATGCCTTAAGACTGTTCAGCTAAAAATCCCCAAACAAAATACATACCAATAAGGGAACCTAGTTAAAGGATTTATAGAAGTATCCAAATAGAATAAGGAGAACGGACTTTTAAAGGCAGCTGTAGAAGATGTAATCAAATACATTTAAAGAGTTAGGATGATGTGTGCATTTTTACAAAGCCAAACAGTCAACAGCTGTCAACAGGCTAAAGTCATTATGGACTCCTTTGAAAAGTTACAGGAGTGTGCTTTTCTTTGAGGGTTACAAGATAAGTAAATGAACACACACACACAGTGAGGAGAGAATGAAGAGAAAGGGTAGCGTGCCTCAAAATCATATAGTGGCAATGCTCGAGGCTGCTTAAAATCTCTGAAGGGATCTTAGAGAACCTTTTAGCCCGACTGAAAGAATAGGCGATCTTAAGGTAACATCAGTTCTACAAGTCTTAAGATCTCATGTGAACTAACCTTTTTCTTTAGATTTCCTGTCTTGTTCTCTATCTCTGCTTTTGCTTCTGTGCTTGTATGATTTTCGATCCCGACTTTTTGATCGTCGCCTGTCCCGACTGCGAGACCTATGTTTTCTTTCTGATCTATCATGGCTTCTGCTTCTTCGTCGATCTCGACTCCTTACATTAAGAGGTAGTTGAAAGAGAGGGAAAATATTAGTAGTTTACTGGTCAAAAAAAAAATCTTTACTAATTTGTCACTAGATTACTATTTTACTCTAATGCTGGCTTATCAGAAATGGTTTAATATTTATGGAGAATACCAAGCCTTTCTTATGAATTCTCTCCTTCCATGAACATTT
This sequence comes from Pelusios castaneus, assembly GCA_007922175.1. NCBI lineage: Eukaryota > Metazoa > Chordata > Testudines > Pelomedusidae > Pelusios > Pelusios castaneus. The sequence continues at coordinate 748,361 of ML685805.1, read as the reverse complement.
GTCAATACTTAAGATTTCTGTCTACCCCCTCCTCCTCTTCACTTATTCAAACATCTACAGCTACAGGAAATAATTCTCAGGAAAAACTAATGCTGATTTTTAAATCAGAGCTTTAAAATGATTAATACCTAAAACTTTATGATAGAAGTATACACCAGCTATCCCGCTTACAGCAATATATATATAAAATCACAGTTTTCATCCACTTTCAATATGGAGGAGACTTAATACACAACAATTTCTCTTCTGATTCATCCTTTGAAACAGCAAGAATTGTCTACCTCTGTAGAGGTTATATTGGATCTAACAGATGAGCAGTTTGATCCAGAGTGGCAACTCTTAAGAGTCTCCTCTAACTGATTCCACGTTTTAGATTGACTGTCCAAAGCCTTATTCTGTTTACCGGTTTAAGTGAACCTCTTGTGTTAGCTCACTTGTTGCTTAATTTTTAGTTGTGTAAAATTAGGGTTTTCTTTGTGATGTCTCTATTCAGTGTTGGACATGAATTATAAACAAAATACTTTCTGTTTTTGAATGAAATTGTACTGTTACAGTATAGAAATAAAAACAGATATCAAAGTAATGTAAAGAAATCTGAGAGGAATATCAACGGATATGAACAGAGAGGAAGCGTATTTCAGTGGTTATGGTATAGCCTAGGATGGGGCGAGGAGGACCTCAAGTTCAGTGCTATGCTTTGCTACAGACTTCCTGTGTGAACTCAAGAAAATCATGCATCTTTTCTGTACATCAGTTTCCCATCTGTAAAAGGGAGATAATGTTCTAAAACTACAAATATAGAGAAACTTGAAATATTTTCATAAACAAGGCTAAACATTTTGTGGTTTTAAACCACTAAAGGGGTGCAACATTCCACTGCCTCGTGCAGCTACAAATCACAATAACAAGTGTGGATGCAGCCTGCCTTTCACTGTGATATATAGCTACATGTGTAATCCTGTACCTACACACCACTTGTGGGTGTGCAGAAGGCCTCTGTTACTTTTGTAGGCCAAGTACACTGCACATATCAGGGGCTCCTTGCATTCCTTCATTCTCCCCCACAAGCTCCCTTTGTGCTACTATCTTATAACCCTCTACCTCAGACACTCCATGCAACACCACCCCATGCCAGGGCATTAATGCACCCCCCCCCCGTTCCCCCCCCCCCCCCCCAATTCCACTGTCCTCATACCTTTGTCCCACATTCTTCCCCCTGTCAGGAGTTCTGTGTGACCCCATTGTCCATACTACTATTATTCTTTTCTGTTGGTAAAGGAGATGTCTAGAACATTCCCTGATTTTTTTTGGACTCAACTGGATGTGGTATTCAAAAGTTATGTTACAAACATCAAAACAGAAATGCAGTCAGGTTAGCATAGGTTCTTGTCCTGATCGGCCAAAAAAATTCTCGACAGCAACCATTCCTTTACAGGTACAGAAGCCTGAAACAGTACAGATTAGAGATTCTCATGTGCATGGAAATGACATTATATATTCACTTGAAAAGTCAATGGTCCCTAACTGAGGTACCTGCTTCGCCTTCTCTCTCTGCTTCTTGATCTTTTGTGGTCCCGTGACCGACTGCATCTTCTGTCAGATGTTCTGCTTGAATGTCTGCTACGGGAACGACTCCTCTTACGTCTTTCTCTGTCACGAGCCCTCTCTTTTTCCTTTTCTTCTTCCTCACGTCGCCTCTTCCTTTCCCTCTCTTCTCTTTCCCGCTCCCTCTCTTTTTCCCGCTCTTCTCGCTCTTGTTTCTCTTTTTTTAACTTGTCATCACGTTCAGGTTCTTCAGTTCTTTTTCTTAACTTTTCCTTAGTAAAAGGAAGTGTTCCCAGCAAAGATTTAATGAAGCTAAAATTTACTGAGAAGAAACTATTCATCATCATTGAACCCAATATGTTATAAAAGAGTGAGGAGGCATATTAGATTTGAATGGGTTACACATAGTATTCAAACCAAATTGTAACCTGCTTAACAGCAGTACTAAAAGTCAGTTGGACAAGTTTTTATTCACCAATGTCATCCATTCACCTGGGCAACACCTAAAATGTAATTTTATTTTATTTTATTTTTTTAAAAGCCTGGAGCCCCACCATGTAGTCCTTGTAAAAAGAAAAGGATAAAAACAGGATTTGTGAAGGGGCTCCAAGTTGGAGAGGAAATATGATTTTTTACAATTCTGGCAAGAAAACATTAAGACCTATCTTTAATACAGTGACAACTTAAAAGTAAATTTCTCTGAAGTTACTTACTTTCTTAAATGTATTTTTATTAAAGCAGATGTATATAATGAAGGATAATGACTGTACAAAAACAGAAGATAGACAGACAGACTACACTTAAAATGCTGCAGCATACCCTGCTGCAGGGCCTTAAGTGAAGATGCTACTCTGCTCATGGGAGAAGCTCTCCCATTGACATAGCGCTGTCTACATCAGTGGTTCTCAACCTCTCACGGGTCACAACTTGCTTGGTGGTGTGCTGTAACCCTACAGGACACACCAGCCCAGCCCCCAATGCCGAATCCAGCCATCTCCCCAGCTCTCCACGACACACTTACCGCCGCTGTGTGGCGATGCAGTAATGTGTCCTGACACAGTGGTTGAGAACCGCTGGTCTACATCAGGAGTTAGGTTACTAAAACTGTCTCTCTCAGGGATGTGTATTTCTCACACCCCTGAGTGACTGAGTTATACTGATGTAGGTTTGTAGTATAAGACTTGTCCTAACTGAACATTCCAGAATTCTAGTCAATTTAAACATTCTTCCCAAACCATTTAACCTATAAAAAGGGGGAAATTAGGTATCTCACTTTAATATTTTAGGAGTGCATCCCCGAATTTTCTGTACTTGAAAAAAAATGAACACTCAGTTGGATATTTATTTCAGACTCCAGTCACGTGGCACTCCAAAGTTCCACCAGAATGATGCTAAACTCTGTTGGAGCTCAAACTAAGCAGAATTCTGTTCCAGTAGAGCTTAGCTTCAGTTCTCAAGAGCCTAATGCCAACTCAAGACTACAGTTGAGTAGTGTCTCCCCAATTGCTTGGCATTATATTGATATCAAATGTCCAAGAACACCCAGCTAGTTTCAGGGAACCTATGTTAGTAAAGTGAAAACATACAAACACTTCTTGTAAATTGGATATTATATATAGAAGACTGTTAAGAATGAAAGTTCTCTTCTCATAGTTATTTTATACCAATCCAAATGTTTCAGCATAGTGCTTCCTTGAGTAGACGTAAGATATTTTTACAATGTTGTCATTTTTCTGAAAAAGGCTTGCTGGTTACAATATTCTGTTCTGGCTATAGGGAAGAACCATATCCAACTGTTTGGGGGCTGTCATAGAAGAATAAACACAGAATATTTTAATTAACTCATTCCAGTCAATACTTCAATTAATATATACTCAAGATACTGCCCATTAGGATATACCAGTGTGAACCAGGAAATACACCAAAAAGTATTTCACCAAAAAACAAAATTTCTTTAAAAAAAGTTATTGAAAACAAATTGTGTTGAAGGATACAGCAGCCTGGTTAGAGAGGGAATTCAGCACAAAAATCCAGGCTTAATTTGATTTTCAATTTTTGTTTCGTTTTGAGTAAAATTTTCAAATGCATAAAGGTGATTTAGGAGTTTGAGACTCATTTTCAAAAGTGACCTAGGCATTTCAGAGCCTAAGGACCACTACTAAGATTACTTTTCACCTTTAAGTACCAAATAATTCAAGGTTGTCAAATGCTTGGCTGCCAAAAAGGGATTGTGAAAACCTGAAAATATATATATATATTTATATGCATGCATTCTGCTAATTATCTGGTTCTTAAATAGTTTATATAGAAAGAATTTCAGTTTACCTTTAACTACAAAAGTTGTACTCACTTTTAATTCTTCTACGGTAGCTTTAATTTTGGCATAACCCATGTGTTGTTTTCCCATCAAGTGGTCATCTACCCTGGACTGTGCATCTCCTACTATTAAAAAGGCTCCACAGACTTCGCAAACTTCCATTTGCTTTTCCTGAGCTGCAAAGCTCTCAATTGTCTGGAAGAGAATGTAATGGTTAAAGCAAAGAATAATATGAAGTTTTAACCTTGAGCCGGTTAAAAGACCTAATATGTCTGACTTTATCAACTGTTCCAGTGTTGAGAAATTATGAATTTCAGCTTTATAAAGGAGCATACAATTACTTGTTTTAACTTGGCACTATATTATGAAGTAGACTACATATTATGCCTACTATGAAAAATAAGTCAAAAGAACACAAACTCCCATGGACTGCAAGATTAATAAGCATACTAGCTGAATGCTTTGCGCAATTAAAGCCAATCTGTACTTCATAAAATATTTAACTGTAAGAGTTGGGAAACATCTTCTTCACTACCAAGGTTACAATGCCTTTTATTTGCTACTAGCGCTTGGTTTCCTGGCAATGTTTAATATTAGTTCTATTTTGCAAGGGACAAAAACAGGCCCCACTTTTCTACTTGAGATCTTTGACTACATGATGAAAGCTTTGGAGACTGACAATGGAATGCCTAAGAAGATGAAATGTCTATAGGTCCCGCAATGAAATAGAGAAAGGAAGCTGTGTCTGATGCTTTCAAGGTGGACCTTCATTTTTAAGAGGATAGAGGGGAAGGTATGATAAATATCTTAAACCAGACACACTATGACATAAATCTCATTACTCTGATTTCACAGCCCAAATAATCACAATGATTATTCTTGACCAGCTTTAATACACTATCCTGTGTGCATTCCGCCTCTGACTCTTACAGAGCCAGAAAATCATGGCTTGAGCACAAGTTCCAAATGGGTAGCCATGTTAGTCTTTTTCAGCAAGACAAACAAGGAGTCCTGTGGCACTTTTAAAGACTAACAAATGTATTTATCGCATGTACTTTTCTGGGCCCTATGCCCACAAAAGCTCATGCGATAAATTAATTTGTTAGTCTTTAAAAGTGCCATAGGACCCCTTGTTTGGCTTGAGCACATATCTCCAGAGCAAGGAACTACTGAGTTCTAATTTAACTTCTAAAACAGCTCCTTTCTGTGGTCTGGAAGTAGACATTTAACCTGTTTCAGTTTTCCCCAACTGTTTAAACTGTGGAGATAAACGTTTGCCTCGCTCACAGGAATGTGGTGAGGGGCAATTAGTATTTCAAAGCACGCTGAAGACGAAGGAGTCAAATTTAAGCCTGGTAAGCAAATGTACTGCCACTGATTTCAATTAAGTTGCATCCACTACACCACATCTGAACGTGAAACATATAATTTAAATTCTTAAAAGGAGAAATTCACGAGAACAAATCAAGAGCTTCAGGACATGAAAGTTTAACACAAGGGGGTGCAAAAATGGGAGAACAGCACTTGGCAAGAACTAGAGAAGGATGGAGAAATCTGGAAAACAAAACCAAACATTTTCAGAAAATCAGATGAGAAAATGCTCAAAAAGTATTACAACTTTCAAGACAGATGTCTGATCTACATATCTGGAAAGACATTAAGACACTAAAGTATTGCAGGGTATGTTGATACAATACTCCAAATACCAGCCCCCAGGAACAGGACTTTGTGCATTATGATTAGGTTGCTTGACAAATAACAGAAACATACACTGTACAATTCTACAGCCAATATCTATTTCTCTGAACAATGGCCTCAAACATGTAACTAAAATTAACGTCATGCACACTTTATAGTACTGAATATTTAGAACAGGCCTCAACAAATTGATGTTTCAGGTTACCATGGCGACCAGTTTTAGTAGCCTGTTGCCTTACTGAATGGTGTAGGTCCCTTACTGAATGGGGCAGGCATCCTCGTGGTGGATGATGCGGAAAAGGCTGAAGTACTCAATGCTTTTTTTACTTCAGTCTTCACAGGGAGGGCTAGCTGCCAGGCTACTACACGGGGTAACGCGGAATGGAGAGAAGAGCGTCCCTTGGTGGTGGAAGGTCAGGTTAGGGAACACTTAAAGAATTGGATGTGGACCAAGTCCATGGGGCCGGATGAACTGCATCCGAGGGTGCTGAGGGAGTTGGGGGAAGTGATTGCAGAGCTGCTGGCCATTATCTTTGAGAACTCGTGGCGAACGGGAGAGGTCCCGGAGGATTGGAAAAAGGCAAATATAGTACCTATCTTTAAGAAAGGGAAAAAGGAGGATCCAGGGAACTACAGACCCGTCAGCCTCACCTCAATCCCTGGGAAAATCATCGAGCAGGTCCTCAAAGAATCCATCCTGAAACTCTTGGAGGAAAATAGAGTGATCGGGAACAGTCAACATGGATTCACCAAGGGCAAATCGTGCCTGACCAACCTGATTTCCTTCTATGATGAGATGACTGGATTTGTGGATGTGGAAAGAGCCATTGACGTGGTATACCTTGACTTTAGCAAGGCTTTTGATACGGTTTCCCACAGCATTCTCGTCGGCAAGTTAAGGAAGTATGGGTTGGACGAGTGGACCATAAGGTGGATCGAAAACTGGCTAGATCAACGGGTTCAGCGGGTAGGAATCAATGGCTCGATGTCTGGTTGGCAACCGGTAACAAGTGGAGTGCCCCAGGGGTCGGTCCTGGGGCCGGTTCTATTCAACATCTTCATTAATGATCTTGATGATGGAACAGACTGTGTGCTTAGTAAGTTCGCAGATGACACCAAGTTGGGGGGAATGGTAGATACTCTGGAGGGCATGGACAGGATCCAGGGAGACTTGGACAAATTGGAACACTGGGCTGAAAGAAACCTCATGAGGTTCAACAAAGACAAGTGCAAAGTCCTGCACTTAGGACGAAAAAATCCCATGCACTGCTACAAGCTGGGGACCGATCGGCTAAGTAGCAGCGCTGTAGAAAAGGACCTGGGAGTTATGGTGGACGGGAAGATGAATATGAGCCAACAGTGTGCCCTTGTTGCCAAAAAGGCCAATGGCATATTAGGCTGCATCAGTAGGAGTATTGCCAGCAGATCGAGGGATGTGATAATTCCCCTCTATTCGACACTGGTCAGGCCGCATCTGGAATACTGTGTCCAGTTTTGGGCTCCCCACTACAGAAAGGATGTGGACAAATTAGAAAGAGTCCAGCGGAGGGCAACAAAAATGATTAGGGGGCTGGGGCACATGACTTATGAGGAGAGACTGAAGGAACTAGGCTTATTTAGTCTACAGAAGAGAAGACTGAGGGGAGATTTGATAGCATCCTTCAACTACGTGAAGGGGTGCTCCAAAGAAGAGGGAGGTAGGCTGTTCTTGAGGGTAACAGAGGACAGAACAAGGAGCAATGGTTTCAAATTACAGCTGGGGAGGTTAAGGTTGGATACTAGGAAAAAATTTCTCACTAGGAGGGTGGTGAAGCATTGGAATGGGCTATCTAGGGAGGTGGTAGAATCTCCATCTTTGGAGATTTTAAAGGCCCGGCTAGACAAAACCCTGGCTGGGGTGATTTAGTGGAGTGGTCCTGCTTTTTAGCAGGGGGTTGGATTAGATGACCTCGTGAGGTCCCTTCCAACCCTATTATTCTATGATTCTTGTTCCACTGCAGAAATGTAACAGAGGAGCGCCCTCTAGCGATGAAAAGTAAAATTGCTGGCGCCTAGCTCTGAGCCAATTTTGTCCACCCCTATTTAAGAATCACACTAGGTTTTGAAAGGACTCCCATAAATTCCTTTATTATAGTCTCCTTAAACTATGCTATGGTATTAAGTGATGGCAGCTCCTCTGTCCTCTACGTACAAGACCATCAGGATTAGGGAACTAGTGTAAAGGCAACAACGCACAAGGAAGACGTATGAAAAACTAACTGCTTTTGTTGTTTTTAAATACAAGTTGGAGGGAACATACCCTCTAAATTTTTTCTGGTGCTAGAAGAACCATTTCTAAATCAGGTCCAGTTTTAAACATGTGCACTTCCAGGGACCATGTACCGCTGCCCTTCCCGTTCCCCAGGAAGTAAGTGGCTGCTCCAGGCTGCCTGTAGGACCTGGCTCCCAGCTGTGCGCCGGGACCTGGCAGGGGCGGGTGGCCGCAGCCAAGATGCCTGACAGCAGCAGGGGAGCGCGGGCCACTTGAAAAACTTCAGCGGGCCACTTTTGGCCTGCGGGCCAGGGATTGAGAACCCGTGGTTTAGACTCTCAGTTTTCATGAAAAAATATGAAGTCTCGAAACTTATGGTTGAGAAGAAACACTCTGGCAATTGTTTTGAAGGTTAACTTATTCACTGATGTCTGATTTTCTATTCAGAGTGCCATACCAATAGCTCTGAGAGGCAAACTGCTTCATTCATTTCAGTGAGTACCAACTCAAATGCTGATAACCATTCGTTTGTATTTTAAATTATCTCACTGTTCCTGATACATGCAGGAAACAAAAGGAAGTATATTATGAAGATCTACAACAGTCTTGACATGTGTGATGCACCATCCCATGTGGGTGTACAAATGATGACACGTCTATCAATAGTACATGATTGAATTGAAGAGGAATCCAAGTGTTTTCATTTTTCTGAAGAGGGCTTGAAAATATTTACCTATTTAAGCTGTTTTGGCCCAAGCAATGCTGAGGTGGCAAGGTTTAAAAGGGAAAAATTTTAGGACTTGACAAAACATTTTAACACTTAATTTTCTAAGGTCTTGCATTTTTACATTTTCCAATTTAGTTTTTGTTTCAGCTTTTTACATTAACTTAGAATATGTTTCTTGACTTTCTAATTTTTTAGCTATACAAGCATCTGATGTTTCCTTTTCTGTTTGGCTATGCCTACACTACAGGCCTTATGGTGAGACAGCTATGCTGCTGTAAAAGCGTCTCTAGCGAACACAGCACTGTCCACACCAGCGCTTCTGTCAATGTAACTTGTTGGTTTAGCGAATCTTTTTTCATACCCCTGACCAACAAAAGTACTGGTGTAGACAAAGCCTAAGTTACCAATGCATATTCATAACCTTAACTTCAATTTAGTTGTGTCAGGGAATACTAATTTAAATGAGTTTACAATTCAAATACAAGATTTAATTATCCAGCAAAGTACGTGATCTTGAGAAAGACTAAGTGGATTTTTAAATTAATGAATATACTGTGTAAAATATAGGCTGGGCTCTCATAAAAAATAAAAAGTATTTCAGCTTGTTAAGTTTGAATGTAAGAGAACAGTATTTAGACAAGAAAGAAATAAGTAGGTTGTTGTAACTTTTAAAGCCTCTCATTACATAAGAGGAAAGCCTATTTGGTCAAGTTCTACTGTTGCACTGAGCCTTGAAATAAGCTTAACAGAACCACCCACACAAATTTTACTTACTGAAGTTGTAGACCTCAACAACTCTCTCTCTTCTTTTAACTGTTCAACAAGTTTCATCATGCCTTGCGCTTCTTCTACCTTTCCTTCAGAACCCAATTCTTCAATCTAAAGGAGAATAAAAACACTGTCAGGGTTTTTAAACCAAACATTTGATTAACAATTGCGTTAGAGGGTGACTTTTACCTGTTGTAGAAGTACATCGATTTTGTCAGTTAAGACCTGAATTTTCTCTTCATTTTTACCAGTAGGTCCAGCTGCCTGCTAAATATTTTTTAAAAAAAAATTACAATTAGTTCAGTTCCTACTCCAAGGACAAAGTATAGTTTCTTCAAAAACAAGCGCATGCACACATTAATATTTTTCTCTACAATTATATACATGATAACAGATAAACAGATCCAGGCACAGAGTAGTTCAAGTGCCGTAACATGCTATACTGGAGGTCAGCAACCCAAAGGATAAAAAAGGCCATTTAAAAAAATTCCTTTGATAACGAAGTGTTTTGAGACCTGCAGTAGGTATAGCCTCCTGGTGGGCTTGGGGTGGGGGCAACTGGGCCAAGATGCCTGCCACAGGGTCCCCAGCGGGATGGAGGGAGCCTGGAACCAGGAGCAGGTCCCCCGCAGGGTCCCCTGGTGGTAAGGGGGAGCCCGGAACCAGGAGCAGGCCACCTGCTTGAGGTGGCGGGGGAGCCCGGTGGCAGGGGGCCCCAGACCCCAAAGCTGTAAGGGGGCACCCCAAGAGCCACATGTGGCTCCGGAGCCACAGGATGCAGACCCCTGTGCTATACCATCATTCAGTATCAGGAAAAGGAAATTTACTGACCTGTACTCTTTTTCTGAAGGCATCAGACATGATTATAACTTCTGAATTTTAGTTTGATAGCACAATAATGGCAGAATTCACCAAATTCTTAACATTTGACCCCTGAGATCAGTGACAGCACAGTGGAAACATAAGCTAAGCCATACATCCATCATTCCTTGCAGAGATTGTCCTTCAAATGCTTCTTGCTCTGCCTATTTCTATTTGAGGAAATCTCATGAACAGCACAGCTTCCAGGAAAATGGACCGAGAAGCTCCAACCAAACTCTCCCCTCAACATACACATCATTTCTAGATGCCAAGTTCAGAGAACACTGCTGAATCTATGTGTGAGCAGAACTCCAGGTAGCAGCCCCACATATTTCTAAGATAAAAATATTACTGAGGCATGCCACTGGTGCTGCCTTAATCCCACCAGAAAGTGCTCCAAGCCGTTTAGGTAGTCAACCTAGCTAACAGAATGCAACCCACTTATAAATATTTAAGTTGAATGGCAATAGCATTCCCATTATATTTTATAGCACTCCCCAGCAGTTTTTCCATTGATATAGTAAACCTATCACCAAGAGGCAGTAGCTAAACTGAAAAGAATTCTTTTGTCAGACTAGCTGTATCTAAAGTAGTTAGGTCGACCTAATGTTACACAGAGCGAGACATTTTTCAAAGCCCTGAGCAATGCAGCTAGATGACCTTAAGTTTTAGGTGTAGACAAGGCCTAACAGACTTCCTAAACACTTTTGGTCTGTCCAAAGAGTAACGCAAATTTCCTCCATCACCCACTGAATTGAATCTGGTTTCCCAGGGTTGAAAATAATATTTTGTGACAGGCATTAGGAAATTGACAGAAATATCAAAGTGAAACTCAGACCTCACTTCTGTAAAAATTCAGGAGGATGCAGGTGGACTTTTGCCTAAGGTGGCTCACCCATTAAAGTCTGCAATTCACTTTTGTAGTTACTAGTGCAATTAAAGATGCTATTTTTAATAATAGGAAGAGCCTTGGATTAGGCAAGTCTGTCTTCAATGACAACTAACAACTATGCTACATAAAAGAAAAACCAAAAAGAACAGCGAAACTGTATGTGTCAGTTAACAGAAATCATTCTGAGCACAGCAAAAAGACCTGCAGCTATCTATGGAAAAAGGAAGTGAGGCTCTTCCGGTCACTGGAACCTTTGGCTACAAATCTTTAGCTCACGATCTTCAGTCCTCATGTAAGTCATAAAGAACCTTCTGGAAAGCAGCATTCACCCTATGGTGAACATCCCACAAATGGGAACACGCAGAGACCACTCTGAAGAACAATTCTTTGCTCCAATATATGTTTTTATACTTACACCTGATGACTGCTGATTCTGTGACAGGGCCAAACGAGCATGCCCTCTTCGAATTCTCCGTTCTACCTCTGCAAGTAAGCTCTGCAAATACCGCAAGAAGTCTCTTTCATAGCCCACTTTCATAAAACGAGAGCTCTTCTCATATCTGATAAAAATACATGAAGTTTTTTTATTGAATGATCACTGCTGTTCTACAGTATACAGAGGCATGACAAAAATGTAAAAACTTACATTTTAACAGGCCCAGCAAAAATTACAACTTTACAAATTACACCGCGGTTGCTTCAGAGCAAAGGGATAGACTAGATGTCCTCAAAATCCCTTCAAACCCTACATTTCTATACAAATTTTTAAAACTACTGTGTGATTTTTAAAATTAACTTCATAAAGAAACACAATGAAAAGTACAACCAGGTAAATGATTTACAGCTTATATATGAAGTTGCTCTTAATAAATTATTTTGTCTGTTTGGTTTTATGAACTACAATTTGAGCAAATTAAACCATTATAATTGTTACATTAATGTATGCTAAAAACAACTTAGACACTCACTGTTTACGCAGATTTTCATCATGAATTTTTTCACATGGACCTAAAATAAAGCAAAACTAGACTGAGCACACAATCTGGAATGCCGCCCTGAAACTCTGGAAGATTTAGTCACCATGCCTTCGAGACTAGGTTCTTAAAAGGACTTAGGGTAGCAACTATCACTGTAAACACCTAAATCCCCAAATCAGCCTTCATTGGGATCCACAAAATCCCCATTCAGTTGTCACCAAAGGCATAGATGCCAAATCATTGGGACAGAGAGAGACAGAAAAAGCTCATGAAACTGTAAAAATGATTCTGTAGTCTGACAGTTTGAGAACTCACATGGGAGACCCAGAATATAGTCCCTCAGTTCCAACGAATTAACTGTTCCATTACGGATAAGCAGTTTCACAGGAGACCCTGAAGGATCACCACACCAGAATATCCCAGAACTCAGTGGTTAGGGCATTCCCCTGAGCAGCAGTATATTCCTGTTAAAATACCTTCTCCCACTCAGGCAAAGGGCAGACTTGAAGCAAGAGTCTCTCACATTTCAGGCAAGCGTCCTATCTAGTGGGCTAGAAGTATGAGGGGGGTTGTCTTGACCATCATGCAAAATCACATAGGTGCCTAACTCAAAAGAGAGTTCGCAGCTGAGAATTCCATACAGAGGGAGACATCTCTTTCTAGCCCAGACAGTCACAGAACTCACTGAGATGGGTGTGGCTTAGTATACACCCTTTGCCTTGGCATCTCTTATTGTTTAGCTTGGGGTGGAGGGAAGATGCCTAACATCCTAACTTGTATCAATTCCACTGGGGCTTCGCTTTCCCCCCCCCCCCCCCTTCCCCGTATAAGGAGCCTACATACCTAACTTAGGCTTTTGTGAATCCAAGTGATTTTCTAGGAGCCAAAAAGTTAGGCCTGGTAATGTTCAACACTGCCATTTCTAAGTTTCTTTGTGAATCTAGCCCTTTGTGTCTAATTACATTAATCACTGTATGTTACAAAACCAGTCAGATAACTGGGAACCCCATGATATAGGAAACATTTCTGAGATATCTCAGGAAATCAAAATGGTGAAGCTAATGTGTTTTTATGAAGGTCTGTTTAAGTTGGCTTTCTGTACCTGAATTTTCACTCATTTGTTTAGAACTTGGTTTTTAAAACTTTATCTTAAAAAAAACCAACCAAAAACAAAAGTGCTGTAACATTTCTCAGACTAACAAAAAGAAGAAATAAGAATTTTGTAATACATTTACAATTTTGTAATACTGGGTTGGAAATTCACTAAATCACCAGCATGTTTCAAAACAAAGTTTTCAAAAATATACTGGGTGGATTACATTATAGCCTACTTTGCTTAAGCTCTTAAAAAAGGCTAATTTTATTTTCATTTGAGTAATTTGTGGTTTCCAAAAATCTGGTCAGATGTAGAACTATATTATAAAGCACTGGTTGATTCAAAGAGTTTGATTTAAGTTTAGAATCAGAAGAACGAAGGCAGATAAGGGTTACAGCTAAAGTAGTTCTCAACCTGCAGCCCATGGGCCATTTGCTGAGCAATCAGCACATAGATGCAGCCCTTGTGACATCCTCAGGGCTATACATGTGGTTTACACAGTGTGTGAATGCAGTCCACATTATTACTTAAGAGAGCTGCATATGTGGCACACAGTGGAAAATAGGTTGAGAACCAATGACCTAAAGCAGGGGTCAGCAATCCCCAGCACGTGTGCCAGAGCTGGCACGCGGGTTGAGCCTGAGCAGTACGCAGCGTCGCTCAGGCTCCCCCACTGGCCCCACAAACCGTGCAGCCCGCAGCTGTGGTGCGCGGCTGAGGGCCCCTGCTGGCCCTGCCCCCTGCTGGACGGTTCCTGGCCCCGGCTCCCCCCGGCAACGGTGGCTCTGGGAGGGCCAAGCTGACTCACCCTCTTGCTGGCAATGGCCACGGCTGCCGTCCAGCGGGGGCGGGGCCATCAGCCCCGCACCGCCCCTGCGGACGGGAGTCAGCCCCGGGGCGGGGAACCTGAGGCTGCCCGCCGACTGATGCCCCCCCCAGGCCGGCAAGGCACCTGAAGGCCGCCCCCGCCCCCCGGCACCTGCTAAGGGTGCGGTAGGCAGGGCTGGCAAAGGTTGCCGACCCCTGATCTAAAGCTTCATATACACAAGAAAGTTTTACAGTTATATTGATAGCCTCCCTGATGTGCATACTTTTATTCTGGTCTAAGAATGTATTTTCAGTTTAGCTTACCCCCCTTTCCAATGAACACAAACTTAAAATAATACTGCCCCCCTCACACTCCCCACCCACAACCCGACCCAACCCCCACCCTCCAAACCACTCTTACATGAGAATACCAGTATCCCATTTGTGGAGTTTTAGGTTATACCTGGAAGGAGTGCGGGGGTAGGAAGGAGGGCAGAGAGTCATATGGCAAGGTACATACACACACCCACAGACATGTACATACCCTACCTTTCCTGTGTAAGCACAGCCCAATTTTGTATTAGTCATGGAAAAAGAGTTATGGAAAGGTCCTAGGAATATCTTCTGATGTGTTATGGCAGTTACTGGAGGTTTGCAGCCACTGTAGCACATTCTATATGGTCTTCTTCTAATCTCTTGGTGGACGAATAGCCCCTTCTGATATACCCAGGACACCACATCACCCACCCAAGATCATCTTTTTCTGCCTTATGCTCTTCTGCCATCAACTTTACTGTCCAGTGCCCATAAACATGCACTGACTGTCGAATTTCTTAAAATGTGCTCTGTAAATCAAATCTTTCTTTTCAGAAGATCGCTGACTAGCTGTTGCTGAATTCCCCTAATCTACAATACTTTTTCATTGGTTATGCAGTCTAGGCATATCATATCAATATTGCTATTGGTGAAATCAAGTTACTGAGAAACATGAAAAAAAAAAACCTCATTTTACATTGTGTTGACAAGAGTATACACTAAAGAAAATGAATATCTCATGTCAGACAGAAAAGGTCAATGGTAACTATTACTCTGGAAACAGGAGGGGTTATCAGTGACATATCTTAAATATCATTTTAATTACAGTGAACGAATCCCCCAAATGAATACTTACCTAAGTCAGAACGGGTATTTGTGAATAATTCAGCTGGACAAAACCCACAAAGGTAGTATTTACAAACCTAGGAGAGAGAAAAAAATTAACTATTTTTCTTATTTGGTATTAATTTTAACTAATCTCTTCACATGTTCATTCTAATATAAGTACAGAAAGAAGTGTGACTTTTTATTTCTGTGCAGTCTATAAAGATTCCGGGAACACAGAACACACATACTGACTTGTGTTGCTTGGTTGCAGCAAAGACAAAACAACATGCCTTCTTGACTACTCCATGCACAGGGATAAATCCCCATTTCCACTGCAATATACTGTGAATTTATACTGTTGTTAAACAGCATGTTTCTGCATTCCTAAACAGCTGTCATCTGGTTATAGCCCCTGAGGAGCAACTATATAGAGATTGCCATTTCCCAACGGAACACAACCTGGTTGGATTAAAAACAAAAAACAGGAATTTTAAGGACTGGGTATTTTGGGGAGATGTGTGAAGGCCTAGAAAGAGAAATAAAGAGATGGTGCCATTGGGGTAGCAAAGCTAATGCTTGGCTCATCTGTGGAAGATCTCTGTTCAGCTCATCTTCATTATCAGCGTTGGTTTGGGGAAATCAGAAATTAAAGGATTCAAACCAGGTTGGCGGGAGAGAATCAATTATGTAAAAGACAAAAAGCCCCAGATTTTTCTTTTCATTGTTTCTTTTTAAACTTCATCCTCAGCTATATCAATGTCTGTATTTAAACGTGCCGTAAAAGCATGTGATCAATGTTGTACCAAAAACAATAGCTAACTGTTTCCCTTTCCTGACTTGGGAGAGAGAAGTAAAAAGAGCCATACCTCCCAACTTGGAAAGATTTCAAGAGCTGAAGATGTGATTTGCATTTCTAAAAATCAGATGAGATCTTCAAAACAAGTAATTCTCATTGTTACACTTTTACATAAATTACCACTAGGGGGACTGGTATAAAAGGGGGAAAAAACCACTACTTCCATTAGTATCAAGCAAATATTGAACTTCATAGACTCCTTCAGCAGGTGGTTTGAAGAACACTTGAATGAAGAAAAATCACGCAGTACGACTGAATGACGAGGAGGAATCTTTTTAGAATCATCAGACAGCTAAATCACCCATCCCCCAAGATTTATGATAGTCTAGTGGGCTCCTTATGAAAATTTATTTTTCATGCATTATACCAATTAGTTCTTTATCTTTCTCCTCCACAAACCAAAACTGAGTGCAAGATAAATTCTAAGTTAGGCTACCAGGTACAAAATCTGGATCTTGATTATGAGAGATGGTAGAGACTAGAAACAGATTCATGTACTTCTAACAGTGATACCAAATAAAACTGTTGTTTCATAAATTGGCTGACACTTTCTCCATTAGAAATCCTGAATGAATATATTAACTACTTCCCCTCCCCAAGAAAGATAACCCGAGTCCAAATATGCATTTCAATATTATCCTGAAGTATAAGCAGTGGACTTATAGTCATTTGTGAATTGTACTTAATTAATTTTTTCTTCCTTGCTATTGATCAAGAGGCTATTGGACATAATCCAATGCCTTCTCTGTAGAATGGAACATTAGCAGTTTTAACATAAAACAGCTTTAGAGAGACAAGGTGGATGAGGTCATATATTTTACTGGACCAACTGTGAGAGAGAGACACAAGCTTTCAAGCTAATCAGAGCTCTTTTTCAGGTCTAGTTCTTCCAAGCTCTTCCTTCCAAGACAAGCATCACTTCAATATTGTCTGGGATTGAGTATAGAAGTCAGTGGTTTCCAAACTGGAGTTCACAGAATACCAGAGAAGTTGGCAGAACATATGGTGCAAGCCCTCCCCCAACTAGATTAAAAGAAACTAAAAATACATTTCTCCCCTAACACTGCTTTTTCATATAAGCAACTGAAACAGTTGCCACAACAGCAGTATTTAATTGCCTGTGGAAGAAGCATTGATCCGTTGATTCGTAAAAGGAAGGAGAACTGACTCCCAAGTATCTCTATTGAGTGATATACATCTCACTGTTAAGATGATTTTCCTTTCCTCTTAAGGTAGGGTTTCGAAGAATCAAATAGCCAAAGTTCAAAATTTAGATTTTGTTTTAATGATGTCCCTTAACTAAGAGAAATTAGTGTTGATAGGGTCAGCATGAAAGACCCTAAAAATCTCTTACAGTCACACTATTTGAGTTCCCCTTGTACCACTGCTGTTGCCATGACTGAGAAGTCTAGACTATCAAAACCAGAGAGCTACTTCTTACACTGAAGGGTTATATTACAGATTTAAGAGTCACCATACAATCATAAGATAGAACAATGATATTAAGCAATCTTGAACAGTGAAAGCAAAACCGTACTCGCTAATTGTACTTCCTCAGAGCCAAACAGAAGAGAAAGAAAGAAACCTAACTCTATAATAAGCCATTCCAAATGCAATTAATACTACTGATGCTTTGGAGTTGCACCAGTTAAAACTGAGGGTATTCAACTTACTTTTTCTGTCTCCTTGCAAACCTGCAATGTCAATACACTGCTGCATGACTCTACTACCTAGTAATGTGGAGTGATAATGCAAATAGCATCAGAGTTCCTGTCCATTCTTTCATTTTTCAAATTCTTTTCTCTAATATCCCCCAAAGTCAAAATACCTGTATTTGATTCATAACAACACATTAATGTTTATTTATAATTCCTACCATTCTTGGGATCAAGGCTATTGCCCTGCCCTTACCTCAGAATTTCCCTTAGATCTCCAGCAACAGATTTTGCTATATGCATCTATTGTGTTTAGCGAGAGAGAGAAATTACAGCTTGCCTAGTTCTCCTAATAGGTGCTTTTCTTATTTCATGATATTCAGCAATTAACTGGAATAAGAGTTAATGAGAATTCTTAATTATGTTGGGCTCTTTCTTTCTGGAAAACTGAGGTATTAGCAATTATTTCTGGTTATGGCCTATCATAGTAACAGAGTTTTAAACACAGTTTAGGAAATTCCTTTACTCAAAAAGTTGTGTGACACTGAATAACTAATTACATGATAGCAAGACAATTGTCTTGCAACTTTTTACTGTTACAACAGGTGAACCTAAAAAGTCCCCCAAAGATCCAGTGTACTGCTGAATTCCCTCACTCTTTAACTCTCACATTTCAGAGGACTAGAAAGACAGAGTGCCACAAAGAAATACTTAAGACTTTGCATCCATTTATCTCAAACCAGTTCAGAAATATTAATCCTTGCCACACACTCTATGAAGTAGGCAAGTAGAAGTCTGCATTTTACAGATGAGAAAACTGAGGCACAGTTTATATTGCTCCCACAGCAATATAAAGGCTTGCCTACAAGAGAAATGATACTTGCAGGCAGACCTATACTAATATAGCTCACTGCCTAGACACTTATTCCAGAATAAGTGTGTCCATATAGCGATTTATACCAGTAAAACTACAGTGGCACAATTATACCAGTACAGTTCTGCTGGTAAGTTTTCCCATGTAGACAAGCCCTAAATGGCATGATTCAGAAAAAACCTCAGTAACTTACATGTTTGTATTCCAAACACTAAAAGAAAAAATTCTCTGATAGGGGAAGTGCCACAGGGACCTTAAATGCTCACATAGGTCAGAGAGGGAATTGTTTCAAAGCATCTTATCTAAAATAACATCCTTACAAAGTCCATCAACATCAAAATTCTGTACCTTACAAAGAACTCAATGTATCTCCCTCGAAAAGACAAAGAAGAGAGGATTAATATCTGTAGTTTCAAAGGTCCTAAGTGCATCCAACCTGTTTAGATCCTAAAACATCCCTCCTTAGCCAGTAAAAAGCAAAATAAATGGAATGTTTATAAGCAGCTAATTCCTTTATCTAAACTAAACTAGGTTTTCAGAATACAGAGAATTTATGATTCTGTCATGTGAGAAGGCTCATTCTCTCTCACTACTACCCATATTTTTCCAGCCATGTCTGTGTCCACACTGATCCCCCAGGTTGCTATATCTTCCTTGGGGAACAGCATCTTATTAGAATGATGTGCAACATTTTATTCACACTCAAGAACCACAGGTTTGAGTAGCTCTAGAGCAGAGGGTTTTTTTTGTTTGTTTGTTTTTTTTGCTGAGCAGGCCTTGGCCAATTCATGTCCCAGGCATGCCCCAAACTCAGGTGAGCATGAAAAGGCCATTACAGGGAGACTTGGGGTGTGTCTACACTTACAAATTAAGTCGATTTAAACTTGCTTAAGTCGACTTAATTTAATCTGCGTCTACACTACATTTTCCTTAAATCCTACATTTTCCTTAAGGAAAATTAAAGTCGACTTTATAAAACCTCATTTAAAGTCGACTTTACTGGCTAAGTCAACTTTATTAAGTCGATTTAGCCAGTGTAGACGCAGATTAGCCCTAAGTCGACTTTAACTCAATTTAAAGGGCTTCCGGGCTCCCCCGCTGCCCTCCCTGGCACAGGCAGAGCCCCCCCCCCCACAGGGCAGGACAGATCCCTGCCCACCCTGCTCCTATGCCCTGCCAGTGTCCCTGCTCTGCTCAGCCCCCATTGTACCCAGGTACAATGGGGCAAATGCTGAGCCCCCTGGCTCTTGGCAAGGTGTGCCCCCCCCTTGCCACCAGGGACCAGTCCCAGGTCCACTAGCCCCTACAAGTTGACTTAGGCGTCCAGTGTGGATGCTCTCAATCGATTTGGCAGGGTCCCCTTTAAGTCGACTTAATTTTTGAGTGTAGACATGCTAAGTCGACTTTGCAAAGTCGACTTATTTGGCCAAGTGTAGACATAGCCTTGGAGAGCAAGCCCACCCTAGGGAAGAGATTTGGACAGCAACTTTGTTCTCTCATTGTATTTTGTTTTTTTAACCCAGGACTCTCTAATCAGCCCCAGTGAGATCCTTGCACTCCACTGATAACCTGGCTGTGCCCCCTCCAAAAAGTTCCCCAGTTTGAAAACCTCTACTCCAGAGGCATGCCTTGTAATTCCATTCCATATTCTCACCAGAAAGGGCTGGTTACTAATATGCTTAGTATTTTTGATACCCTGCCACCATGGAAAGGTCTACACAAATAAATATCAGTATTAATTCAATAACTCTACACAACAGACAATTCAATTTTACAATTAGAACCGAAAGCAGGATTTTCTTTAATGCTGATTAGATTAAGAAGAAAATACCTTAAAATATTTAAGTTGTTATTGAGTTTCTTACACACAAAATAAAAAAAACCTGTTAGTCTTAAACACAGAACAGACCTTATCTCCTGCTATTTTGAAAAATACTGTATATAGCAAAAGGAATCTCAAAGTTTTACTTCACTGTGTGCTTTATTCTTGTCAAAGTTAAAATAAAAAACCACAAGACTGTGACAAAAACAGAGAAGAGATTAAATCTATCCTTGACATGTTTGAAGATAACTATGTTTTCCACTGGAGTTTCAAACCAAGATCCAATTACCACACACAATTCAGTCTTATTGCATTATATCAGAACAGTTTGAACAAATTATAAAAAATAAGACATAAAAGCGAGTAACCTCATGAGCACTATCATCACAGTGTTTAATGTTTTGTATTGTAAGGTTTTCATTTGTTCTGCAGTACTAAAACCCACACCCTTTACAATGTTTTCCAATTCCAGTGAAAACACAGCCATTCCAAAATGCTAACAGCAGCCTATGCTTCAGGCATGGTTCTTTTCATCCTCCTCTTACCAAAAACCAAAGTACTCTCAACAATTAAAGGCTAATGGTTCTAAACTACCAGAAGACAAGTGTACATTATATAATGACAGTCTGATTGTTTTTTCACTAAGTTGGCATGTGCAAGAAAATCATCCTTATAACTGGAGCCTTGTTTTAACCATATCTGAACTATGGGGAGATGCTTCCTCTACAGAATATTGAAATCAGTTGTTGTAAATGTACTACTACTCTTAAACTACATATCGCCTTTCATCTAGATAGCATTCAAAGCTCTATTTATTTTCACAATTAATAAAGTTAATAAATGCAAGAAAATTTGTAGGCATTGTTAATGCCACACAGCTAAAATTTTTTTTAAAAAAAACAAGAAAATGCAAAATTAAAGGCTTCTACAGCAATATTAATACTGTCAAGTTGCACAAGGAATATTAACTGCATTTCCTGATTTTCTTTTATTTGAACTGTACAACATTAAACTTGTAGTAGCCTAGGAAAACAAACTAAAGAACACCCCTTGCATTTTAAAAGAAAATAGACATTAGTGCGTTGCTGACGAGAACTGTTTATATACTTCTGTGAAAGCAAGAAATAAGCAGGTACTACATGTGCTCTCTAAGATTATGTCTATACTGATGGCCGCAAATTCACCACCATCAGTGTGCTCTTCCAGGTTCGACTGAGCAGTCTGTCAAGACACGCTCAATCAATCTCTCGCTCGACACTGTAACGCCAGCCCTGTAACAGGAGTAGCCCTAAGTCAACTGGACGGCATTTCCAGTCGACTTAGCACAGAGTGAACAGGGCGGTAAGTGAGTGTTAGTAAGCTGACAGGAAACACGGAAGGTATTTTACGCATCTTGCCTATCTCCTGTCGACTGCCGCCGAAAAGAGCAGCAAGCGTAGACATATCCATATAGAATGAAAAGGATCAAACAGTAGTTTGTAGATCATAGAATAGTAGGACTAGAAGGAAATTCAAAAGATAGCCTAGTCCAGTCCCTAAATACATGAACTTCCCACTGGCCAGAGGAATGGCAGCAGACTTCCACTTACCAATATGCAAAGAGAAGACCTGCTAAACAATAAAGCTAAGTAGCAGTAGCTGATCTCTAAGGCCTTGTCTACGTAGGCAAAAGATATGTACAGTATGTTTTTCAACAGCACTAGTTGAAATCAAATGAAAGTTCTCCTTATTTTATTATACATCAAAAAAAAAAAAAATAGAGCAAAGGTCATGTCTACATGGATGGCAGCAAAGTTTGCCAGTATCAGGTCAATTTTTCCAGATCAATGGAGTGGTCGGTTAAGACACACAGACAATCTGGAAATCGACTTAATAAAACCACCGCCTCAGGTGCTTTAGTGCTGTGTCAACGGGAACACATTTCCCCATCAGCACAGTGCAGAGCAGATACCGCACTAAAGGAGAGTTAGGAAGTCGACGGAATTATGCAAGTTGCTCTGCATAGTTTGCGTTAACTCCCATCAACTACTGCCAAATTTTGCCAGCAGTGTAGACCGGTGCAAAGGAAAAACGTCCCCATCCTACCCCTACCACCACCTCAGAACACCTCTTTTACATGCATAGACATAGCTTAATTTATCCATTTCAAATTTCCAGGGTCTACTGGTACCAATGCATTCAGACCTCAAAACCAAAAGGAAACTCTGAACTAAATATCTAACTGAATTACATGTTCAACTAAAAAGAATTTTATGAAAAGCATGCACACTTCTTGAATTGTGAATTCCTCCTACAGTAGGGTACCTCCAGATTTAACATTTTATACAAACTATATGTAAATAGATATAAACTTTTCTAAATCAAAACCAATTTTCCATACTAAGATATTAGTAATTACTGAAGCCCATTTTACTTAAGAAGTTTGATGAGACTTTCGTTGCTGAAATGGCTCTCTCAATATTCAGCTAGACTATTTTAAAATGGGACCATGCCATTTCCCAGCCTCACAATCCATATGTGACTAAAGAAATTTACAAACATTTCTTCCTTGTAATTTGAATTTTTCTTCCAGGAAATTATTAATGTGGGAACACTATGTTTAAAAATTTTATAT
Source organism: Pelusios castaneus (assembly GCA_007922175.1). Taxonomy (NCBI): domain Eukaryota; kingdom Metazoa; phylum Chordata; order Testudines; family Pelomedusidae; genus Pelusios; species Pelusios castaneus. The sequence continues at coordinate 725,458 of ML685805.1, read as the reverse complement.
CCTTAACCATAATTCAATATATGAATTCCTTTGTCTACCATCTTCCAGATGGGCAGTAGCTGTGTTAGTCTGTGTACAGCAAAAACAATGACATGAGGTCCCTTCCAACCCTATGATTCTATGATTCTATGATTCCTGTGGCACCTTAAAGACTAACAAATTTCTTCAGGCATAAGTTTTCATGCGCTCCAATCCACTTGGTTTGCCTACTAAGGTGTCAGTGTTCTGATCTAACCATTAAATCCAAATCTTCAAAAAATAAAAACCCAGCTCAAACAAAGTTTTCACCCCAAAATGGGAGAAGTGCCAGAAACTCCATGAAATCCACTAGGAACTTTGCAATTAATTTATGGAGCCAGGGCTCAGGTACAAATGTGACGGGTGGCAGTACAAAAAAAAAAAAAAAAAAAAAGTGAAACAAGAAAGGACCTGGGAGGAAAAAAATTACCCTCTTCTGAACAGTTTAGTTCAGGAAATTAACACATCACAGCCACATACATATGAACTATTAAAGCATGTTGCCAAATAGCAACCATATTTTAAATGGAAAATCCAAAAGTTCCAAGACATTTTGGAAATAAAACGATTACGTTCCCAAAATCTTCATTTCCAAAGGAGCGCTAATTCTGTATGATGCTGCCTTCTGCATGTCCCTATAGCAGTGCTTTCCAAACTTAGGGTCGGGACCCTGTATTGGGTCACCACCACCACCACCACCCCCGCTGCTGCCGCCAAAAGACTGGAATGCATTGCTCAAAAGGGTAATGGTTGGGTCACGGGCGTAAGTTATTTTTTCCAACTGGGGCCAGAGAAGAAAAGTTTGAAAACCACTGCTCTACAGCATCATCTCCCATCACAGCCAAGCAGCTGTAAGACGTACCCAGAGACTTCCTCATCCGTCTCGCCAAACTCTTCCTTCCGCTGGAGACGAAACTCACCCCCATAAAGGGATGAAGACAGGCCCCCATCCTTCCCCGGCCCCGCCCCCAGCCCCCACTCATTTTCCTGAGCGACTTAATCCTCCACCAGCATCGCCCCGTAGCCAGGAGACACCTCAGAGGCCAGTTCCCAAGCAGAGGCAGGAAGAGATCAGCCCCGAGCCCGGGCATTAGCTGCCCCCTTTCCCATCCCCCTCCCACAGATCCCTATCGCCCGCCCCGCCCCGCCCCCCACAGCGCTCCCGCCCGCGCGCGCCGAGCCAGGCCCTCCATAACCCGCATCTTTTCAAGCCTCCAGCCTGCGCCACCGCCCCATGCAGGGCCTGCTCCGCTCTGCGGCCAATGCCCTCACCCCGGGCCGGCGGGGCCCCTGAGCCGCTCCGCGGGTGCCTACGAGAAAACCAGGCCTTAGGGGCCGGGGGCGGTTCCGTGTCACTCACGCTCTCGTGGTCCCACCGCACGTTGCTGCGCTTCTCATCCGGGGCCAGGTTCCGGTCCCGGCCCATGAGCTCGTCCAGGAGCTGGGCGGCCGAAATCATCGTGTCCGACTGGCCCCTCACGCGCCGCCGCCTGCACCCACCGGCCCCGCGCGCGCCGCCGCCGCCGCCCGGGCAGGAGTGACAGAGACAAAATGGCGGCGCCGCTCCTGGCCCTTCCCACAATGCACCGCGCGGCCGCCGCGCGCTCTCGCCAACCGCCGCTTTGGGGCTGGTCGGGCTTTGAGCGTCTCGCGCAGGCCGCGGCCTGCGGCCTCCTGGCGGGTCTCTCTGCCGCTGTCCCCCGGCGCTGAAGGAGGCGGGTGGAAGTCAATGGCCTCAATGCAGCGGCGGGAGACGCTCTCCTGCTGTGGCAGTGAGGGCAGCCGCTTCTCCCCCCCCCCGAGCCACGGCTATGCCGACCTGTCCCTAGTGTAGACAGTGCTCGGCTGCAGTGTAGAGTCTCGTGGTTCCCAGCCTTTCCTCTTCCCTGGCGCCCCTTGATGCCTTTAATTATTTGGAGGCACACCGCCAGCTAGTCCCCAAATGAACTCATGAATATGCATGAGCCAATCCAGACCTCTGCCAGTCGTTTTTCAAAAAGTTCTGTGGCACACCTGCTCAGCCTTGATGGCACACCGGTTGGGAAACGCTGGTGTAGACGGTGCTAGGTTGCAGTGTGGACGGTGCTAGGGCGGCAGCATTGATCTAGCGACTGCTGCTCAGGTCGCGTCTACACTACAGACTTGCATCAGGATTTCTGTGTCGCTCGGGGTGTGAAAAATCTACACCCCTCAACAACATAGTGATACCAGCCCAGCTCCCGGTGTAGCCAGGGCTATGTTGGCAGGAGGAGAGCCTCTCCCATCAACATAGCTACTGCCACTCGGAGAACGGGTTTAACTAGGCTGATGGGAGCGCTCTCCGATTGGCCTAGAGCAGCGGTTCTCAACCTGGGGGTCAAACGACCCTTTCACAGGGGTCGCCTAAGACCATCGGAAAACACATATTGTTTGCTATTGTTATATATTATTTTATGGTTGGGGGTCACCACAACATGAGGAACTGTATTAAAGGGTCGCGGCATTAGGAAGGTTGAGAACCACTGGCCTAGAGCATCTTCATTAAAGCGCTACAATGGCACAGTTCTGCCGAGGCACCATTTTAAGTATCAAAGGAGTAGCCGTGTTAGTCTAGTTCAGCAAAACAAACAAGGAGTCCTGTGGCACTTTTAAAGACTAACAAATTTATCTATTATATGAGCTTTCAGGGGAGAAAATCCCACTTCATCACATATTTTGAAGATGGCACAACGTGGGATTTTTCTCCCCGAAAGATCAAGCAATAAATAAATTTGTTAGGTTTTAAAAGCGCCACAGGACTCCTTGTTTGTTGTTCATTTTAAGTGTGCATCTGATGAAGTGGGGTGCAGCCCACAACAGCTTATGCCCGAAGAAATTTTTTAATCTTTAAGGTGCCACAGGACGTTCATTGTTTTTGCTATATACAGACGAACACAGGCTAATGTACAGACTAATACAGGCTACCCCTCTGGAACCTTTTAAGTGTACACCTGCTACCAGGGAGGTGAATTTGTACGCTGGGAGAACCCCTCCCATCGCATCTTAAATGCTACAGTGCAGTGCTACAGTGCAGCTGCGCTGTTGTAACATTTTCAGTGTAGACCTCCCTTGACATCAAGTCACACCTGGTTTTGCAGCAAAGGCATAGCACCACAGGAACACAACTAGACTTGCCACTTCTAAGGCAGTGGTTGTCAGTCCATGGACCGGATCCTCGTATTGGGTCACAGACCCTCAGAGACTGGGTCGTGGTGCCCCCCTGCTGCTGCCGCTGAAAGACTGGACTGCATTGCTGAAAGATGTAATTGTTGGGTCACGGGCATAAATTATTTTTTTCAACTGGGTCCCAAGAAAAAAGATTTGAAAACCACTGCTCTAAGGTACACAAAAACAAGACATCCTTGTTGAGCTGAAGTTGGGAAAGGGAGCACAGAACGAGGGGTGGAGCCGGGTCCTAGGAGGGAGCAGGCCTGACTGGGGCAGGAACAATTGCCCCCAAGGTGAAGGGTAGGCACTGAAGAGCTGCTGCTGTGACCTTTTTTCTCTGTTCTCACTTGCCTGTTGATCAGGTAGGAAACAGCAGCTGTGTAGCCAGATGGGAGGAGGAGTGGCATTCAGATGGAGAAGGAGGAAGAGGGGGACCCGCCCCACCCCCAGCTTCAGCCTGGGAGGTAACTCACCTGAGAAAACCCAGGTGGCAACCCAAAACAGAACACTGCAGCACAGCGAGGTGCCATGGCCTTATGAATGGTCAATGGGCTACATGGCATAGTCCTGAGAGATGTCACTTGCTTCAGATGTCATCGTGTCCTAGAGACAGCCATTGCTAGGAGGTTTATTATTGATAATTATTACATTGAGTAATGAGAATCAATAATATGTTCACTGATGCAACAACACATCTGTCCTGACAAATAGTAGTTAACGTAGGTCCATCAGGAAGAGGTGCTTTCATCCCCACAAACAAGGAGGCAGGGGGAGATATGGATGGAGTACACTGCACAAAAATCAGGGGGAGAAGATGCTCCCCTCCATTTTTAAGAAAGGAGTGGGACCTGTGCTGTTCCCAACTTCTTTAACCCCTGGGCCTCACCCTGCCCTCAGAGCCACATTAATACTGCCTTATGCAACAGGAAAATTGGGACCATAAGGGCTTTGGAAAAACTCCCAGGTAACTTCATTCATGTAAACTGTCTCATTGATTGCAGAGCCTGGCATAATTCTATAAACACTGGATAGTATCAGGTACTGTATGTCCTAGCAGGTTATAGAAATATGCTCATATTTTAAAAAAATAAATAAATTTTGTTTTGATTTGCTTTTAAAATTTCCTTGCCAGTGTTTGCAGTCCAAACATTGCAGCCTGATGTTAATGCATGAGAACCAGAAAGTGACACTGAACAACAAAAAGTAAAAATGTATGTAATATATTTTAATTTTTCAAGTTGGATGAAGTGCAAAAGGTAAACATAATAAATGATGTAATGTGAGATACACCGTAACTATTATAGAATTAAATCTAAAATATTTAATCTGGTTCTGCTGTCACTCTAGTATAGGTCAGGAACTCCTGTGAAGTAAATGTACTTACTTACTAATATAAACGTAAGTAAGACCATAAGAATTAGGTCCAATACTTATAAGAGGTAAAGGAAAAACTAATTTTTAAAAAGATTTTTACCTGGATTGTGTCTCCATGTCTTGTAAAAAAAAAGTGGCCCTACTGATTTAATTAATTAGTAGTTGCATAAAACAGGATGGATCACTTAATCTTTACCTGTTCTGTTACTCACCTCTGAAGGTGCTGAGCTGCCTGGCCAGAGCACTTGCAGTTCTGGGGCCAGTAGGAATAAATAATGTGGTGGAAGATATTGTACCTTTGAAATTCTTTGTGCGTTAGTAAACAATAATTCATTTTAGTTGACTAAAAATAATGAGGCAGGAGCCGAAATCTAGCTGATGAATCATACAGCAAGTAGGACAGCTACAGCCAAGAATTGCACGCAGAGCTGTTAGTAGGAACTAACTATCTAGGTCAGAGAGTTGTCACAGATAATAGAGTCCCCCTGAGAAGAGTTTAGGAAACAGCAAGAGATACTATGCAGTTGTCCTTAACGTTAATGCAGATGTAGCAGACAGAAAGTAAACACTATATGAATTTACAATTAAAAGGATAAGAGACATCTCTTATGCAGGGTTACTTTGATCTGGCTCTGACTAGCTGCTCGGCGTGTTAGCGTTATAAAATGTTAAATCACCTTCAATCGGCAGCTGCTTAACAGTCCCAAAGTTTAGAATAAAGTGATCTTACCAAAATGACAGCTTGTCTAGAGGAAAAAGAGCTCCAGGAGAGACTGAGAGAAGCAGCTGCTTTGGGAGACATTGGGGAGGTCCAAAGACTGGTGGAATTGGGAGTGAATGTCAACTCTCGAAATGAAATCAACGGCTGGTAAGCCTTTCACAGGAATGAATTAAGTGTACTTTTAAAGGTTCATAAAACTGACAATTTTGGATACTGTAAAGAACATTTTAGAGCCTTTTATTCTTGGTCTGCTAATGGCATAGTGGGCAATATATATCTTTTATATTAAATATGCTAATGCAAGGCTGTCTAGTTGGGACAGTTTGAATTCTGAGATTTAAATGTCCTGTTTAAATCATAACCAAATCCTCCCTCACTAGAGATGCCTTAAAATTATTCTAAAAGGAGGAAAGAATGATATTGTTGATAATTGTTGTTCTGAACTAACATTATTTTGTTTGAGAAGTTTTGATCCTTGGTCTCTGATTTCCTATCCATGAAATGCGCTGTCACCCTCTGTTACTTATACTCATGGGAGCAGGAATGCTGGCTGCACAAACACAGCACAGTAAAATAGTATCTAGAAGCTAAATCTCAAACCAGCCAAGCTCACTCATTTGCAAAGAGGTTTATTTTGGGGTTACTTTTAAGGCAGCTTTTAAAATAACTTTCTATTACAAGACAGGATCTTGCAGTGTGTATCCGTGAGTACTCTACATAAAGTGTCTGATTTTGTTTTTGTTTTGTTTTTACATCTCATTCAAATACCACTTGACAAGTCTAAATCCTGAAACTCTTCTGTAATGAAACATACCTGTAGCAATCATAACAAAGTTAGTTTTTAAACATGACTTTAACAATTCAGGCATTCTTGAAGATAGTTTTACCTGAATTAGATTCAGTCTATGTCTTTGTGTGAATTACTGTGCTATGCATACACAAGTGTAAATAGAAAGTATGAAACAGAAAGGACAATAAACCAAAATTAAAAAAACTAAGGGCTTAATTTTCAGAAGTGCCACGTGCCCTTGACAGCTCTTACAGTCAGTGGGAGCTACAGCTGTTCAGCATTTGTGAAAATCAGGCCTTATCTGATTTGCTTTTTTTGGTTAAAGAATATAATTATGTAGTGATTTTTATCCCATTTAACTTTTTCATTATTTCCATGTGTATAATAAATTGCAGCTCATTATCGATTCAGTTTGTTTTAAAAAGTGGCATTAAGGCAACAAATCAAAACCTGGCATAAAATTTTATATTACATTTATATATATATGCTGCTTGTTCCATACTTTGGCTGTGTGTCTTCCATATTCTTTGAGTCTGTGTGAGGGAAGCTGCATCTCTGGAATGGGTTTTGTATATACCTTTGATCCTGAGAGCTGTTGAAAACTGGCAGCTCCTATTAACATTAATAGGATTTGTGTGTGTGCAGTACTCTCTATATTTGAGCACATTAAATCCTCATGAAATGGTCAGAATGAAACCCTAATTTAGGCCAAAATTTCTGAGGTTTACATATAATTGGAGGAAATAGCGATTGCAATCATGCACAGAGAACCATGGGGCTGTATCCATCCACTAGTGCAGATCTTTATTGATGTCATCGGGGCTCAACATGGGCACAAGGGCGTATCTGTGCAGTTCTCAATACAAGCTTCTGATTTAAGTTGGAAGCTGTGTGAATCTAAGCATTTATATCGAACATCACCTTAGCACCTGAAACTTTGTGATTGCACCTCTTTGGTGCAAACCCACAAGGCTTGGTGACTTGGCCAGAATTGTACTTCTAAATGTGAAGTAACATGCAGGGGACTTGAATTCAAACTAAGAAAAGATTTTGCACCAAGGCCAAGGAAACAAAACAGTCAGACAAAACAAACAAGGAGTCCTCTGGCACTTTTAAAAACTAACAACTTTCTTTATCTCATGAGCTTTCATGGGAGAAAATCCCACTTCGTCAGACACTTGAAAAATGGAAAACTTACACTATTGCAGGGGAAAATAAATCCAGTGATGTTTAAGTGACAGGATTAGGTCAGACTATTCAGCAAATCAAACGGGTTGTTTAGATTCAAACAGTGTGAAACAACATATAAGAAGGTGGGGAGGATGAGAGAGGTGAAAATCACTTCTCAGATGCCATGGGATTTTTTTGTTGTAAACAATATAGGAGTTCTTTCTTCTGAGTTATAACAATTATTTCAGCAAACTTAAAAATAGTGGCTTTTACCACAAATGCATAGTCTAGTCATGGAGTAGGAATTCAGTACCAATAGCTACCATATTTTATGGCACTGTCTCCATCTGAAAGCAGATTATTTGCAGTTAAATTCCTATGAAAAGTAGTAAATTATACATATCTTAGTTTTATCTAAGTATCGTGGAAACTCCTATCTCTGCTGCTCTTAACGTTTTCCCATCTTGTACCAATTTAGTGCAAAACCCCCAAACGTTAGTATATTAACACATTAGGGGTATGAAGTTAAGCATGCAATCAGGAGATTTTAAAATGATGGTCCTTGCATCATAATATGGACATTTATGCAACTTTTATGATTACATTAAATACATATACGGAGGCATACACTTAGCAACATATGCTTAATATTGGTGCTATGATAATACAAATAAATAAATAATTCAGATACAAGTGATCTGAGGCACAGGCACCTGTTGTGCAACCGCCTCTTACTGGTTTATTCATAGGGCTTTTTGATGTTAAAAAAAAAAAAAAAAAAGCATGCCAGGTATTTTGCCCCCCAGACTCAGACATCTTTCTGGGTAAGAAGCAGCGGTTCAATATAGCAGAGGTGGTAGAGTGATTAAAATTAAATCTCAAGATCCTCAAAGTTCTACTTTTGAAAGCAGGACTGCTAATTTCTAGCTCCCTAAGAGGGAGCTGAGCTCTTTTGAAAATCATATCCCATTTGTGGATGGTGTGTATTTTTGAAAATCTGGCTCTTAACACTTTGCATACAAACTTATTCCTATTGCAAACAACATTGTAAAACATTTTGATTTTTCACTCTTGGAATTTTAGTACAGGTAACCAATTTCTATAGCATAATGAGTCTGTTACAGGACTTCTGCTTCTAAGTGAAAGGGTTACCCATCAATTTAATCACGTCTGTCTGAAATTTGTTAATTTATCTACCTTTGTTAAAATTACTACCACTAAAGAGATGAAGGGGGGAGGGGGGGATTCTCTATTTTGTTTCCAGGTTATGTTGTGCATTTGACGTCAGTTTATATTTAGTCATCTTTGACTGTTGTTTTTCTGGGCCTTTGATATATCAATGGGATAAAAATGTTTTGAAAATGGGAAAATATGAGAATAAAATGATCAAAATTGGCAAGTGTAGTACTAGCAACTACCTTTAACACAATTTTTAATTGGGAAAAAATAGGAGAACTGCTGCAGAGGAAAAAACCTTGAGAGTATTGTGTAGTTTTATAAAATATACACCAAAGATAACCAAGTAGTAATTGGTGAGACAGGCCCTCACTTATTCCTATATAACCTTTGATGGGGACTAGTTTTTGAAATAATTTAAAGAAAACTTTTGTTTTAATAGTTATTACTCCTAAAAAGAAACAGCACAAGGCACATCTGAATTTTGAATAATTGAAAAACTCTCATCAAAATCGCTTTCTGTATGAAGGAGAAGGGTATGTTATTTTTCCTCCCTTGTCAGTATCTGAGAATTTCTCTCTTGCCATTGTTTTGCTGACAGATCCTATATTTCTTACTGGGGCTTTGCCTGAGTAAGGAGTGCAGGATCAGGATCTGACTCTGTAACCATATTTACTGTATCTCTGTAAAACCAGTAGGACAACAGCTTATATATGGGGGAAAAAGAAATGTTGAAATTGAGCCATTAAAAAAGATAGATATTGGAAACATACCAGTTATTATGTCAGTGTGATAATTTGGATGAAAGCCAGACAAAAGCTCACTGTATTCTTTTGGTGTAAGCGACTTTGAAATAATCTGGGGAGGAGTTACTGCAGAAAATAAAAAATGTATTCTAATTAAAGTATTTTTTATTTTTTTTTTTAGATTTAATTAAATTTAAATCAGATTTGGTTCTCTGAATATCTTTGTTCTGGAACTAGCCTGTTTAATTTTGGTTGGAGCGGTGCAGAGAAAAAAATTCTTGTTTCTTTTCATTAACAAAATTAAACCTATTGTTCTGATTTTAAATTATCAGTTGAAATATGGATCTAGTGGGTAAGCTTATAATATATTCTTTTTGTTTTGAAAAACAAAGTGTAGAAAGATACAGAAGGGTGACTGCTATTTATGTTCTTGAAATTAGTTTTGGCCTTTAAAAGCTACAGGCTAAAGGTGAGAGATTTGAACTTAAAAGCAAAAAAGTCATATGCTGTTGTCAAAAATAGTAACTTTGGTGTCAAAAGCATTGCTTCAGGGAAAGACTATTCGTAGGCGTCACTGCATACTACAAGAATAGTGATGTTTTCAAGGAATATAACTCAGCTTGGTAATATATATTACAATCGAATGTTGTTCTTTTTATGCAGTGGGTATGAATAAAATTTATTTCCTGGTGGCATGGTTATTTCACATAGCACTAACATTTTCCTTGCACAGGACTTGTTTGCATTGGGCATGCAAGAGGAACCATGCTAAAGTGGTGTCTTACTTGCTCAACTCTGGAGCTGATAAGGAGATTCTCACAAGTAAAGGAGAAATGCCAGCCCAGTTAACTTCAAAGAAAGAGATTAGGAAAACATTGGGAGGTAAGTTGATTAGTTAATATAAAAACTTTGAAGACTCCAGTAGTGACCTATTTTAATACTTAAGGTACTGATCCATTATGCTCTTGCATGAGTGCTGAATCTGTATTTTAAAGCTCACTATTCTGTGGGAGTAATTCCCTTTTGACCTCCAGAGTCTTTACTGAGAAAGAAACCACGACAGTTGGTTCAACAAGGCTTTTATTATTAGGTTTTTTTGACAATTTTTTTTTTCTGTCTGGGGAAAAGGAGGAACTAAATTTTAAAAAACAAAACTTTTACAGAATTTCTTCACTACAGACAGGTGCAGCTTGATAGATGTTTTCAAATGGTGATAAGAAGAGGGAAATTTTTCTTATATATATAGTGTGCATGATAGATAATTCTATAAAATATCATGAAACTTATTTAAGGGGTAAGGTGCATTGAGCTAAACTGAAGGTTAGTATCTAAGCTGTATTCCATAAAAAGTACAGTGATAGAGTTGCAGCCCCAAAGGATCTATTACGACATTGTGCTTATAACTATCAGAGTAATACTAAAGCTGAGTATTAGGCCTAGTCTACACTGGGGGGCTAAGTCGACTGGAGATACACAGAATGCATATCTCCCGTCAACTTGGTTACATCTACTTACCGCGCTGCCTTCACTCAGCGCTGTCGACTTGATGCGCTCTCCGATCGACGCAGCCTTACTTCACTTGGAGTGATGAAGTTACGGAGTCAACTGGAGAGCGCTTCTGGGATCGATTGAGCGTGTCTACACTGGCCACTCAATTGATCCCGCGAATCGACACAGTTTTTTCATTGTAGACAAGGCCTTAGTTTAAAGCCTGTTCAGAATCAGAGTTTCTCCTCCTTTTTGCCACTCCTTTCTTTCTGATTTCTACCTTTACTATCTACCTGCTGTTGAATCAATAGTACTTTCAGTTCTAAAGATATTGTATACCTTTTCCCCAACCCATTGTCTTGGTATCCACACCAAACCTGAAAAATCTTTGGTTTATGCCCATTATGAAGACATGAATGCACTTAAGTTATGCCAGGAGAGAAGGTGACACAAAATATTGGCCCCAGGACATTTTTCTTAAAAGATGGCAAATTCTACATCATTCAGTGTCTTTAATGGGAAAATAGAGTTTTCTGTGGAGTATCCTAGATCAGCATTTCCCAACTGTGTTCCATGGAACACTGGTGTTCCATGCGAGGTGACTAGGTGTTCCGTGAAAATATTTCGATGCTAGTGATATTTTTCTTTCTAAAATATTAAATATGAAATTGTGTCTATCAGAAATACGAAGGTATTTGACAAGTTTCAAAAGGGTAACCACGTTAGTCTAGTTCAGCAAAACAAACAAGGAGACTGTTGGCACTTATAAAGACTAGCAGATATATTTATTGCATGTGCTTTCATGGGAGAAAATCCCACTTTGTCAGATGTTTCTCCCATGAAAGCTCATGCGATAAATATATTAGTTAGTCTTTATAAGTGCCACCAGACTCCTTGTTTGTTTTAAGGTATCTGAATAGTAGATGATTTTCCTTCATTCTTCCCCCTTTTTTTGTTGTTGTTGTTGCTTGTAAAATAAAAGACTTCCCAAAAAACCCACAACTCTTTAAAATCAACTTTTGAGCAATACGTGCAGCAAATTTTTGTATGAGTCTTCCCCCCAACCCCATGACCAGCGTATGTATGTCCCGTCAATATATTCCAAGCTCAAAAGTGTTCCCTGGCCAAATTAGTTTGGGAAATGCTGTCCTAGACTCTCAAACTTTGCTTTTATAGAAGCTGTTTCTACAGTACACATAACTGTGCTGAGAGCTTTCCAGTTCTTTGTTTTGTCTTTCATCCTCTTGTGTGGCTGTGTGTAAATAGTCTGAGTCTAAAAACTACAGTGCACCAGGACATTTTCAGTTCTCCTTAACAAGTCATTACTAATCTTGTTCACTGGACTTTTTTCCCCTTTCCTCTATAGTGGAAGACGATGAATTTGCAGATTTGGAGCAAGACTCAGATTTGCCAATTGTTCCAAATTATTTGGCTAATCCACCTTTCCCTTATGTTTATAACACAATGAATAACAAGATTCCAGATCCTTCCACTAGCTCTCAGAATGGAAGCGTCCCCATATCGTTAGACTTACAAGCTGTAGATTATCCCACTTCATTACCTCGGGTCAAAGCATGCATTTCTGCAACAGCACAACATGAAAATGCTGCTTCTGCCGTGGCTGATAATGAAGGTATGCCGACATCACCTAGCTCCTGTACCATGTCAGGCTGCCCAAAGCCTAGATTCCAGATTGGTCCCATTCACCAGGCATCTGTGCCTCAAAACAGAAGTTTCCCTTCTACAGCTGCATCTAATCAGCCTGAATTTCAGCAACAGAATGGCTCATGTACAGGGACTATGCCAACATTTCAGCCATTTTTCTTCACTGGAGCTTTTCCATTTAATATGCAAGGTACATTAACTTATGATTACAAATTTTTGAAAATGTACTATTCCTTTTCTTGCTGTTTTTCCTGGTTGCTGTCATGTTGGACAATGAAAATAGATTAGTCAATGTATTTAAGTCATCATTCACTTTCATGTTTTCATGCATTTAGGCATGATGATACCATGATTAGGTCATGGACATTTCAGAGAATGTTTTTTAAATAGTATCCACTGCCATTTCTCATAATTGTGTTAATGAAACATTTCTTATTCATTTAAGATGTTGTAAAAACATATAGATCTATGGTCCTGCTCTTATATAAAACCGTAACTGTGGTACAGAACTCAAGACTCAAATACAAACACAGGCCTATGTCCAATTAATTTGAAAGAGAAGCTTTGTTAGCTCAATGGATCGAGGGAGCTGAACACTTAATGGACAAACAGGAAGTATTATTCATTATTCCTTGGGTAAATAGTCTATATTTTTAGTAAAATCACCTCATTTGTTCAGTGTAGTCAGTTCTGGAATAGCAGTTAAAGGTTTAGATTTCTACTTGAATGGGAGCAGAGAGAAGATTGGTATGACTCTTTGTGTGGGATCACCAATAACAGAGCAGTGAGTTATGCAGTGTTGAATTGCTTTGAAAAGTGTCGAAGAAGATAAATAGGTTGCCAGCTGAAATCCAGTTCAGAGCAGTAGTAACTCAATTACATTAATATTTTATAAGTATTATTGTCTATATTAGATTACCATAACTGGTGTATATTGGCCTATATGAAATAAACTTGACTATCTCAATCCAGTTCCTAATGGAACGCCACAGAAACAACTGCAAATGGCACCTTTGATTATTGACCAATATGATCATCTAGTCTGACTTCCTGCACAATGCAGGCCATAAAACCTCACCTGCCCACTCCAGTAATAAACCTCTAACCTATGACTGAGTATTAAAGTCCTCAAAGCATGATTTAAAGACTTTAAAGTACATAGAATCCACTAGCAAGTGAGCCATTCCCCATGCTACAGAGGAAGGCGAAAAGCCCCCATGGGTTGTGTGGAAGCTTACATGGCCCCTGCCTGTGCTGTTCCTGTCCTAAATAGGATTTCAGTCTCCAGAGCTCTTTCCACCTAAATTCACATTAAATAGAAACAAATCAAAAGTAACAAATAAAATGAGCTTAGGGTAACATTTTGAGATTAATTAGTATTACTGATGTAACGGAGTCACATTTATTGTTTCATTTCTTTTTGGATGATCATGTATACTTGTCTCTATATTAGGTATTAATATGTGTGTATATATTTTACTAGAACTGGTGCTTAAGGTGAGAATTCAAAACCTTACTCTTAGAGAAAATGACTTCATTGAAATTGAACTGGACAGACAAGAACTAACTTATAAGGAACTGCTCAGAGTGAGTTGCTGTGAACTGGGTGTTAACCCAGAACATGTAGAGAAGATCAGAAAGTTACCAAATACAGTATTAAGAAAGGTAAGAGCCTTCACCTTGAAGCAAAAATTATTTTTATGGCCATTGTGGGCATCACTAAAATGCATCATTCATCCCCCAAGCAACCTGCAACATGTCTTACATCTTTGAATCTGAGCTTTGGAGTGCTGCTATTGCTGTAAAGTGATTTTTAATGGGGTTCGTTGCCTTAGAGAAATACAGTATATCAGTGACCAGTAAGGAGCTTTCTTATAATCCCCTGGTCATGGAATACGTGGGTTGGTATTGAATGTTTCAGGATCCATTGAAAACAGGATAAAACTTCTCATTCCATGTCACATGACTGTTAGGAGGGTACCAGCCCGTTGCAGACTTCCCACATCAGCCAGTCATGCACAGCTATGGTATAGTTTGGGCCTGCAGCACTGAAGAAAGATGCAGAGGTTGGATGGAGGGTAAGAGACCATCTAAGGGTCTGGGAAAAGGAAGCCACTTGGCCATAACTGTACTGTCAGTTCCTTTATTGTTTGGCATCATGTAAAAAGACATTAAGGAGCAGTCTGCATTTTATACACATTTCTTCTGCATTCCCCTTCATCCAAAAGTTAGGCTAGGGGAGAGAGAGCGGAAATCAGATCAGCATTCTGTTTCCAGATCTGACTCCTTATGTGATCTTGAGCAAGTCAATGAACTTTTCTGTGCATCTAGATCAGAGGGCTGTTGTATTAGTTGGGTAACTCAGAGAGGTGTGGTGTTT
>ML685805.1:650239-710734 GCA_007922175.1 Pelusios castaneus | reverse complement strand
CAGAGGGCTGTTGTATTAGTTGGGTAACTCAGAGAGGTGTGGTGTTTGTAAAGTGCTTTCAGATCCTCAACTGAGACCCTAAATGCAAGATATTCAATTTTATAGAATTTTCTTATCTTCCCTCTTCTCTTCCAATCTTCAATTCATGTTTCCTAAATGAGAGGATTATTTTGACTGCAAAGTCTCAGATCATGGGGCTTACAATTAATAGTCGATATGACCATATTTCTCAGTTCAAGATTGATCCATGACCAATCCATGGACTCAGTGTATATTGAACAATATTCTTTCAAATTGAGAGGTTAAAGACAGAGCATTAGCTATACCTGAATTGCCTCGTTTTATTGATGTCTCCTTACTTCTGCACTTTGAAAGAGCTTCACTGATTTTAGCTGTGATTTTAGGCACTCATTTAATGCCTGTAAGCCCTGCGAACGGTGTGGTGGAATAAAACCTCGAGCAACTTTTTAAACCTTTTTTTTATACTAGAAGATTGTTTTGGAAATAAGCTCCTCTCTGTAAATAATATAGTGGAACATCTTATTAAACTAGTTAAACTTTAAAACATTCCTTTTTAAAAGCAACTAAATTGTAGGAAAAATGTTGTCAGTTAGGGACAGTTTGGACTGTCTTTGCATAGGCAAATGTCCCATAAGGGAATGGAACTTGTGTGGATAAGAAATGGAAGATTAGGACTTTTTGGTGTTTTCCTAGTTCACTAGTGACTGTTCTTTCACCCTGAAATCCTTTAGGACATTGCTGGCATCAAATGAGGGGGCTAATCTCATTAGTGTTAGATTAACAGACTCAGTGGACTTGCACCCAGTATAATAGGAAGACACTGGCTCTTTTTTCTTTTTAAGAATTCATTTTCTTGGGTTGCAAAAGATTAAGCAGTTCTAAAATATGACAATTAAGTCTGATTGTTCCAAATGCCCTTTGGTAAGAGCATCTCTTATTATTAGAGGTTTTCTCAGCAAAACGGCAGAACACGTGTTCCCTGAGATAAGAATAAAATATTTTATAAATGTTCATGGCAAAAGTACGACCACACTGTGGATCAAAGCCTGATCACTTACCTGCTGTTTGAGAGTGCCTTCTATTACTCTCTTCGATTTGCTTCACTCAGGCCAGGGATGGGGTTGGTTTGCTGATCCTGCAGAAGCTGGCTTCAGGGCCTCTTGGAGTGGAAGCATGGATCAGTGTGAGAGTTTTTGATTGGTCAGGGAGAAAGAAAAAAGATTATTGGGGTGAGCAGTCACAGAGGACCCTGCTCCAAGCTGTTTGTACATGGTATGCAATAGATTTTTAAAGCACGGAATACAAGCTTTCATTCCACTAATTATTTCCATTGACTGTCAGTAATGTTGAAGAACTCCCATGAACTATAAATCCTCCCTTCGTCTATTGATAACCTTAATTTGTGATGTATTTGCTTGATACATTCGTCTACAGTTGATACTGGATGCTGGAAAGAAAAGGGATTAGAATTCCTGAAGAGGGATTTGGACAAACCCAAATCACACAACAATGAAACAAAACAGACTGATCACAAAGTGGCAAATTGAGCTCATTAACACTGTGCACTTGGCTGAGGATCTCACAATGCTTTTGTATACATTTAATTAACTAAAGCTCACAAACACTCTAGCAAGAGGCAAGTTCTGCATCCATTTAATGGATCAGAACACAGAGAGAGAGATTAGTTACGTCATTTTCTCAATAGTTAGACATCTCCAACTAGGAAACTTTCTTGCACTTAAAGTAACTGAGTTTTTAAAAAGTATGAAATCTAATGTAAACAGAATGCTAAAGGAATGCAACATGCAATGAGACTTTATAGCTAGATAAGCAAAATGGAGTTAACAGCTGGGTAGAGACTTGTCCCTTGCTACTGTGCATATGTGATTTTTCTTCCTAAAATCTGCAACACTGAACTCCTGTGCAATATTTATTGTGAATGCTACTAATACACTTCTTTTTGTATTCATTTATTTAAGGACAAAGATGTTGCAAGACTTCAAGATTTCCAAGAACTGGAGCTGGTTCTAATAATCAATGACAATAACTTTCTGTTTAGAAATGCAGGACCTACATTGACCGAACGGCCTTGTTACAACAAGAAAGCATCAAAGTTGACTTACTAAGTATTTGAAGAAGCATAAAATACAAATATTTGTATCTTGTGCTTTGAAGCAATGGATTCAGTGTTTAAACATTGAACCTGTAAGGGCTAATATCCTGAAAAATTCTATTTTATTACTTTTGAGATAACGTTGATGTTATGCACAGTTGCAGCCTACACTAATCCCAGAGTAACTTGCTCTGATATGAAAACTGCTTGTGAAGAGAAAGGACTGGTAGAATTCTTAATCTAGTCATGTAGCACTGTTCCTTATACAAGGATAATCCCTGACTTCAAACATTAGAGTTAGAAGCTCTCAGGGAATGGCTTAAATTGTTCTAATAATTGTTATAAAATAGCAGAAGTACTTACGCTAAAGGACAGGACACTTAGTGTTTGTACGAAGTTACTTAGTGTGCACACACATCCCACTCTCATTAATAGGAGATACAGGTGTGATTTGACAAACAACCCCTTATTTAGGAGGAAAGCGGAAGGATTTAAGTCTGTGGAAGAAGCACAAAACTGTTTGTCTCGGACAAGTACTATTAAATTACTAATCAGATGTAGTTTCTTACACTGCATGTATAAATACTGATCAGGTTGAATGTAAAAATTTCCAGTCCTTACCCAAATTGCAAATATATTATTGACTAAGATAGCTAGGGTTATTTAATCTCATGGCAGCTTGTCAACACATGGCATTGAAGTGTTTGAGCACAGAAGGTCCTTGCTTTTTATTGCTTTATGATCAAGAAGTTTCTATAATGCTTCCTTTAAATGTCAATTATTTTTCACACCATGGACAAGTTAGTGTGATTTCCACATGAGAAAGGAGCACAAATACTGCAGTTCCATTTTCCTCCAACTCATACTTCCATGAACAAAATCAGTCCTTGAAACCTTAAATTTCATGTGTAAAAGGGAAACTAAACGGATGCTTAACATTTTAAAAGTGGATGAAATTTGAATCTTGGGATTTTTAGGCCTTTTTCCTTCTAGACATCTATTCATCTTATGGACATGCTCACCTTTTCACATTCCTGCTAATTTAAATTCAGCAGTATGTTCGGCTATGAAATCCTGGAATAAATAAACTGAAAAACATTCAAGTCATGTTGAGTAATCTGTTAAGGACTTTTTAATCCAGTTTATTCACTAGTTTTTAAATTTACAAAATCATCTTGAGAGGAGATCTAATCTGTTAATTTAGCTACAGAAGTATGTACCGTGAATTAGATGGATGAAAACACTAGATAACAGAGAATATAGCTGCTGATTTGAGCTCCCTACGATTAAGATTTTTTTCTTAGTGCCTTTTGTTTCCAAAGAAACTAATTTCCTAACTCTTAGTTAAATTAGCCGAGGATTTATAAAAGGGATAATATCACTAGAACAAACTAACAAGAGAAGTCTCTTCCCACTGCATAAATGTTAAAGCAGAGATGCGAAGCAGCCTGATCAAATGACAATCTGTTTCTTTTATACCAGCTTACTGATGTTGATCTAAACACTGTGATGGAAGCCTATATAGTAAGTTCAAAGCTCACCATATAATTGCTGACTTGCATTCTTACTGGCCGAGAGAAGATACCTATTTTAGGCCTCAGCCATTCAGAAACCAGTTTGTCCATAAAAATATTGTATGTTTTATGAATAAATTGGTATTCTTTACCAGTGAAACGATCAGCCATTGGCTTGACTGACTTCATTTGGTATACTGATTATATTACACCATTGCTGGTAGCTATCTATGCAGTCAAATGAATATTTTTATACTTTATACCTTATGCAATTTATAACTGAGGATACTAGCTTGCTAACTGAATTTGTCTAATAACTGTATCATGTGGAAATTGCTGTGTATGATCATCAAGGATTCATTATCTTTGTGCATTGCTACATGAAAATGTTTAACTATTATTTAAGTATTAAATGAATTGCTTGGCTCTAGATTCTTGTTTCTATTTAAGTTGTATTATTTTTATAATTAATAAATGGTTATTACTTTTAGTGTTCGCGAAAACAGACAGAAATTTTCTTTAGCTCATAGAAAAAAATGGCAACTTTTCCTCTACATAAACTCCTTTCTGTGGTGGCTGGTGTAGGACATGGATGACCAGAAAAATGGACATCCTTTCAGATCTTGAGGGCACTCACCACAGCCAGAAGTTTTCCTTTATCATTATTCAGCCCAATCATCATCCAATGGCAAGTTTTACATCTATGTATTCTCTGGAAAAACTGAGTCGTATTTATCAATCCATGATTACAACTGACTTAAACGTATTGAACGAGATATTAAAAGAAGTATTCATATGCTTAACTGGCTGTGTAATCTAAACTAGAGACTTCTTATTCATTTGGATTTTTGTACCAAAAAAATAACACCTCCCTCTCCACTGTGTCTGTAAAGCAGCGTTTCCCAAACTGTATTCTGCGTGATGTGAATCGTGAAAAAATTTCTATGCTAGCAATATTTTTCCTTCTAAACTATTAAATATGAAACTATGTGTGTATCAAAAATGTTCTTTTTAAAATAAAAGACATCCCTCAAGAAAACTAACTCCTTTAAATCAACTTTTGAGCAATACGTGCAGCAATTTTTCAGTATGAAGTTCTCCCACCTTCACCATGTATGTGTTCCATCAATATATTCCAAGCCCCAAAGTGTTCAATAGTCAAATTACTTTGGAAAACGCTGCTCTAACGGTCTTATCCAAAGCCTCTTGTAACACACAGATTCCTGCTGACTTCACTGGGCTTTGAATTGTGCCCCAGATGGGTTTAGTTCTGTAGTTGCAGGCCTTAGATTGGTGAGGGGAGGAAGCAATGTTATAGGCCCTGATTTCTGCAAGTTGTTCTGCCTGCTGGCCCATTGAAGCTCCCTGAAGGCACTAGAATAGGTTGCAATATTGAGAGTGTTGCCCTGGGGATATTTACTTACAATGAAAACTTAGGACCAGTTACACAGGTAAAACATTCCTTGACTATCTTTTTACTGAGTCATCACAGAACATTTTCCATCTACCTATTTCAATATTAACGGGTTTCTGAATAGAAGACAGACACAGATGTATTTCATATCACTAGTTTTAATTTACTAATGATAAACCTGAATACAATACATGTTGGCTTGTGATACATACATTTCCTTGGCAGGACATGTGGTATTTTAAGAAAAAATAAAGGTAATTAATAAAATATTTCATGTATGTAGAAAACATTTTAAAAATATAAAGTTCATTTTCTCATAATGGGGGTGTAGTACTTCATCTATCATAAATTTAAGCTATACAAAAACCGTTCCGTAAAATAGCAGTACATTCAGGAGTCACTTTTGCAAGGAGCCATCGTTCAGTGCTATAAAGGTTTTGCTATGCTAGGCCAGCATCTTTAGCCATACCGTAGAAAACACCTCTTGATGCTATAAGGCTTGAAGGTGCATCAAATTCAGCTATTGTTCCTTTGTCTAGAACGAGAATCCTGTGCAAAACAAAAGCAGAAAACCGATATTGTAGAAACCTTCTTATAGGGAACTCAAATCCTTTCATCGTGAAAGCAGGCATGTTTCTGACACTTCCCCCCCCCCCCCCTTATGCTGAAAGATTTTCACATGCTGCAATGCAAGAGGCTAGACATAACATCTCACTGTGAGTTTATGCCTGATTTACAGACTGCCAACCATCCACACCTACAAATAAAAAAATCAATCAGTACCTCACAAGTTAAGGCCAGTAAGTCTCTGGCCTTACCATGAAAAGTGACAACCCCCCAGCTGTAATAATCTAATAATTTTATCAAAGAACATTACACCCATTGCTGGTCAAAAGAGATTCACACATGAGCTGGTGCTGCCTCAAAGGAGTTATGAGTTGTGTGTCAGACCTGCTCCTAATTGAACCTACGGAAACAGAATCAGGCCCATCTGTTCAGTTATACTGCTTCAGCTTTACTGTTTGTATACTGATTTGTAGGGCCAGGAGCATAACTACAGGTGTGACAGTGAAACTTTCTGGTAACATTTTGATAATGCTTATGTGTGCCTCAGTTTCCCTCTGTATTTACCATTGTTATCCAATGGTTAGAGAAAGGTTAAATCTGCTCGTGGGACACTGTTTTTGGGTGACATAGCTGTCTAGGGTGGAATGAATGGATCATTAAAGGACAGGCTGAAATTCACTCATATTAATGGGAAACCCTAATGGTCAGGGCATTACACCTGGCAGCCAGCTACCAAGAGGAAGGTGATCTTCTCCCATCTCTCCTTAGGAAAGCAGAGTGAAGGCCCCATCCCATCTCGAGAGCAATGGGGTATGGTGTCAGCTGGCAGGGATCAGAGTTAGCTTTTGGAAGAGCCACGCCTGCTCATTTTCTAGACTGACAAAGAGCCAGAAGGGATTCCATAGCAACTTGGTAGGGTAGAATCCTGGCTTGGCGAGAATGGACTACGTCTTAACCATTATTTTTCTATATTAACCTAAGCTGTGTTCTAGTTGATTAATAAATCCTACTCAGTTATGAAAAGATCATGTGGTGTCACTGCACTTACTCGCCGAGGTGCATTGGTCCCTCAAAACAGCATCTCTTGAGGCTGTGGCCTACCCTTAAGGAAGAGTGGGATTGCTTGGACATCTGGCATAGTGAAGGGGTTCCTCCCAGGAACTGTTTAAAAGCTGGGGCACAGCACAGATTCTGTAGACTCATCACAACAGGATCATACAAATTCACTGAGAGGCAAAGTAGCTGTTTCAAGTGTTTCTTCCTCCTCTAATTATATATGTTAACAGTTAAGACAGCAAGTTAAGCAGAGCCAGATCATCTGCAGCAGCTGCACTTTCACTTGGCTTTTGGAACTTGTTTTTTTGGAACTTCTGCCATCCAAAAAACAAGCAAGAGACAAGGCGCCAGGGCATTGTCTACTCTCCCTGGGATGTTTAACCAGCCAAAAAACAAGTGAAAGCAAATGATGGCTACTGCCTAGCAACTGGAGGATTTTGTCAGGCAGCTTTTTTTGGCTGGTCACTTCCTAAATGTCCAGCTTAGAATCATAGAATCTTAGAGTTGGAAGGGACCTCATGAGGTCATCTAGTCCAACCTCCTGCTAAAAGCAGGACCACTCCCACTAAATCACCCCAGCCAGGGTTTTGTCTAACCGGGCCTTAAATGTTTCCAAAGATGGAGATTCCACCATCTCCTGGCCTAGGTAACCCATTCCAATGCTTCACCATCCTCCTAGCAAGAAAGTTTTTCCTAATATCCAACCTCGACCTCCCCAGCTCCAACGTGTTTTCTGTCCTCTGTTACTGCTGAGAACAGCCTAGCTCCCTCCTCTTTGGAGCACCCCTTCAAGTAGCTGAAGGTTGCTATCAAATCCCCCCTCAGTCTTCTCTTCTGCAGACTAAATAAGCCTAGTTCCTTCAGTCTCTCCCTGTAAGTCATGTGCCCCAGTCCCCTAATCATTTTGTTGCCCTCTGCTGGACTCTTTCTAATTTGTCTAATTTCTGATCACGTGGCTGGAAGCAGGACCTTCAGGCAAGCAACCAGCTGAAACCAGCTGCCTTGGTTGCTAGGTAGCAAATAAATAAAGTGGAGCGGCTGCAGACACCAGCATCCTATTAGGTGGCTCTGCTTTCAAAGTGAACGGGCCCTGGCCCACCCAACCCCACTCGTAGCTACACCACTGCTACTGAGTTTTTTCTGAGATGACAAGTTAATTGATAGAATGAGTAGCAACTTTGGTAATACTTTACTTGATAAAGGTAATAGTGTTGATGTAATAAACTTACACTTCTGTAAGGTAGTTGGTGCTAAAACATTCTGATTAAACTTGAACAATACAAAAACCAACATGATTAAAACCTTACTGATGTATCTCAAAATATAATTGCAAACAGGGAATCATCACTGAACAGCTATATTTCACTTGGGGTCCCACAGAAATTGGTGCTTGGCCCTACATTATTTAATATTTTTATCAAATGACCTGGAAAAAGACATAAAATCATTACAGATAACGTTTGCAAATGATACAAAGATTAAGGGGTTGGTAAATAATGAAGAGGATATGTCATTGTTACAGAGCCATCTGGATCTTGGTAAGAGTCGCAAACAAATGATATATGGCCAAAGTAAGGTCTACAAAGAATGAAGAACACTCAGGATGGTGGATTTTTCTTGGGAAGTAGATTCTCTGAAAAGGACTTAGCGGTGATGGTGGATAATCAACTAAACACATGCTTCCAGCATGATAGTGTGTCTAAAAGAGCTAATGCAATCCTTGGATGTATAAATGTAAATATTCAGTATGAGTAAGGAGATTACATTCTCTCTGTATTTGTCACTGGTGCAACCACTAACCGAATAGTGTGTCCAGTTACGGTATCCACACTTTAAGAAGGATGTTGAAAAATCGATGAAAGTTCAAAGACGAGCCATGGGAGTGATTGAAGGATCAGAAAACATGCCTTATAGCTAGAGTCTCAAGGAGCTCAATCTATGTAGTTTATCAAGGAAAAGGCTACAGAGTGATTTGATCACACGCTCTAAATACCTACATGAGGAACAGTAATTTAATAATAAACGGCTCTGCAATCAAGTGGGAAAGATATAACACAATCCAATGGCTGGAAGTTGAAGCTAGACAAGTTCAGAATACAAATAAGATGCAAATTTTGAACAGTGAGAATAATTAACTGCTGGAACAACTTCCCAAGAGTTAAGGATTCTCCATCACTTGAATTTTTTAAATCAAGGTTTTTCTAAAAGATCTGCTCTAAGTCAACAATGGCTATTGGACTTGAAGCAGGAATTAATTCAATGAAGTTCTCTGGCCTGTGGTATACAGGAGGCCAGCCTAGATTATTACAATGGTCCCTTGGGACCTTCAAATCTATCTGCAAATTCCCAGGGAACACTGGTATTGGTGATTCGCCCAGCAAAATGGATTGCACAGATATTCTTGATACTCTTTTCAGAGAAGCATTGATTAAAAGCTCTCTCAGATTTGTCAGTTACACCATTTTTATTTTAATGAGGGTGGTAAGAAAGGAAGTAAAAACGTTCTACATGGTGATCAGAAAAGTAAAAAAACCCAACCAAACAAAAACCGACGCTTGGATACAAGTTCCTTCT
This sequence comes from Pelusios castaneus, assembly GCA_007922175.1. Classification (NCBI taxonomy): domain Eukaryota; kingdom Metazoa; phylum Chordata; order Testudines; family Pelomedusidae; genus Pelusios; species Pelusios castaneus. The sequence goes on along the minus strand of ML685805.1, from coordinate 701,475 downwards.
CTACATTTACCATTAATAGCTCTGCTTTTAAATTTACCTTGTATAATCCATAATTGTGTTCAGCCTATGCGCTATTGTTAGTACAGTGCAATCTTCAAACTGAGTTCTTATTGTCATCTGAATGAGATCATCTGTTTCGAGGTCAATAGCTGCTGTGGCTTCATCCAGGACTAGGATTCTTGTTTTGCGAAGGAGGGCTCTTGCCAAGCAGACAAGCTGTCTTTGACCAACACTGCAAGTAAAAACACAAGGGTTTTCACAGATAGGCTCTTTCAGTGCTGTTTGGCTCTTCACTGTCCAAAAATACACATGCTAGATCTGGTTGCTAATGGGATAAAATTATTAGAGCAGTAATCCAACTAGCTGTAGAGCTAGTACAAAAAGTGAAAAATAAAAGTTTGTCAGATAATTATTTGATGAACAAACAGCATTACTCCACCAACTGTGAAACACATATTTACTAACGAAATATCATACTATAAACAGCAGCGAGCATCATTTCCTCGATGGTTCTGAATGACTATAACTAGTGAAGACCTGTTAGAAAGGCCTGTATTGGATTTTAGAAGTGCACCATCACCTTTAGATGCAATCCTATGTATATTCCCAGAGGCACTTTCCTTAAGAGCAGCCGTACCAAAAGAGAACACAAGTAAAACTGGCAAACAAGAAGAAAAGGTTAGAGTTGTGAGATTTTTGACAACGAGTCAAGTGCTTATGAATGGGGCTCGGCTGACATCTCTGGAGACTGAAATCTTACTTATCCAGGATTGGCCTCAACGTTGCCCTGGAGCAAATATTTTGGTGGATTATAAGGGAGGGGAGTCTTCACCACCCATTCAGTTAATTGGCTGCAACAATGCGTCAAGAACCTTGGGGTCCCTTCTAACCCTTTGATTCCATGAGCCAATGATGTGGCATTGCAACATGTTTTATCTTTCCAGTTTGTATCTGAAGATCACAATCCTTTGCATTATGAGCTCTCCTTTGTACATTTTCATTTAACAGAGCCCTTGATGATACAGCCCTGCCTTAGAAAAGGTTCCCTCTTCAGCACAGCACTTAATCACACGCTCAAGTGCTATCCTGAAACGGGCTCAAAGGAACTTGCAGTAGAGAACAGATACTCCATACGACACCCAAATCGCAAACGTTCGTTTCAGGCCGTTCATTACCTGAGATTTTCTCCCCCTTCTGAGCATTCATACTCCAGCATGGCAGGCTGGCTGCTGACAAACCTCTTCAAGTGCGACAGCTCAAGAGCCTTCCATATTTCATCTTCTGAATATTTATTAAATGGATCCAAATTCATTCTCAGCGTTCCAGAGAAAAGAACAGGATCCTGGGCAAATAACGCATTTTTTTTTAAGATAGGAATTGTAAACATTTTACATGCACAGTTGTTAAAATCACACTGTTATTTGCTTTAGGACGTTCCCGTTCATTAGTAGCGGCATAGTGGGAGCATCCCCAGGCCTCAATCTAGGATCAGGGCCCCTTTGTGGTAGGCAGGGCACAAACAGATCAAATTCCCACCCCAAAGATCCTACAATCTACCATATGGCAAGAGACTAACAAATGGAGAAAAGTAAGTAAAAGTTAGTAAAACTAACAAATGGAGAAAAGACAAAGCAATAGTGAAGACATTATGATTAACATTAGCAGTAGCGGCCTTAGCAACTAAAACCTGATCCAAGGCCCTTGAAATCAATAGCTGTATTTTCATTGATTTCAGCAGCCACTGAACCACACCCCAAAGGCCTAACAAGCTGCAATTTGAGCTCTAAAAGCATTTAAAATATAATCTGTTATGGATTTGGCTATCGTAAACCAAACATCAAAACGAGCACCATCATTTGTGCTCTCATGGCAAAGGGGCCCTGTATAGTAGTGTTTCTATGGTATACAGACAGAATAATAAACTGAAATACAAAGTCCCAGCTTAGCGACAACATATCGGAAGTAGAGCTGAGCAAATTTTTTTCAGCTAAAACATTATTTGCTAATAAATGCAGTTTTGGGATGTTCAGAACTGTTCATGAATTTGCTGGGGAAAAATTCTTTAAAAAAAGTCTAATTGTTTCATTTTGACATTTTAGAAATAAAACATTTTGACCTTTCTGTTTCAAAATGTTTTGTTATGAAATTTAGCTACATTTAACATGAAACACACACAGAAAAGCACTGAGTTACCTGAGGAATAATTGTTATCTTGGATCGTAGATCGTGAAGGCCGATGTCTGAAATTCTCACACCATCTATTTTAATTTCTCCCTTTACGGCTTCCAAAATCCTAAAGAGGCAGAGGGTCATGGAGGATTTCCCAGCTCCAGTTCTTCCAACAATTCCAATCTAAGACACGCATTGGGGAATTAGGAACATTTATAAATAGGGGATTAACTTTACTGAAGGAGCAATTACACAAGATCGAATGCGAAGAAGAAGAAAGAGAACCTTACTGTGATTTTCCTCATTCCTTGATGGTCTTTAAATTAATTGTGTCTCAAATTATTCCCAGAAATTTGAGCAACATCCAGTATAAATAGGTACGTAATGTATGAATTTGCTGATGAGGTCATTGTGCTAAATACATATTCTCACTTCTAGAAGGGGGCTCCCATTCTGGATGCTTAGCTATTTTCCCTCCTAACTGAGGAACTCACCATGAGAAACAAAAGTGATGTCTTGGGGAATGTCAGGCAAGGTCAAGCACTTTTGACTATATTGGGAAGTGAAGCCCAAAGGATAAAGCCTTTGCTGGATGACCGGGTAAGAACCAGGGAGGCATTTGGATCACCAGCATCACTTCCATCCATGTTGAGAGTTGCCCATAAAGAGTCAGACACAGAAACGGGCTGGAATCTCTCTTTATTCAGGAACGGACCATTCCTCATTCACCAACACGAAGAGCAGACACAGCAGCTTTAAGGAAAGTTTCTAAAGCATTGTGAACACATCAGGCCGTATTATCAGCTCCTGTAAATGAGACACCAGTGGAGCCTCATCCATTTACCCCAACTGAAGATTGAGCCCATCCACTTCTGTTATTGCACATTCCAAGTGTCACATCATCAACATGTACATATACGATAAATGGCTGGGCCATACCTTTTCTCCACCCTTCACTCTGAGGCTGAGGCCTTTCAGCACCAGATCCAGGCCTTTCCTATATCTTACTGAGTAGTTAGCAAACTCCACCTCCCCCTCTGCTGGCCAGTCATCTGGTGGCCTCTTGTCTTCAATGATCCAGGGAGCCTAAAGGAGAACAGTAGTTAGAATCATAGAATAATAGGGATGGAAGGGACTTCACGAGGTCATCTAGTCCAACCCCCTGCTAAAAAGCAGGACCACTCCCACTAAATCACCCCAGCCAGGGTTTTGTCTAACTGGGCCTTAAAAATCTCCAAAGATGGAAATTCTACCACGTCCCTAGGTAGCCCATTCCAATGCTTCACCACCCTCCTAGTGAGAAAGCTTTCCTAATACCCAACCTCAATCTCCCCAGCTGTAATTTGAAACCATTGCTCCTTGTTCCGTCCTCTGTTACCATCGAGAACAGCCTAGCTCCCTCCTCTTTGGAGCACCCCTTCAAGTAGTTGAAGGTTGCTATCAAATCTCCCCTCAGTCTTCTCTTCTGTAGACTAGACTGTAGAAAGTATTCCCTTAAGGTTTTAATAGCTGCTGGCTGCAATTTACAATATTAAACTTGAAGGGTTACTAAAATCTCACCAGGAAACTAATTCCCTTACGTCTGCTTATTATTTGAAATAGTGGAATAATAAGCAAGAAAATCAGATTCCTTCACTTGCATACACTCTCGTCTTTATAGTTTATGACTATAGAAACATCTCAACCTATAGGACCAGATAGCAGCTGAGGATAAGTCAGGTGTCACCCCACTGACTTCGATAGAGCTGTGTCATTTACACAAGATGAGGATCTGACCCCTAATGTACTCTTGTGTACTTTGTCTGGTTTCCTCCCCTCCGCTACTGTGTCAAGTTCAAACACCTCATCTTCAAGACTGCACATCACAGCCCTTCTCTTATTCCATATCCTCTAATCCAGTGGTTCTCAAAGAATGGGTCGTGACTCACTTTGGGGTCACAACCCTATTTTAATGAGGTTGCCAAGGCAGAAAGTGCCAGCCCAGAGCTTTGGGATTTGTGGTGGAGCTGAAGCCCCAGCTGGGAGCTCCAGTGTGGTGGAGGGAAGGGGCAATTTATGTTCATCAATACATGTTCACCTTTCTCATTAGGTACATATGTGTTTTTTTTTTTAACTGCTGGACATAAAGATTGTCTTGTGATTATGTTGTGAATTATATTTAGTGGCTACTTTTTCTAAATCCAGCCTTATAATGCATTTTTTATTTTAAATACTAACTAGTCTCAGAAACTCTATGCACTGGGGTCATGTAGTAATTTTGCTTGTCAGAAGGGGGTCCTAGTGCAATTAAGTTTGCGAATCACTTAATCCTTACATTCCTCTGAATTACACCTAACTAAATCAAGTGTGTCCGCAGAGCAGCCTATTTCCAGACATAACTATTTATCTACCAAGCTGTACCATGATGTTTATGTCAGTGTATTTTGAGACAAGCTGGGAAGCAATCACATATGGTCTCAGCTGTTAGCACGGGGGCAAGGGACTACAGTGTGCTTCTGAACAAAAACAGGGGAGCTGGGAGGACCAGCTAAACTGATTAAGAGAAGAACCTGTGTACAGATGAGCCCTGTGTTACAGCCCTGCTCATCAGCAAAGTCAAAACAGCACCCTCTACATGGTTATGAACCATGTGTTAGCAATATTATATGTAGACACTGAGTTTGGGCCAAGTTTTCTGTTGGATGAAAAGTGTTGCAGTTCCGTTGACTTCTGAGAAGTTTTTCCCACTTACAGCTGCAGAGAATTGGGCTTTATGTTCAGCATCAAACATATCACAACCAGTTAACAGAATCAGTAAAATTGAGTAGCACAGACAAACTCAAAATGTTAGAACATATTTGTCTAGGTTACACTGTCAGGTCCTCAGAGCAGGGTCCTCCTCTGCCTTAGTGTTCAAAGAAATGCCGTGGGAATGCCTGGCTTTCTGAGAACAACCCGCTTGTGAACAGTTCAGTAACTGACCTCAGTTTCAGTTTCTGAATACTCTTTCACTCTTTCGACTGCCACAATGTTGGTTTCTAGGTCTGATGTCATCCGCACCATCCAATTCAGAGACATTGTCACCTGCACAACATAAAGAGTAAAATATTACCCCTTCAAGAACAGAAAAAAACTGGTTTATAAAAATGCTGTTTATAATCTCTCTCTGTTATATATGGTTCCTACAGCAACATGTGGAACTACAATATAATTAGCTTCATGTTAAAAATAATACAGAGCACAGGACAAGAAGTTTATGGAAAGGAATTATGGGACTTGAAAGACATGGGTTCAATTTCCACCACTCCCACAGACTTCCTCTGTGACCTTGATTAGCTCATTCCTTAAGAGGAGATTCAAAAAGTTACTTTGACTTCTAACTTTCAGTGAAATCAACGGAAGTTAGGTGCCTCAACAGAAGTTAGGAGCCTCAGTTGCTCTGTAGAGGCCACCCTTAGTTTTTCCATCCTTCAGATTCCTAGTCCTATCATAAGGACAATACTATTTCATTTCTCCCTTCTGTTATCTGTCTTATCTATTTAGACTGCAAGCTTTTAGGGCAGGAACTATCCTTTACTGTGCATGTGTACATACGTACCCCAAGAGGGCCCCAACCTTAACTGGGAGCAATAAGTGGTACCATAATGCAAGTAATAATTACAGAAAAGTATATTGATCTAGAACAGTCTTCAACTGTAAGTGACCAGGATGGCCTGTTTTCAAGCAGTAGGGTCAAAACTACTGATCACCTTTGCCAATTAAACTGATGCATTTTGAGGGTCCTTGTACGCAAACATTTAATCAACTGCCATTCTCATGAGGCAATTAGAATGGAGACATTCCATAAACTATTCATCTGCAGGTTCTCTAGTGCCTTTCCCTGGATCGTCTCTTTTTAAAAGAAAAAAAGATTTGGTCTATTTTTTTATTTAAAAAAAAAATCTTTGATTAATCCCTAGAGGTACTCAGATACTACAGTAACAGGAGCCACATAAATACCGAAAATAGATAGAGACAAGCAGCAATTATTGGTGTAAATATTAAGGGTTTTTAAAATCCAGTTGGTACTGTCATGACACCCAATGATGTAATTCCATCATATCTGTGCTGGCAATTAAGTCAGTAGCTCCCTTTCTTCTGAATCAGTACTGGACCATTGCTCCAGCAGTATTAGTGTCCAGATGAGGCCTAAGAGTCCTGACCACACATGGTCATTAGAGATTCTCTAGCACAGCAGTTCTCAACTACTGTGTCGGGGCACATTACTGTGTCGCCACACAGTGGTAAGTGTGTCACGGAGAGCCAGGGATTTGGCTGGAATTGGCCTGGGGTGGGTGGACTGGTGTGTCCTGTGAGGTCATGACTTGCCATCAAGCAGGTCACGACCCTTAAAAGGTTGAGAACCACTGCACTACCACGTGCAAAGGCATTAAGCCTGGTATCCTGTCCAAATTGGGCAGTATGTGTGTGTGCTAAATGGCCGTGAGCCAATCAGTGACAACTAAGTCAACAGTGTTCAGCCTGGGAGGGACTCCGGGGAGCCCAACGTGAAAAAAGCAACCATCCAGTATGTGTATTGCATCCTCCCTAGCTTCTCAGATGCCCAGAGGGCTGTCCTGGGTGGCCCAAGTCAGGCGGGGCTGGACACGGCAAACCACACCGCACCTGAAACTCTTAAGCTGGCAGCACCAGCAGGTTCATCCGGCCTGGCGATAATGTGGGAGTTCCTGGTAGTGGCAGAGGCTCTCTTCCATTCCGTTTCGTCAGTGAGCTGATAACGTTATCAGCTGGATGGAGAATGTGCAGCACTGCCCAGAGAGGATTTCTGATCCTCAGTCAGTAATAGGGTGCATCCATATCTGTCATATCTGTCAACAGTGGCAAGTTTGGAATTTGCCATATCTTGGTGATCAGATTGTTGGCTACATTCCGACATCAGCTATTAGCTGGAGGAATATTGGCTAGGATGGGTAACAAGTTTTATTGGTTTCAGTGTGCCTCTGATAGCTCTTACAATACGATTAAGCGGCGTGTCCAGTAGGCTCGTGTGGGCCATGTTTAAACCAACTGGGATGCAGTATTTCCGAACAGCAGAGAGCAAGCCCCAAACTATGCAGTGTTTGCCTACCGACTTCCCTAGTGACCTCCAGCAATTTCTTCAGAAGACAGTTTCTGCTCTTGATCTTTTATTTTGAACTGCCCTAGTGAAATGGTGTTTGAAGGTCAGTGTGTATGATCTAGGGCAGTGGTTTTCAAATTTTTCTTCTCAGGACCCAGTTGAAAAAAAAAATCATTTATGCCCACGACCCAACCATTACATCTTGGAGCAATGCATTCCAGTCTTTCAGCGGCACCAGCAGGGGGCTTCAGGATACAGTACCTGAGGGTCTGCGACCCAGGACTGGGTCCAGACCCGTAGTTTGTAAACCACTGTTCTAGGGTGACCCCAATGTACCCTGGCTTGGGATTGTGTGTCAACCTCTGACCATTCAAAAAGATGTTAAGCTCAACTTGGCTCTGAGCTTGGTGTACAGGGAAACACATGGATATGGTCTTTGATGTACTTGGTGTCAGTCTCCATTTCTTGCAATAGTCACCTATGGCAATGATATCATTGTTCAGGTTCTCTTCAATTGTTTGGAAGACACAGACCTTTGAGGCCAAGCAGATACAGCCAGTGTCCATGAGCTGCCTGGAGATAGTATTTAGTAGGTCACCAGTGAATACATTAAATGCAGCAGGAGTCTGTTTTCATGTCTATCTTGGAGCCATCAAGCTCAGTTGCCATAACAACCCATCTAGAAAGAACTCTTCACCTTTTGTGCAGCAGACCAGGGTGACAGATGGTGTCAAAAACAGCTCCAGTTTTCTTCTGTTCTTGAAAAGCATGATGAGGAAGATGAAGATGGACAAGTGCTGACTAATTTTCCCCAAGATGATGTAGTAATTCTGGTGATAATCACTGTCAAAGCTGCAGGCTTTCCCTATTTTCATTGGTTTCAGAGCCTTTTCTATTTCTCCCCTTGAGAATGGCAGAAAGTTTTTCATCTTGGTTAGAGCTGTGAAGATCACCTGTATTGATGTTACTCCTTTTTGATTTATACCTTGAATATTTTATCGGTGGTCTTCTTTAGTGATGTTCATCAGATGTTCTTGGAGAGACCTTCTGCTGCCATGTATCTGGTGGGTTTTATGCCTACTCCTCTACACTCCCCCTCCAGCATTCTTCCATCTATGATGGAAAATTGAACAGCTGGACCTACAGAGAATCTCATTAAAGGGAAACTGACCTTCCAAATTGTGCCTCCAACTACAAACTACACCTTCTTCATGACCCTAAGCAACCAGCAACTTTTCACTTTTCCTGCTGGAACCAGGTCTACTCCCCTGATATTAGGTCACTTCTGAAGGGACCACCTTCTGCCAGCCACCTGTTGGATCCCTGAAAATTTCATCTACAGCCAGCATCACTCATTCTCATCCAAAGATTGGATTTAGAGAGACCAACACCAGGGATTTTTTCATGACGGCACACACCAGGAATGCATACCAGCACCTTTTTTTCCCGTAGCACATCCGCTCCTGTCCCCTGCCGGCCCCGCTGCCCAGCTGGGGGGCAGAGTCAGCAGGAGAAAGGAGCGCACCGCTCCTGTCACTGGCCGGCTGCCCTCCCGCCCCTACAAAAGCTCAACTTTAAGGCTTCATGCAAATCCATCAAGCTATATAAGTGTATGTAAGCACAGCATTACTTATCTATTAATTCTGGTTTTTATGAGTGCTTATAGTGATATTCAGCAACATCCTGTGGCAACATTATACACACCTGTAATGCATATGATACGGACAGTCCTACCAGCCCAGCATTCAGGCTGTTTTTCCCTAATACAGCAAAGAGAGCAGCAAACAGGACAACACAGTTTCCTATGAATTCAACTCGAATACCCAGCCACCTGTTAAATAAGCAAACAGAGCGGTAAACTATCACTTTAAGGATTATGGAAAGATATACTTGTTTCCACAAGACAGATATAAAAGTCTGTGCTGGTTTTACCTGTTGGAAATAATGCCAGGAAAATAACTCTTCTGATTTTCATCCACTTGCTTGTCATTCATGTGTATAAAGGAACCTTCTCTACCATAGGCTCGGATGACACTAGCTCCGGTGATGGTTTCCGAAAAATGGGAATAGATGGGGGATCTGCTAACAGATTCCAGACGTTTTAACTGGCGAGAGGTAGCCACATAGAACCGCTGCCATCATTAAACACAAACACATACAAAAGAAATATTAGTAACATGTCTGAACAGGAAAAAAAATTATATCTGAAATATTCCAGTTGTTAACACTAATAGTAAAGAACAATAGTGACCAACCATGGTTATTAAATGATAAATTCAATGCCATCAACCTAGGTCTCAATAAAAGTACAAACTGTCTCTCCCATTACAAGCATTAAACTTTAAATGGACCAGAGGACTCCTCCTTTGTTTTCCATTACTAGTAGAGATTCTCACCTCTCAACCTCACCACTTTCTGATACGTTGTGTTTGAATCTATACAACAAGTTTGATTTGCTGAAGTAATCTGACCTGATGCAGTGAAATGTAATTACAGGATTTATCTTTCACTCTCATACTGTAAGTTTTTTTTCAGTGTATGTTTTCACTACTTTGGCATCTGACGAAGTGGGACTTCACCAACGAAAGCTCATGCAAAAAATAAATTTGTTAGTCTTTAAAGTGCTACAAAACTCCTTTTGTTTTGCTGAACTAGACTAACATAGCTACTGCTTTGGAACCTGTCAAATTAAATGATAAAGTGACATGGCCACACCCTATGGGTTTTCCATGGCTTCAATGGCCTTTGTATCAGGCCCTATTTGCATCCACTTGTAATCTAGAATCATAGAAACTGGGAGGGACCATGAGAGGTCATCGAGTCCAGTCCCCTGCACTCATGGCAAGACCAATTATCAATTCCCCTCTTAAACCATGATGGTCCCAGGATATCAGGGAGAAGGTGGTTGAGGGAATATTTTGTAGTGGACCGACTTTTGTGGGCGAGTGAGACAAGCGTTTAAGCTTACCCACAGCTCTTCTTCAATAATTTATGTTAGACTAAATCATAACTTTCAGAAATGCATTCAGTCTTGATCTGAAGACATCAAGAAAAGCAAAACCTGGCATCTCCCTTGACAATTTGTTGCAGTGGCTAATCACTCACTGTTAAAAAGCATGTCTTATTTCCAATTTGAATTTGGCTCATTTCAAATTCTAGCCATTAGTTCTCATTATGCCTTTCTCCGCTAGATTAGCCCTTTAATGCCAGGTATTTTCTCCGAATGGAGGCACTTTAACACCATCATCAAGTCAGCTCCTGCTCTTTTTATAAACTAAACAAAAGATTTAAAGAGCTGGGTCTCCCAGTACTGCCTGGGGAGGCTATTGCCACTAATATAAGTGCAGAGATAATAGGTTCCAAGGTCCTGTAAACAGATAAAATTATTACATGCTCTAAAATGAATAGTAGGAAGAGTATCATAATGAACATCAGGTGGGCAGCCGCACATGTTTACCTGTACAAAGAAATATCCAACGGCTAATGGTATTATAACCACAGCGAAGAGCGGCGTGCTCGATATGATGACAATCATAGTTGACACAGAGGTGAAGAAGGTGCCTAGGAACATCAGAATAGTGGGGGGTATCACTTCATCAATCACGAAAATGTCCTTAGAGAAGCGGTTGATGATCCGGCCCGTTGGAGTTGTGTCAAAGAAAGACTGTGGGGTGCGAAACTTGTTATGCAGCAGTGCAGCGTGGAGTGTTCGGGCTGCGTTGATGCCCCCCATGGCCAGGGTGAAGGAAGAGATCAAGACCAGGAGTCCTGTTATACAAAGAAGGAATGTGGGAAGGTTTGGGACAATGCCATTCACAACATGCAGCCTTTGACTTTTACTGATGCAGCAGTTTTTGTTGCGCTAGAAGACTTTCTTTGTTCCTGTCTCAGGGCCTTCACTCATATTAGTCACCATTGACTTCAGTGAGATTCCTAACAGGACTAAGGATCCAGACAGCCAATCCTTATTGTCTATGAATGTATAGCCTCCCCCTCACCATGCTATAAATCCTTCTTCCCTTCTCCACTCCCTCTAAATTTCCATTATCCTCCAGCCTTCTCAATCCTCCCTTTCCCATCTGCCAAGAAGTCTTCAAAGTGTTGAACCAGCCAAGTTGTACCAGCTTGGTGGTGTTCCACTGCCCTTGCTCAGGTTACAACTTTTTTGAAGCTCAGAGCCACTTGTGGCTATCGTAATGACTTTCCCAGAATGGCCCTTCGCCCAGTGAGGATGCAGCTAAACCTTTTAGCTGTATTAATTTGAGAAACGGTCTCACCTTGCAAGAGTCCCAGAGCAGCATAGACTCCAACGCGCATGCTTGTGTTACGCTGAGTGCCATTTATCACGGGTTCATTGGTCCAGTCACTGAGCCACACGTTGGCCCCAATGGCAGCAGCATTTTGACAGCCATACAGGAAACATATAAAGAAAGAAGTCATGAGGCCGACGGCCTTCATGTACTGCCAGAACACCGACAGCTTTACCTATAAATTTGTAAAGAACAATATATTTAGAAAGTACATTCAATTGTGGTCTGGACCTCACAGAAATAATGAGAGTGGAAATCTCTCCAGTAGAGGGCCCAGTAAACTACACCACCGACAAATAATGCTTAACCAACTGTACCTGTGATGTCTGTGACACTGAGAATTTAACATTTAATGTGTAGAAAATACTGTCAGTGTTGTTCAGTTGTGTGGCACTCTAAAAGCACAAACTCTCTGGTTCTTTTCATTATCTTTTCTTTCCTTCCTGTGCTCAGTCTTCTCAATCCCCCAACCACCTCTCAATTTAAGTCGACAGTCTTCCATATAGCATAGATACCCTTCCAAGGCAGATCTCAGGCCAACGTAGCACACCGTACACAATACATAGTTGTATTGACATTTGTGTGTAACAAAACACTTCTCAAAAGGTAAGAGAAGGTAAAATTGAAATTGAAATAAACACGTATTGACATAGCATGCAGTTGGCCCACAGAATTCACTGTAACAGGTGGTGAGAATCAAATCCTACAGCTGGATTAAAAAGGGACTGGATCACTTTGAAATGAACAACATTTAGAGCTACACAGTGTGAACATGGAGTGATCAAACATCATGCTTTGGGCCATAAAGTGATCACAGCAAGATGAGGAAGAAATTCTTTCTCCTAAATATACAGCACAGGCCAAGTGCAGAAGTTGCTGCTCGGTTCCAGATTTAAAGATCCGGCAGCCTACGTGAATATGGCAAATGCTATATTCCTTTTGGCTTTCATAACTGGAGAAAAAAAATCAACTGCCTACCGTTCCCGTTTCAATGGTTTCTGCCTGAATAAGCTTCTCCGGGAGATTTTTAACCAGTGGTGTCTCTGCTGACTTCCTTTCACACACTCTCCTTCTTGTTGACTTTTTGTTGGGACATTCTCCCTCTGAAGAGATCACACTAAATTGCCTAGTCGAAAGAAGATGGCTCCATTAGTGGACAGGAGGTATGGTGCACAGTGGTTCAAGCGCAGAACTTGCTTAGCCCCTGATTTCCTCTGACACGTGTGGGTAAGTCACAAGTGCATACACAGGGGCCCCAAATTAAGACACAAATCCATAGTTAGATCTTGCTTACAGAGTCTGATTTTCAGAGGCACTGAGAAGACAATTGCTATCGAAGTCGATGGAAATTGCAGATGCTCGGCACATCTGAAAATCAGGTGGCATATTTAGGTGCCTAATTTTAAGGCCAACATTTTGTAACTCAGGTGCCTGATTTCTCTGCTCTTCTATTTCCACACATGTTAAATGGGGCTGACAAGGCTCACAGTATCTATACTGCCTCCTCACAATAATCCCAGGCTCCATTCATTTTTGCTTTTAAAGATTTCCGAGCTACTCACATGAGAGGTGCTACTGGAAAGACCTATTATTACTGTGACTGGTAGCAGGTCGAGGCTGTGTGTGTAAATATTCTCTGCAGCACTGTCTGAAAACTACATATTTGCTTTCTATTAACATACATCTCACTGACAGGATCATAGGAGTACTTATTTTGTCCCCTGCGCAAGGGACTCCGGAGGCTTTAATACAGAGAGGAAACTAAAGTCTGTGCTGAAAGATGCAGAGAACAGAGGGATCAGATCGGAGAACTACATTAGCTGCTAGTGTTAAAGACAGGTTCCTTAAAATGTGCTTCAGCCCAGCTAAGGGCTTCACATCCAAAAGGATGCTATGCCTACCTAAGGAACTGCTTGCGGACCTCGTTTGTCACAGGCTCATTATCTGCCAGATCAGTGTGGTTGCTGAGTGTATCTTCAGCAAGCAAGACTTCTTCATCCTCCAGCACTGCAATAGAAGTTTACATTTTAGCTTTCTGCTGAGGGTAGCTTATAGGAAACTGGTGTCAAACCCCAGAGCCAAATATCTAGTTGAAGGATAAGAATCAAGTGCATGTGGCTTCGGAAGCCTGTTGGAGACTGAGTGTTGTACAATTGCAGGCAGCTACTTCATTTGGTAACTTCTGCTATTCTGGAGAAAAGCGTGATCTGAAAATGGGCCCAGCAGCCAGGAGCTCCTGATTTCTAAAGCCAAGTCTGTTGCCAACTCTCTCTGACTCACCCCTTCTCTATGCCTCAGTCTTCCTGTGAAGATAACTCCCTACCTCGCCGAGCTGTTGAAGATTAATGTTGGTAAAGCACTTTGGAACTTATATGCCGCAAGTGCTAAGTGCCCTGGTGTGCCATTGTCTTGGGATGCAGGAGTCTAGGAAGCTGCTGTAAATGTTTGATGTTGCTAGAAGAGGTTGTGCGCGGCCTCTGGCATCTTGTCTGTCAGGGCTCACTCTTCTGCAGCTAGGTGTTATGGGAATACGGCCCATGAACAGGAGCCATTTGCCAAAATATTTTCATCTCCCATTGTCTAATCAGGGACAAGTTAGGCCTAGAAGAAACTCAGATTAAAATGAAATTTGTGTCATGCTATGCAACAGAAATTCTGTGCTCTAGGTACCCCTCTGAGAAAACAGAGCCCAGACATGCTCTTAGTCTGGCATTATGTTTTCCCATGGATCCTGCCTTTGCCATTTGTGAAAAAGAATTTCTTTGTATTAAAAACACAGTGAAGGAAAGTAATTTCTTACATTATCTTAAGCCTGGTCACAACTTGGCGGCGAATTTCGGCGGCAGTTGACAGGGCATACTCCCGTTGACTTCCTAAATTCTAATTAGCGCAACATCCCCACTGCGCTGTGCCAATGGGAAATGCCATCCCATCAACGCAGCATTAATCTTTTTGCAAGGATGGATTTATTGAGTTGACTTCTGGATCTACTAAGTGGGTCTCTTGCTGCTCAATCAATCCCAGAAAATGGATCCTGCACTGCTGAAAGTCATCAGCAATGTAGACATACCCTTGGAAAGCAAGTACTCAGGCTTAGGCACCCTAGGTATGTCTTTTTGCAGGAGGAAAGAAATAAGTTTGCTTATTTGAATGTCGGTATCGCCAACCATTATTCAATACAGTTGCTGGGCTAATTTACACCATTCCAGCTCAGTAAGCAGAAAAATACCCTCATAATACATAATGTTTCATTACTATCTAGAAAAATAAAGGAATCTAAGACTGGATTATTACATTTCCTTAAAGGCATGTATAACAGGGGCAGATAACGTTTACATATAGGGAAATTCATGACCCGACTGATACAAAAGCTCTGATTTAAGACAAATAGGAAGTGCTTTACTTGTTAGTTCATCTTCTTCTGTATCATCAGGTGCATAATTTCGAAGGAATTCTGCAAAAGCCCCATTTTGCTTCAAAAGCTCTTGATAGGATCCCATTTCAGAGACTTTGCCATCCACAATGACGACTATGTGGTCCACCTGAGGCAGAAAGGTGATGCCATGGGTCACTAGCACTCGGGTCTGTGGGGGAAAATGAAACAAAAATCAGTGCTACAATGGGGTGGAGAACAGAGCACTCACTGGAACATTTTTAGGAGTAAATAGTAAATATCATGTATGGTTGAAATATCAGGAGGAATTTAGACAGAAAGAATGTAGTGGAATTCAACTGTGACCCTAGGTGTAAAAGCCCTGACTCTCGTGAAGGGAATTAAGGAATTTTTAATGGCGATAGGGCCTTGGCTTTAAATCTCACCACAGTAAGGAACTAGCTCAGTGCAGACTCGAAGCCACAAGCACCGATTGCTGAATCATCAAGACTATTTCCTGTAGTGCACTGTTTTTCTTGTGGTCTCCCCTTTCAGCTTTGACACAGCCTGCTGCGGCATGTGAGATCTGCCAAGACCCTGAAGCAGAGACATTTCAGTAAGAGAATACCAGAGAAATCCACAGCAATGCACAGTGGTTCACAATGTTTCTCCCAATCTGCCCACTATAGCAACAAGCAGCACTAAGAACAGGGCTGCTCTGATTCCTCCATACATGTTTTGTTTTCAACAGTGTCAGTTTCCATGGGAGAGCAGGTTTCCACAGGACTTGAAGAAACATTGTCAAAGCTTAAGTGCATTTCCCGGCCCCACCCATGGGCATGTCAAAACATCTCTCCACCAAGCGTGTCTTAATGGGCACCTTTTCCAAAGTACAATGAAATGAAGACTCAAGGGAGGGATTCAGAATTCAACCCCCAGTGGGAAAATAGTGTGGCAGTTCTCCTGTGATAGTTCAGGTGTGTGTGCATGCGTGCATCTGTGCACAGAAAAAAGGATCTAACCACAGGCTTACTTTTTCTTTAAGTGCCCCTTCTGGTCCAATAACCTTGTCAAAGATATGCTTAGCAACATGGGAATCCACCGCTGAAAGAGGATCATCTAACAGGTAAACATCAGCCTCACTGAACACTGCACGAGCGAGACTCACTCTCTGCCTTTGACCACCAGAGAGGTTAATGCCCTGCAAGGTGGAAGAAGGGACAAAACATATCACATACAATACATTTTAATCCAAACAACAACAGGGACATCTTATAGTTCACAGGCACTCAGATGTGACAGTGATAGGCACAGGACAAGAGCTGAATAAATAGAATGGGGAGAATTGAAGGGGGCAAATTGAACTCTTATAAAAAGCTAAGTGTGAATGCACAGCTATCTGAAAGGAAAGAATCTGGCAACATACAATGGAAAATTCTTTGTAGCAACTTTCTAGAGGTCTGCGACCAAAGAGATTCTTAAAAGGGGGTGCTAAAAACCAAAATCAACACCCGCCAAATGGGACACAAAACACAGAAACTCAAAGCAAGATTCAGCTGAAAATGCAACATGTTGCCCTTGTTCCTATTTTCCATATGGTTCTGTCTGTCCACTTCCAAAGGGATAACCGTGTTAGTCTAGTTCAGCAAAACAAACAAGGAGTCCTGTGGCACTTCTAAAGAGTAACAAATTTATTTATCGCATGAGCTTTTGTGGGAGAAAATCCCACTTCGCCAGATGCTTTGAAGATGGGGAACTTACTCCGATTCTGTTAAGTTCTCCATCTTCAAGCATCTGACGAAATGGGATTTTCTCCCACGAAAGTTCATGCGATAAATACATTCGTTGGTCTTTAAAAGTGCCCCAGGTCTCCTTGTTTGTTTTGTCTGTCTACTGACATTCACACAACACAGCCCAAACTGGCATGAAACCCGTAGACCTCCACAAACCGTATTTGGTGGGAAACAGTTGTGTAGCAAGCCGATTTCAATTTTCGAATATAGTGTTAGGAGAGGATCATGTAACATGCTTAGTGTGAGCTGCACCACATTCCCCACCCATGTGGAGGAGAAGGGGTTCTGTAACAGCCATGGACAGATTTCCTTATCTCATTCAGAACTGAAGTGGGATTGGGGGACGCTCAGCTCCTCACAAGACCAGGCCTATGATCCCCATTTAGCAAAGCACTTCAACACACACTTAAAGAGCTTTGTGTAAGTATGGTCTTCACTTTAATAGGATGGAATTAAGGATGAGCTTAAAGTTAAGCAAGCGTTTAAAAGCTTTGCTGAATCAAGGCCTAAAGAGAAAGCATTATCACTATTGCAGACAGAGCACACATCATCGTGCATGTTTGTTGCTAACGGCCCTACCTTCTCTCCTATCTCAGTATGGTCTCCCCCTGGAAGTACTTCAAGGTCAGTTTTTAAAGCACAAGCTTCCAGGACATTTTGGTACTTCTGTTCATTAGATGGCTGGCCAAACAAAATATTATCTTTCAGGGTGGCATTTTGGATCCAGGCTTGCTGTGGAACATAAGCAACAGAACCCTAAAATGGAAAAAAAAAAAAAAAAGAAAGCTCTGTGATTTCCTTATGGAATGTATTTACCTAGAATAAGCTGTGATTCATAATTACATATCTAATTCAAATCTGTATGTTATGTAAACATACACAGTCTCACACTACAATACATAAGTGTTGTACACAGACATGCACTAATTGCTGATGTACAGCAGAAATCTCATGAAAAATAACCAAGTTTGATTAAATCAGACAGTTATGGGAAAACCCAAAGAAGCAGGAGAGAAGCTGGAAAAAGAACAGACAGCCCAGAATTCTCTGTCCAAGCTGCCGTATGTTGATTGATACACCCTGTATGTGCATATTCTATATTTGTAATTTAATATGGGCCAGAATACAACACGCTAGGTATGTTGATACTTTATCTTAAACACCATGGTAACTAAAACCCACCTTCACTGCCACCTGTCCTTCTAGTTTTTCCATTTCCCCAAGAAGAGCTGAAACCAGCGAAGACTTCCCACAGCCAACGTGGCCAACAACAGCAAGCAAAGAGCCACTGGGGACCAACAGATTTATACTGTGGAGGAAACAGGCTGAAAATTAATTAAACATTAGTTTATTAAAGACATTACGGATCCTTTAACCAGGTCTCATGAATGCACTGAAAAGCAGCTCTCCCTTAGCCATGCACACAGACGGGTACGGTAAATATCACTGGTTGTTCGTTTCTCTCCAACCCTTGCCCATCTCTGCTTTTAAAGTGTGCTGTTTCTAATTATTATTTGTACAGCAGTAGCACATAGTCCCGGCTCAGGACAATTTCCTCATCACCATCGCAATGTGCACCAGGTTCACGGAGGGCTGCCAAGGAGATGGTAGCAAAGCCTACAGATCAGGTTGGCCTACACATTCCATTTTCAGACCCTCTTTTTCCAATTATATCAGTTTATTGGGTCACGAAGGGTTAATAACTCTTTTGGCAGTAATCAACTGATTTCAGGGCCTGTCTCAGCAAGAACAGCTGCCTGGAAATGTTGAGAGATGAAGTGCCTTGTTTATAAATATTTTAGTTATATGTCTTTAGTGCTAGTAAATACCATTGATGATGACACGGGATAGGGAAAACAAAACCCTTCCAAATATAATTTTCTTCATTTTTTTCAATGTTCTGAATGAAGTCATGACTCAGGCCTTGCTCATCCAGCTGATCTGTATGATCAGACCCCTGTAGTTGTACAAAGCCCCCCTGAAATCAATTTAAGCCCCATAGGCGCAGATGCAGATGCAGGCCCACAGCCTTTCCCCAAACTCCTCTTATTACCTTCAGGAGCCTCTTCACATGCAGTCAGGCTTTCAAAAAATGCATTCAAAGCAGGACTGACCACCAAACTTCATGATCTTCCATATTCGGTAGCATATTCCCTTCACCAGCATTCACAGTGACTTGATGGCTAATAATTCTAGTAACAGCTGCATGGCTCTTTCGGAATGAAACCCCAGAACAGGGAAGCTGACCTGGTTTTTCTTACAAAACCCAAGCTGCAAGGTTTCTTGGAGAACCTGAGCTTTTCAAGCAGGTCTGAACCACGTGCAAGTTTCTCCTTAAGCATCGACAACCACTGTCTTCACATCATAACACCAGCGCCTTTAGTTAAAAGCTGTTAGAAACGTGTGAATTTCCCCATGATTTTACCCTGAAACTAGGCAAAACATGCAAGCTTTTAGCCACAATTAGATTTATTTTGTTCAAATGGGGGTGGTGGTGTGTCAAACCAAAACTGGAGGAGGTGGCTACAAACAGAGCCTTTCAAAAAGGCCCCTAGACAAGATACCATGGTGATGAGTATGACACAAAATCCTTAACAGAACAGAAAAAGTGTTCTCATGTCCGTGAACTGAAGTCTTCAAGTCCCGACCTGTGTACCCCGACTCCCTTAATAGCACTCCTAGCAGGCCATCAGATAATCGGATTTGCCCAGTCAACAGATTGGTCCAATAAATATATATATTACCTACATTAGAAATTAATTTATTCCATCTGTCCCTTAATCTACCTGGGCTATGCCAAACCCTGCAGTTCCCAGGCTCTCTGGTATGTAGGCTTTGTACAGCAGTTATAACAGGGAACAAGCAGATTGGTTGTTTAAAAAACAAAGGCGGTGCACAAGAGATGGAATACTATACCTTCATAACAATGAAACTGAACGCTCTACTGGTTTAAATGTGAACAACCTTGGAGCTCATCTCACTAGAGACAACAGAGGGAAGCGGATAGCTGCTGTAGTGTAATTGTGTAAAGAAATCTTACTCTTTCAACGCTGGCTTGAGCTCCTTTGCCCAGCTGAAAGTCCCATTTGTCACAGTGATGGCATAGCCTGTACGACAGAACATAAGAAAGAGATGGAAAAAGCATTGCATGTAATGGTGGTGAGGGAAGGCCTTTCTACTGAGAAGGGAGAACAGTTGGAGGACGTTTGTTTATAAAACAGGAGGGACATATTGGGTTCATCCCCATTCCCTTTTCTCTTGGCATGGGAAGTAACTGCTCAGTCACAAGGCAGTGCTGTTCAAAGGAAGTGAAATCACAGGGTGGTAGAACTGAGACAAGAGAAGGCTGTTTATCTTCATGCCCAGGCAGGATTGATCCCTAGGGCAAGTGAATTGCCCAGTATAATTTTCAACATCCCTCTGTGATAGTTACATTGCATCAAGAGACTATTCCAGAGTCAGTTAAATGCTTGACTGTTTGCCTGGAAAGTTAATGGACAAGTTTAGGCTGGTCTGCTTCTGAGCAGCTCTACATTGCGGACTTAACAAGTTATAGATCAGCAGGGTTTATTCACCTCCTTGTGGAAACTGCGTGCAATAGTAATCAAAGAACAGCTGCATAGCTCCTCCTTTCCGCTTTCTCATCTACAGCCTTGCAGCAAAAGAAGCTTTAAATCCAAATTCAACAGAAGTCATGGTGCATCTTATGAGATCAAACTCTTTTGCCACTGAATCTGGGATCTCAGTGCCTCTGCCAGTGGCCAATACCCTATGTTTAAGAAGAAAGTGAGCTCTTTCTTCCGTCCCCTCCAAACGAACTCCGTATCATCCCTATGCATCTGTGCAATGCAGATCATGGCCCTGCCTGAATCCTGATGATCAGCTGATGCCCTGAAGCATGAGATGCTGGTAGTGTCCTTTACAAACAGACTCAAATACAGAGCATCTTAAGGGACAGCTCTTGCCTCAAGGGCTCGGCCAGAATCTTTGGTAGTTTCCACATTGTCCAAAGGCAAACAAGCTTTTCCCAGGAAAGGAATTCCTTCTGAGTTCCTCAGAAATATTAATTATTTTTTTTTTTTGTAATCCAAGTGGCCTAAAAATAAATTTGACAAGTTTGGGATTTTCTGCATGTTCTCCCTCTCCATCCCCACCCCATCTCCTCTTTACCTGGAGAAACCACCTTGGTTTCCACACAATCTGGATCAAGCTCATCGTGGCTCAGGAAGTGCTGAATTCTTTTCAGGGAAACGCTGGTCTAATAATAATAATAAAAAAAAAAGTGGTATTATTTCAAAATCTCTAAATGAGGAACCACTCGCCTTCCTACAGGAAGAGAAGCAGGCAGGTTCATTCTTTCACCACATGGCATTCATGAACCAGGCTTCATTCTTTCCCTGGGATGGATCCTGGACAGCATCCCTAG
The DNA here is from genome assembly GCA_007922175.1 of Pelusios castaneus. Taxonomy (NCBI): domain Eukaryota; kingdom Metazoa; phylum Chordata; order Testudines; family Pelomedusidae; genus Pelusios; species Pelusios castaneus. Next base: position 680,306 of record ML685805.1, on the reverse strand, counting down.
GGCCAATCTCTGAGCTGTGACATTTTTAAGATAAAGTAAATTTTCTTAAGTGAGGCAACATTCCCACAGAACGCCACAAACCACAGGCTTATTAACAAACAATGAGACTAACAGTGAAGTGTTAAAACAGCATTAAAGAGAAGAATACAGGAGGCAACCTGAAAGGTCAAGCTTCACAGTCTTCTTTGAAATCAGGCAAAAACATTGTTTTTTGCATTTGAAGCAAATAAAGAACAAGACTTTCCTTACCTGTGCAATATTGCTAATAACCTGTGGAAGCATGTTGAGTGGAAACCGCAGGATATTAAACAAGGAGAGGGAGACAAAGGCTTTCTCTGCATCCAAAATATTAGTTTCATCCACATTGACATATACTGCAAATGTGGTCAATGCAACCTGAAAGCCAGAAAGTTTTTATGATAAAAATGTCTTGATTTGTTAAAAAGCATTCATGCCTAATTGATACATTAGAAATAAAAGCAGTGGAGTCAGACCTGGACAAATTCGCTACTGGTTTTGATCCTTTCTTATATTAAATTCTCATGTGCTTTGAAAGACAAGACTTCGGATCACAGAAATGGCGTTAATTATAAAGTCTATAGAATAAGACTATTTGCTGTTAATTATATTTCATTTAAAGCTGAGAAATGCAAAGCTATTGTGAGTACATAACAGTTTAAGGAGTATTTATCTGGGGAAAGTTCAGGCCACTTTCTTCTTTCATCCAATCCAATTTTCCAATTTGCCCACTGTTAACTTCAGTATCATTAGCCATTGGATGCTAAGCACAAAAACTTAAACTAGAGAGTCTTGGCAGCAAGCAAAGGAGAAACTGCTTTTTTAGTAAGTCAAGAAGGAAGTTCTTAGCATTCAGGGCACAGGATATTTGGGTTCTATTCCCAGCTATGACATCAACTCTGTATAACCTTTTGCACTCCTCAGTAACATAGGGACAATAATACTTTATAACTCACCACAAGCTAGTGGGGAACAGTGGCAAGAATGCATGAGATCTGGGATACAGCTCAGGATTTTTGAGACAAAGTAAGTTTTAATCAGAAAACGCAGATGCAGAACCTACCCTTTCCCCACACACAATTTTGATTCTGAAGTTTCAGAATTGTTGATATTTCCAGTTTGGACATTTTCAGAATGAAAAGTTCAAATTTTTAGGTCAAAATGACTTTTCATTTCAAAATTTAAAATAAAAAAATGCACAAGGGTGGTTGAAATCTATACAAAACATTTTGATTGACCCATATAAAATTCCCTCACCTCCAGATTTTTGGCTTTATGTCTTGATTTGGGATGGGAACATTTTTTGAAATCTCAAAAATTTCCAAAGGATGGGAAAGCCATTTCCTTCTCATCTCTAACTGTCACAATTAACTGAAAAATACAGTGGGCCCCTATAATGAGTGGTATCATAGAATAGTAAAGTATTACATTGTTTTAAAGCGCACATGTGATTTTTAAATATGCACATTTATTCCAATCCCCATTTGATATGACATGATATGTAGACATCAAATGTAGATTAACTGTTTAAGGAATTTGCATTTCACCTTCTATTTTGTGGCCTGATAGCTTTCATACTAATTTGTGTAAGCAACACAAATGATGTTTACCAGAAACGGTGCGCTAATCCATGCAAAGGTGGACAAAGAATTTAGATATGCTGCTTTCTTCAGAACACGGAGTTCATTCTTTCGTATCTCCAGGACTTTGTCCTCAAAGGATGGTTCCCATGCATAAAGCTTCAGTACCTTTATGCCACTCAGAATCTCATTCATCAGTTTAATGCGGGAATCTTTATACTTCATCTGTTCCACCTAAATTGTTCAAAGAAATATTGTTAAAATATCTTTCTCTACTTTTAGGCAGGCACGAAAGACAGGCAATGTATCACCTGAATTGTTAGAAATACAAGTGCATTCTAATCAACTTTATTGACTGGGGGTAAAGTTTTTAAAAGTGTCTTCCAGTGTGACTTATGCATTTGCAACCAAAGTTCTTTCCTTTCTTCATTTAGATTCCTACTAATCTACAGTTCAGAAATGCCCAGTGCTTTTTTTGTGATGGTACTCCGGAGTATGGAGTACCGGTACCTTTTTTGACAGCTCCGCTGCCCAGCTTGGGGGTGGGGTCAGCAGGGGAAAGGAGCACGCCACTGGAAGAAAAGGGGTGGTGCAGGAAGAAGAGAGGTGGGAGAGGCATTTTTCAAATTTACTATCAAGATACGAGTTCTGGCACCTACTCTTACAAAAAATAAATTAAAAAAAAGCACCGGAAACGCCCATTTAAAGGTCTGGGTGCCCTTCATTTCTTTAAAATACGCTGCTAAAGAAAATGTCTCCCATCTATTATCCCCAGATCAAATCTCCAGGATAGAACATGAGTATAATAAAAAATGAAAAGTAAACTCCCCTGCCTGGAATCCACATACACACACACACTGTTACTCAGCGCTAACCATCTCCTTATGATCAAAGGAGAAAGGAAATGCTAATATTTGTTAGATAGTGATTAACCAGCAATCTATTGGCTTCCCAAGGTTTCGTGGAATGTATTTATACTGTTCTGTTATTTAAGCTGCAGCTATTGTCACTATCTGAACTTGCTTTTCATTTCTGACACCATTTAATGTCAAGGGTTGGGCTCTTTGCTTCAAAGAAATACTCCAAACAACCACTAAGAGATTACGACATCTCATGACTCAGCACAATCTCCTAGCTAGATTTTTTTCCAGCTCTAAGGCAAAGGACTTCATTGCGTTAGTCTTGTGGTGTTCATGGAGTATGGATGACTAAGGAGATTGCTAACTGAATAAATATTCCTTTCATCTTATACTCAACAGTTCAATTTTAGCCAGGGTTGGCACTGATCAAAGACATCATCATCTGTCAACTCTCTAATGGTCTATAAGAAATGAGTTGGCAGTTTTAGTTCCTACCTTACAGGATGGAAATCCATAGCACAAGAAAAACAACACATTTGCCCTCTTTCTAGGCCCTGACAGTAAAAGTCACCAATTGAATGGGTGTGGAGATGAAGGAATCATCCCCTTGCCCCAGAAGAGGTCAGAAATCAAACCAGGGGAAGCTGGGGGAGCACCTGACATAATCCTATTTCAAGTGTCTGATGAAGTGGGATCGCTCCCACGAAAGCTCATGCGATAAATAAATGTGTTAGTCTTTAGTGCCACAGGACTCCTTGTTTGTTTGGTTGACCCTAGACTAACATGGCTACCCCCCTGGAACTCAAGAAAATCCTGTCCATCTTTTGTTTGAACAGTGAATCATTCAAGCTCTGAATTTTCTTGCTTGCATGAGGGAAGGCCTATCAGGAGACCGGGCTATTTAAATCATTAGTAGAATCTCCTTTAGTATTGAAATTGTCAGCACTAACTAAAATGAAACTTGTTCAATTTTAGCTTCTGGATGGTAAGAGATAAGATTCTGCAGATAACATGTAATGGTTTTATCAGGACTCATTTTGGCTGACAGCCTCTGTCTGTCATTAAGAATAGCTCTTATATTTGCTCAAAACAAACAAAATAATTGCCTAATCTTCTATATACATTTATCCTTCTTGTGGCTCTGATCTGACAGAGGGATCAACAGTGCAGATTTGGCTCATTAATTCATTGACCAAGCTTTCTTCAGAACCCCTTTAATTTCATCTAAGGCTTTGATCCCAAGTCAAGTCAAAGATCCTCTTACAGGGAAGAAGTTATGGTTATTTAAAAAAATAAATAAAAAGTGGTGTGGGAAGGTTTTAAAAACAATGAGAAACTTTTGTCTTTACATTTCAATGACTTCTTTTAAAACACCAGTGTCGGTAACTCAAACACAACAGCACTGTGCTAGAGTCAGAGAATTAAATAAAAACTAATCCGTGCAGCTTCAATATTCAGGCCTACTGAAAGGCAGAAGAGGACCCAAGCAACATCGACTGAGAAAAGTAACATCAGATTTTAAAGATTCATCAAGTTTAATCACTAAGTTATTTGTAACAACACATGGAAAGAATGCAAAAAAAAAAAAGAAAATGGAGTGGGATTTTCGGAAGTGTTCAGTGCCGGCCAACTATGCTTCTCTCGAAATCAACAGTGAAACTCCCACTGACTTCAGTGGGAGCAGCAGAGTTAGGCAAACACTAGATGATATTGAAAGGTCCCATCCATAATTCTTTTGACTGACAGCACCTCATTCAACTTACACAAATAAAATAATGCAAGTTGCACTTTTGATCCAATAGGCACTAAAAACTGATGTGACCCCTTCCACTCTTGTAGAAGGCCACCATGTTGGGTTATAGAGTATCCCTACCTTACCTACCTGGAATGCCCTGGTTTTTATAGCAATTGCAGCGTTCACTGGGATCAGTAAAACCATCACTGCAACCCCCGCCAACACAGAAGGTCCTAAAGCCTTGATAGAAAAAGAGAAAATGCAAGTTGTTGTTCTCCATGAAATGAGACCATCTCCTGAAGACAGCACTGGAAGAAGCGGGGTTTCGTAAAGAATAAGACATTGCTTCACTAACAAGTATGTGACACAATAGTGTGAATTTCCACCCTCCCACTAGAGTTTTCTGAGTCTACTTCCCATCCTCTTGTTATATAAATTCTAGATCACAGAACGGATCTAGAGCAACCAATATTACACTAGCTCTGATGATGTTCCTGTAATTTATGTATGAAATTGCTCATGGTACAAGGGGTAAACAGAAGTGGACTAATGCAAATATAGCATCTTAACAGATGTAGAAAACCACACCACAAACCTAAAGAAAGAAAAATATGGTCCATATATGGAAATATTCAAAATAATTACAGGCAAGGAGTGGATAATCTAGAGGGAGGGAATTTCCCCTGACTTCTCCCTAATATAGGGAACTGTAGAAAACTCCAATCACTCTGAATGTCATAACAGGAAGGAAGGCATCCTCACCCTGAGACAGAGGTCTGTCTCTGCATTTGGACATAAAATGCTACCAAGTCACCAGGGGCTAATTTTGTTGCTATACAATCCAAAAATAGATTATTTTACAGCCGTAAGAAAGAAAGCCTCTGAAGGGTGTAACGACTTGAAGTCCACACATCCAGGGCACGTTTACCCAATCAAATGCTGGAAAATGTATTTAATTCAGAACTGACATCTGTGCATACTCCATGCTGCTCAAATTGCACAGCACAAGCCACAAAAGATATGCTCTCCATATACTGCCATCGATTTCCATGCACAATTTCTATTAATTTCAATGGTGGTACACTGTAATTTTACATGGGCAGGAGATGTAGCATTAGAAAGGAAGGATGTCTTTTGTGTATAGCAGTGAACCGGGATTCAAGAGTCTTGGACTGTATTCCTGTCTCTCCCCCAAACTTCACAGCAAATCAGTTAATCTCTTTGAGCATCAGTTTCCTTATCTGTAAAGCTGGACTAAAAATCTTTCAGTTTTTTCATCCCTCATCTGTCTTGTCTCTTTAGAATGTAACTGTGTTTGTACAGGACCCTGCACAAAGGGTCTTGAACTTAGATGGGGAATTCACCATAGCTACTGTCTTACAAATTAAAAACAATCAATTAGCTCTAAGGAAACATTTCAAGTGGATTAAGTCAATGCTTTGTACACTTTGGATGAAATGGATGCAACTTCACTGACACAAATGTGGTATTTATACTGAGGTGGAATCTGATCCATAATGTTTTGTATATTTTCTATGAAGTATAATATACACTGTCTACTGTAGGATATCTGTATGAATTCTTTCCTCAAGTTATGTTTTTACCATATATATTAAGCCTTCACTCATGCACACTGAAAGTCATTTGCATTCGTTACTCGGATTTGTGTTTTGAACCAGAGGCTGTATATGACAAACTACAGTAGGTGGCAGTAATTAAGAGGTGAATTAATTTGGTAAGCAGATGTCAACCATTCTATTACAAAACTGGAGGGAATAAAAGGAGGTTTCTGAAAATGGTGGAGAATTCAATAAACTAAAACCAGTCTGCGTGTCTCCAAGATCAAAACTCTTGACAAATGAGATGGTTTCAATACCTGCCAGAGGAAGTATAAAGCTAGGAAAATCTGAAGTGGTGCTGACCACAACATGTTCAGAAAAGTCAACAAATCCATGAAACGTTGGGCATCCACTGACATCAAGTTGACAATTTCTCCAACAGTAGAGGAGCGCTTTGCTGAGTTCGTGATGACCAAGGACTGAAAAATGAGAAAACCTGACAATTTTCTATCTTGGACACATTGGAGAAATGCAAAAGAATAAATCCTCAAGCAATAGGAAAACAAAGTAGATAATTCTCTAGTAGAAATAAAACAATGAAGTCAATCCTAAATCAAATTAATTCATTTGGAGAATAAAATTTCTTGATACATTTTGCCTTAGAGATCCATCTTGATCAATACATGATGCCTCTTTATTAGATTCAATTATTTTCTGAGATAATCATTACACACTAAGGATATGTCTCTTTTATTTTGAATATTTAAATAAAGCCAGTAGTTGACTGGGCCATGTTTGGTGATCCAACAACACACCCACACTCAGCTGCTACTTTCTGAGAACACTTTAAGGTGTGAGGCATTTTAGAAAACTGAGTATTCATTTTATTTTCCAGGAGGCTGCCTTCTCCTCATAATCAGGGGCCTGGTCTTTCCTTATTGTCTATTGGCTATCATCACTCCTCCTTGGCTAAATAGATGCCTTGACCAATTAAATGCTTTCAGTCTTACCTTTCTGTAGATCATCCCAATGATGCCAGTTCTCAGTCTCATCCCAGTAACAAAGCAGTACTGGAAATGTTGGTGAAGAATTATAGTCTGTAGCACGGCAGAGAAAAACATCAAAGCCGCAATCAAAAATCCCCACCAGGATGGGGCATCTTTATTCTTAATGAAGCCAATCAGAACGCTGTTTTTAAGAAAGTTGGGGAAGAAAAACAAAAGAAGGAGCGAGAGATGAATAGGCCACAACATAACACAGGGCTTCTCTTACCCATGGCGGCCTGCCATATACTCCCTTTTCCTGCAAATAACAAAAAACTCTTCTAGTTACAAGCTCGGTTATGACTTTATTCAAATAACATTTCAAAGATACAGCAGCTAAACATTAGGTCTTGCCAGAGAGAAAGCCCAGTTGTGAACTAACTAGTAAGAGATGGAATACGAGGCAGGACATCAGCTCTGTTGAGTTCCCGCCTCTATAACGCACTGTTCCCTATCTGGCCTCTCTAGCTCAGCAGCTCCATATACCATGGGCTGAGTGACATCAACTTGTCTACTACATAAGGCAGGCTTAGGAGACTTTTGTTAAGGGCACTCCTTTGTGTCAGTCTGAGGAATTACAAGGACAGATCATAACGACCTCACTGGCGGTCACTCCTACAGTCTCACCATAGCATGTCTCCATCTGGGCCTTCTATGGCCTGATCTCCCAGAAGTTCAGTCCCCTTCTGAGGTTCCAATTAAACAATCAAGAGCAGCATCCCAAAACAAACACAGCTTCTCCCTTCTTGAGCTAACTGTGCTGCTCCTCATCAATTCTTCTCAGGTATTCCTCACTGCATCCTCTCCCCAGGGACCTCAGCAGCTTCCCCCAGCAATCTGCCCATTTCTTCCAAGACCTATTCTCAGGGCTTTTCCAGACCAGAGTCTGTCACTCACCCTGATTCCATCTCTGCTGGAGAGCCCTGGTTCCCTTACAATTCTCTCTCTCTAGCTGAGCTCTCTCAGCCTACTTGTAAATGCCAAGGGCTAATGGATTCCCAGCTAACTCTGCCCCCTGGCCAGAAGAGAATCAAAAGGACCTGGGAGTTATGGTGGACGGGAAGATGAATATGAGCCAACAGTGTGCCCTTGTTGCCAAAAAGGCCAATGGCATATTAGGCTGCATCAGTAGGAGTATTGCCAGCAGATCGAGGGATGTGATAATTCCCCTCTATTCGACACTGGTCAGGCCGCATCTGGAGTACTGTGTCCAGTTTTGGGCTCCCCACTACAGAAAGGATGTGGACAAATTAGAAAGAGTCCAGCGGAGGGCAACAAAAATGATTAGGGGGCTGGGGCACATGACTTATGAGGAGAGACTGAAGGAACTAGGCTTATTTAGTCTACAGAAGAGAAGACTGAGGGGAGATTTGATAGCAACCTTCAACTACTTGAAGGGTTGCTCCAAAGAGGAGGGAGCTAGGCTGTTCTCGAGGGTAACAGAGGACAGAACAAGGAGCAATGGTTTCAATTACAGCTGGGGAGGTCAAGGTTGGATATTAGGAAAAACTTTCTCACTAGGAGGGTGGTGAAGCATTGGAATGGGCTATCTAGGGAGGTGGTAGAATCTTCATCTTTGGAGATTTTTAAGGCTCGGTTAGACAAAACCCTGGCTGGGATAATTTAGGGGGAGTGGTCCTGCTTTTTAGCAGGGGGTTGGACTAGATGACCTCGTGAGGTCCCTTCCAACCCTATTATTCTATGATTCTATGATTCATTTACCCACATGTCTGGAGCTTGTCTCTAATTGTTTTTTCTTTCCCTTCTCCAACAGATGATGGGGAAATCGCCCATCCCAGCAGGTCAGAGTCAAACCATGTAGCCCTCTTCAAACTGCTTGAGCACCAGTGCCTAGGACTGGCTTTTCCTCTCAGGAAAAACAGGCTCCTAACCTCATTCTCTTAGATGGACCCTTAAAGATCAGACATTCACTTCGAGTTTTTAGCTAAACGGTGGTACCATTCAACAAGTCATTTATCTCCATTAATAACCCTTGACTTATACTACACACATTTGAATTCCCAGTGAGGCCTGCATGGTACAGATATGGCTGGTAAGCAGAAAACATCAAATAATGCAAAATAACCACAGTAATTGCATTTCCAATGTCAGGTTACTAACCACGTAAAGCAGATCTGACACTGTGAATCAGACAATTGGGTTCTGCCACAACAATTCTGCCTTTTCTTATCAGAGGAAAGTGATTCCAAAGACCAGAGCACCAGCTAATGTGAACTGATATAGCTCCAGGGATGGTTTGCAAAAACTAAGGATCAGGCCCCAAATCCCTTGTTGCAAAAGAATGGAGGCCATGGTTAACATTTCTCTATGGCCCCAAATCCACCTTCCCCCTGAGCAGCTCCAGGCAGCATTAGCGGATTGACGCACACTAGATGGTGAACTCTGTAAAGGCTCTTCTTGATGGATCTAGTATGTGACCACACAAAACTACTGTTTTACAAGCAAGGAAACTTGCCCAACAGCCCCGCTTTTCCCAGCTGCTAGAAATCCATTTCCAGAGGCTTCTTGCAAGAGCTCAAATGCTAACATGAACGCACCGCTACGTGCCTCAAGAAAGCATCGCTAATGACATTAAACTTGTGAACGGCATAATGCAAGTTTGAGAAACTTCCAGGATACTATTATGTTTAACCTACTTCTTCCCTAAAAGTGGCTAGTGCTCTCCTCTTCCTCAGGGCTTTGTAGTTTATAGTGTATCTCCTTCCAAAATGCAGTTAAAATGGGTTGGGATGGCCTCTTAGTAACAAATACTTCCATGTTAGACAAAGCACCCACATATCAGCAAGATCTGAGACAACTCTACACAAAGCGTTATTTTAACTGAGGTTTTAATACCATAGTACCCAAGTCTTTTCCCATCTCACCCTCTACATTTATTCACAGCCTCAATCCATTCTACACTGTCCTTTCCATAAGCATTTAAAACCTCTGTGCATCTTTGACACACATAGAGAGAAAAATGGTTGCTTGATAGAACACGGCTGCTACTCCCTGGAACTTGGTATTTCAATCACTACATTTTTCCTAGTTAATGAGCTGGTGGACTTTGTGCCACGTGAATAAATCAACCCAGAAAGAGAAGTGAGGTGCCACTTTAGAAAGATAAACAGTCCTTTTATGGGCTGGGGGAGCAGACCTCCCAGGGACAATAAGAGAAGAGTGTCTTTATGAGACTTACCTCATGTACGAAGAGTGCAAGAGAAGGCGGGAATGGAGCTATTGCCCCAACTTCTCACTTTTCACAGCATCTTCTTTCCTGTAACTGATCATTTCCTTTCTCTAAATGCATTCCATCCAATTCACCTCATATTCTCACCACTGCCTTACTTTTGAGAATGCATAAGGCCTTGGCACTGACCAGAGTAAATCTATATATAAGCCAGGAGCTCCCAAACCTGTCCCCCCCAAGAGCTACGCTGGTGCCGAAAGGCCACTCTCCATTGTACACAATGAGGTATGCTGCAACTGCCCTCATCATTGATGTAGACATCAGGCATGCAAAGACTACTGGTCCCAGCATGCAATACTCTGCCTTTGGTTGCAGGTGCCTAGCTGCAGATGCTCCCCAGCAGGAAAGAATAACTCGGAATGCTATAGGCCAATTTTTAGCCTAAAGCTGCCCTTTTATGCTCACTTTGCATGCCTTTCATATTTAGGTGTCCCCGTCAGGCCTGTCGATTTCCCGTTTCTGTATAAAAGCTGTAGGGCTGGCACACACGACACTATGTGGGAAGGATGCTCTTCTCTGAAGCTGAAACTTCACGAGGACCATGGGTAAGAGCGACTGATAGGAAAAACAAACCTTAACAACTGAGGGTTGACGAAAGAAAGCAGATCTTGGATCAGCTTGTAGAAAGAGCCAATCAAGAAATATGGGCCAAAGGTTTTCAGCAATGCTTTGAGGAAGGAGGGCTCTTTACGCCGCTTCTTATCACTAATTAGAACTTCTGCCTCCTCTGGGCTGTCCCCAATATGGTTCATCACATGGTTCGATGTCTTCATGTAGGCCACGTCTTCTTTCCTAAGAGTGTGAAACAAATAATTACAACCAGAATTCAGTAGTACTATGGCATCCATATCACCTAGTGGATACAGCACCAAACAAGGAGTCAAGAGATTTGGTTTCTACTCCTAGCTCTGCCACAGGCCTGCTGGGTAACCTCGGACAAGTCATGTCACCTGTCTGTGCCTCAGTTTACCCACCTGTAAAAATAGGGACAACGCTACTCCCTTAGTAAAGCGCTTTCAGATTTACTGATGAAAACCAGGATACATTATTATAAATTTTATTAGCGATGCGGGGTGGGATTTCAGAAGCACCTCAGGGAGTTACACATCCAAAACTCACTGACTTCCAATGAGATTTGGGGGCCTAATCCCCTTCTGTGCTGTTGGAAATCCCATCCTGTGTGATACTATGACTCACTCACTCTCTTAGAACAGGCTGGCAGGATTTCCTGCTGTCCCACTCGCAGCAGCTGTTGGAACCTCGCTGACAATGAGGCAGCTCTGGTTTATCAAACTCCAACCAAATTGTAATACAGGTGGGTGAACCCTCTAGAAGAGGAGACATTATATTCTGTTCTAAGGAAGGACAGGAAAGGAACCCTTGTAGCATCCTTGGCTGAGACATTAGTTTTGAATAAACTTTTGTTAACAATCTCAGGACAGGGGCTTTTTGACCTTTTGAAATGACAGTGTAGTTTTTGTAGACATAGCAGAGGTCTCTGCCAGCTTGAAATTCAAACATCCCACAGATTCTCAAAGCGGCACCTGAGACAAACAGTCCATAGGCAGAAATAGGTTCATATATAGCACTCCTTGAACAAATCCATTCAAACTCATTTTGTGGAAATTCTGATGGGTTTATAGCCCATGTGTGTGTGTTGTGGGGGGAGGCTGGCTAAATCAGATAAATAAATTCTTTGCTTGAAAATAGTTACGAGGTTCATTCTTCCTCTCAGTATCTTCCAGCTTAAATTTGCTCAGTTTGCAAGGAATATTTTTGGGGGAGGGGGAGGAGGCTACCAGCCTGTAAACTTAGCAGAAGGATCTGAACAATCATGAAGAACTCTATCTAGCTTTCTCTTCGCTGCCTGAAAAAGTGTTGGTAAGGGTTTTACAGGAAGATAAGGAAATATGCAACAGTTATCTCCCTGTAAAATACTAAGCTGAGACAAGGTGCTTATAGTGTTTGCCAGGAAGCAGCTTTTAGCAGGGGGTTGGACTAGATGGCCTCATGAGGTCCCTTCCAGCCCTATGATTCTATGATCTGCGATCAGTACTGCTTTCCCAATGAGAGTTGGCTGCATTTATTTAACCTTGCAGTAAAACTCCACCACAACAAACTAGCTTACCTAAATTGCATTAGTTACGCCACAGGAAAAACAACACACTTTTCACTATCAGTGAAGACAAGCCCTCTGTTTCTGACATCATCGCCCTGTTGGAAAGATTCTGTAATTGGATCATAAGAGCTAATGATGTTGCTGACACACACCAGCTCCCTCTCCCACCGCCAGGCTGGCTCTGTAGTTCAGATTGGAGCAAAACTACACTTTTGTCAGTAAAGGCAGGACTTGACGCACACCCAGGGAGCAAATATGCAAATTAGAATATACTATTTTCATTTCTTTTTATTAATAATAATAATTATAGCTAAAATGTACATCCTCATTGCTCTCTTACTGTCCGTTTACACAACTGGTTAACAGCTAGCTTGAGCAAGGAGAGAGCCACGACCCAAAATGAAAAAGCTTCATACCTCTGTGGGTTTAGGAACAATAGGAACGTGAAATTCAAATACATTTTTTGATCAAGTTGAGGGTCAGGCTTTGCTAGCCACACACAATTCATTTGTTTTATAACATAGCCCGGCATACGACAGGGACAGTTTCTGAAACATTTCCCACCCCTGGTCAGTTCCTCTAGTGCGGCACTCCAGCGAAGATGTACCACTGTCTGCCACATCATTTTCAATGTAGTGTCCCGTGTCCCTTCTCAAAGCAAACCTCATTGACACAGCAATAAAAACACAGATGGCGGCCACCAGTCTGTTACTTCACTCCTACGAACATTGGTGGTGTTGGACACAGAACATCTGGGAGCACCTCTAACAGCTACGTAAGTGCAGCCACCCCACGAGTTGTTTTAGCGCTGTGTGAAACTGAGGCCAGGTCTAGACTGGCAGCGATATTTGGGGGCAGTCGACAGGAGTTACGCAAGCTACGTAGAGTAGCTTGTGCAACTCCCATCTACTTCATGATTTTCCTTCTGCCTGCCATCTCTGCTGCGCTGTGTGGACGGGAAATGCATCCCTCGCGACATAACACAAGGCGGTGGTTTTGTTAGACTGAATTCCAGATCGACTGAATGTGTCTTTACAGATCACTCAGTCAAACCAGATAAACTGAATTTGCCGCCATCAGCATGGACACAGCCTGAGTGATTTTGTGCAGAAGGACCCCTGGAAGCTTTTCTTTTGCTTTAGTCCATTGCACCCCTCTGATAGTATGTCTATTCAATACCTGGAAGGTGTAATTCCCGGACAGGGAAGACACAACTGGGTTAGCTGCCTAAAAATAGCTGTGTGGCTATGGAGATGTACGTGACAGCTGGGGCTAGCCGCTCAAGAACATACCTAGTGAATCAGGTAGGATTGTCCAAAGGCAACCAGTCCATGCTGCTGTCTGCAATGCCATGGCCACCCTATTTTTAAGTCAAGGGCTTGAGCGAACTAGCATGTATACACGTCTGCCCCTACTGGGAAATTACACCTCCCAGCTGCTGGGCAGACATAGCCTGCATTTCAAAATCATTAGTCCTTTGATCACAAAGTTTTATTGGTAACACAGTCCACAAATTCCATTCAAGTTTGCAGTCAGCTGGCCTGGAGTTTGCTTCAAAGAATCTCAAAATACAATGAACCTTTTAAGGAAACCCCAGGCCTGATTTCAGAATGAAAAGTTCTGCAGGGCCCTAGACATCTCTGTAAAATGTCCACCCCACTGTTGCACAAATCTCACTAGGGTGAAGTTGAGCTTATGTCTGCACACCAAGTGACAAGATCTCACCCGATGCCGATTCCACCATTCTATAAAAATAGACCTGTTATTAAAAGAACTGAACAGCCAATGGTGTTAATACTGGAAGCTCTTCAAGTCTTTACTGCAAAGCGGAAACTTCCCCAACACATTTAACCCTGCCAAAAATATTATTATAAGAAGGTGGTTATCACATAATGGGAGCTTTCCAACTTGGCATGATTGCACGGAGCAGGGAAACAGTAAAATCTTTGGGTGGAGATGAAATAGCTCCACAATTAAAGGAAATGGAAATGAAGGACCTACTTATTGAAATTTCTGGCTTTAAATGCATCTTCAGTGAGGTCTATTTATTTAGCAATGCTTTTGACACCAGTCGGTGGGTGGAGAGACACAGTCCCAACAAGCCAGTCTTTTTACATTAGATTAGGACAGAACACAAGACTGAAAGGATATCTCATCTCGTGCACTAACTATATCCAAAGGCCAAGCTGATCCTGGCTGTCACTGAACAACGGGAATTCTGCTACTAACTTTATTGGCAACGGAACTTGGGCCTCTTTGATAACCAATGCTGGCCATAATTTTTAACTTTTTACCTGTAGGAGGTGAGAAATAGGACTAAGCCTCACATTCCTTATTCCTGATCCCAGAAGCTCACTCAAAGGCTGTGATGTGGACGCCTCGTGACATGTGTGTGGGTGGGGGGAGGAGGGAGGAGGAAGATTATTTTTGTGTCTTATGATGCACATAAATTCTACTCAGAAAAATGATTAAGAATGAGATTGTGAGGCTCCAGATCTGTTCTCTCTCAGAGATACCAGCAGAGGTCTGCTTGGTTTCAAGTAAAGAGATCCCCCCTCACCTCCCCAAATGGCCACCCTTGCAAACTCAGCCTGATCCTTTCGGCCCTCACATCCCCAGCAGTGAAGATTCTGCACTTAGAACTCAACTAGCAATTCTACAGGGGATGTCTAAGACAGAGAAGAACCCAGCTTACTTTCTCATACACGTGTTGGTTCCCCAGAGCTAACAGGAGTAAAAAGTGTATTAAAGCAAACACATGACTTAACACTCATGGAAACAGATGGGTTGAGTTACTCCAAGAGGCGACAGTTTGAGTTAGTCCTTTTTCAGAGCAGGACTCATTTTTAACATACAAACAATTTAGAAACCAATCTCTATTTGCTGAAAAGTTGAAGAACTTACTGTTTCCATCCATCTTTTTGTTTATCCCACTCTTTATGCAACTGTTGTACAATCACTTTAGAGGTATCTTCTTCATTCAGCGACCATAAGTCTTTATCTTCAAGAGGCCTCTTGTAACCAAGAATTGCCATGCTGTAGGTATATATAAAAAAAACCCACATCCATTTGGCTGATAGAATTAAAGGGATCCATTAACATTAGACTCTTCAGTCCCACTTAGCTAACAAAAGTAAGTGGGTTACATCTCTAAAAACAAGACTAATCATTAAACCTAAAGGAAAAACTGAGTTATAAATCTAGGGAAACAGGGTCAAGTAGTAGTTCAGTTAATAAACAAATTTTTAAAATATTAACAGAAATATTACCACAATTTTTTTTTTTAAGTATGTCAATGAAAACAAGAAAAGAAATGATCTCCAGAAGTGTTTGAGTTGAATTGTACTACTGGATGAGAAGTGTTAGGAAGTTAAAATAGCTAAACTAGTCTAGAGTCACTGTCTGAGCTGAATGAAATACAAAAATCAAGGGAGCATAAATAATTGAAGGAAAATGGGATTTTCCCTCCCCCTGTTATAACTGAAAATTATTATTCCTCAATGGCATATTTAGGGAAAGTTTTCAAAGCTACTTAAGGGGATATGGACAACTAATGCCCATTAATTTCTAATAGGAGTTGAGCATTCAAATCTCCTAGGAGCTTTGAATATATGGCACTCTATTACAAATGGTTTTAGTGGGTTTACACACAGGATAAGACGATGACAATGTTAATGCCAATGTAACTATAATCACAGGCTGAAGCAAAATCCCAGATGCCACCACCCTTGAAGGTTTGGATCTGGATGTGAACTTTGTAGCCGGCCCATATCTCTATCAGGGGATGAACCAAAACTTTGGATCTGAATCCTGGTCTGAACTTTGCAACTTGAATGTCTGTATAACAGCAACCATTTCATTGCTGAAAGTTGTCATGTTATATGTATGACCAGATTTTCTTTCCTTATTGCATAAAAAAAACCCTTTGCAAAAGCAGTACATGAAAACATCAACAGGAAATGAAACATTCTCCCAGAGGCTAAAGGTTGGAATCTTATCCCTATTGAGCAATATGTTCTTATAACTCATCAATTCTCTTGCTGTATTTTAGCAGTAT
This sequence comes from Pelusios castaneus, assembly GCA_007922175.1. Classification (NCBI taxonomy): domain Eukaryota; kingdom Metazoa; phylum Chordata; order Testudines; family Pelomedusidae; genus Pelusios; species Pelusios castaneus. The sequence continues at coordinate 664,085 of ML685805.1, read as the reverse complement.
ATAGTAAGCAAATTGCATATAGTGCTTCACATGCCATTCTTGGTTTCATCTCTACAGTTCTGAAAGGTTGTTTCAATCTTGTTGACACTCTATGGATGGATTTTTAAATCTCTTCCTCCGCTACCATCGGAGTCCTGACATATCTCAGAGGAAACAGCATATATGACTAAACAAATGTTTAGGAAAGGAAGTCAGTATCTATACCCAGTTGATGTTACAAGGGGAATTTTTTGGTTGCCAGAAATCCCATATTTTTGCTAACAAAACGGAAGTTATCCTCAAGGTTATAAAAGTCTTAAAAGGACACGCTCACCTTGTAAACCACCAAAATGTCAACCTTGAAAGAAAGCCTGAATTTAACTCTGGACATGGATTCTACAAGAAAGTTAAATTAGGAAAATTAAGAAGTTTAAAAAAAAGTATTTTAATCATTTTTAGGTACATCATGGAGAGAAACGTATGTATTATATCCTAACATGACATATAACTGATTTCTTTCTTTCTCCATTTTATAATATAAAGGATTCCTTTCATTCCTTAACAACCACTCCTTGTATCATTGCCTTTTAATCACACTTGTACAAAATGAAATGTCATTCTTTGCATTTCAGAAATGTTCATTTCAGAAATTAATTCCATAACAGAGCATTCTCTCCCAGCTTGGTTCAAACATAAATCCAATTATGAAACCGCTTTAAAGGTAGATGAGAAATGTAACTTATAAACAGCATTCCTGTGCTTTTTTAAGGTTATTCCTTATCAACAGAGCCCTGCACAAACACAAATACGTGGAGGCACATCCAATCTGCATTCACAAGAAATTGTCCATGGATATCCGCATTGCCTTCGTGGATGCATATATGCACAGATATAATGCAAATATCTGTGGATTTGCAGGCCTCTACTCATCTGTAGTTTTAATCCAGAGGCTTTGTTTCTCAGCAAAAAATGGTCCGTGGATATCGGCATCGCATCCATGGATATAATATAGATAACTGTGGATTTGAAGGGCTCTACTTATCCATCCTGGTGGGAATGGCTCATTTATTAATAAATTCAAACCCAAATAGTGTCACTTAACTTTAAGAGGATGTCCATCAAACTGATAATCCTTGGGACAATTAGTATTTCACTTTAACTTTCATAAATACATTTGCTGCTGCATAGCAATTTAATAAACGAGATGTGGCGAACTCAGTACTTCTAATAATGAGCGCCATCTTCAGCAACCAACTGCGGCGAGCTGGATTTGAAGCAGGGGGCTAGCGGTGAAAGACTCCATGTGTCATTACCATTCTTCTAAAGCAGTGTTCCTCAACTGATGGCTCATAATGTGTTGAACATTTTCTTACAATATAAAGCAAAGAAAATCTCGCTACTCCACTCCCTGCACATAATGTTCCTTCAAGGGCAAGCATTCTCTGTCAACCTCTTGATGAACACGCATGAATCAGTTACCACTGCTGAATTTTTAATTTTACTTTTTAACAGTATGTGTAAGGAGAAGAGGGGATGCTGTGAAACTTTTTGACATCATGTAATGGGTTGCTAACCTGAAAAGGTTGAGTCGATGCCCTAAGCCACCCATGCACTCCTCCACTAGAGACTAATTACCGATCTCTCCCTTTGCAGATCACCTGACTAAGAAATTCTACAGAATACAGTCAGAGAAATATAGCAATACTTACAGGATCGGAATTAACAGGGGAGAAAAATGGAGGGTTTTCTTTAAAACATGAAAGGATCAGCTCAATGAGTATCAATGCAAAGTAGCTGTAAAATGTAGTAAATCTGAACCTGTCTTTTATTTGGCCCTAGAAAAAGAAAGGAAAGCAACCAATAAAGAGTTATTTTCATTAGACTTAATTCTTGTAGAATCTACTCATTTATTGAGTGTCTTTCTGGCACTGTATTTTCTCTCTAAGGGCTCTATACTGCAAACACCTTACTTTGAGGAATACTGCTTATAAATGGGGGTCCTAATTCAGTAAAGCATCTAAATATGGGCTCAAAGTTGATCATGTGATTAAGTCTTGTTGACTTCAATGGGACTTAAAGTATGTGCTTAATCATCTTTCCTGAATAAAGATACTTTTCTGAATCAGGGCCACATGAAATCTTTTTGGAAGAGCCTGACAGTGACGTGTGCAGGACCATGCCTATAATTTTAATATACAAATGGAGGAATTGCCACAGCAGATCAGAAGAGGAACCCATTTAGGCCAGTATTCTGTCTCTGACAGGGACCAGCACTAGATGTTTTCAGAGGAAGGTGCAAGAAACCTTGTGATGGATAATTACTGAACAATCTTCCCTTAGGGGAAGCTTTTTTTCCCAACGCCTGTCAGTTTTTGACTTACTCATGGTAGCAGAACTGGATAATCCCTTGTACAATTATTTTTAAATATCCTGTCTAATGTAATTGTGTGTGCTCTCATTAGCCAGATAAAATCTCTAATCCTTACAGAGTTGAGGGGTTGCTGGCCATTGGCGGTTGCAACGACGATAGAAGAGATGTTACCTAGGATTTTGCTTTAAGGGTCCATGTCCGTAGCCTGTCAAACCTCGTGATTTAAATCTACTAAAGGATTAGCCTCTTCCACTAGAGAAAAGCTTTTGGTGTTGCATCATGATATACTTCAATATTTCTACTTATTTATATTAGCAAGATGCAGTTTTGTTTACATTTGAATTTTAGCCCCACAATTACACTGTGACGTTAAGAGGGGCCATAAGGAAATTCATTATTATTGTCTTTGTTAAATTCACATCAGTTATTTCACAAGCATGTCCCACTATCGCATGTACTATTTTCTAAACTAATATTGCACTGGCAACCATTTATGGTTTTATTAATCTCAAATATTTTGCGCAGCCCAGTAGATTAAGATCTCTCCTACAGAAATGATAAATAAAACACAAAAATCACCAAATAGTGCACAACTCCCATTTACTTTCATGGGACCAGGATTTTAGGGTGAGTGTTTTTAACATGCTGCTTTTTTCTCCAGGCCTTTGCTTATCTAATCACTGAATCCAAAGGACTTATTTAATAGCAAAACGGAAATTTGCTCGGCTCCAAGGATATGGCAGTCCCTCTCTCATTGTGGACGAACTGGTTATGGCTTTTAAACATGGATCATATTAACAGAACTTTCTTTCCTCTCCTTTTAACTTTTTGATTTTGTTTTATAATCCCAATAAGAGTGAAAATCCTGTTCCCACCACATCAAGTGTTGGCAGGACGGCCTATGGAGTTATACACTACAGCCAAGCTGTATGAACCAAGAAGGAATACTATTTATTAGGATGTATTATCTTTACTATCCCTGCTCTGTATTTAGAGGCAAGAGTGGTTACAATCTGCTCCATGGTATATGAAATTGGCGCAGCCCTCGGTTTCTTGCCAAGGTCCAAAGCTTTACTTGTTCTGCGTAGTCTGGACATTCCCTTGGAAAGCAATAATATGAATCACCAGTTCCTGTTATATTACAGTCAGATTGGCTCCAAAGATTAGAGTCAAACTTCCCCTTTGTCTGGTAAAATTCAATTTCAGATCTGAAATCTAAACTAGGTGACTCATCCATTTATCCTTCAAAGACATGTTAATACTATCCCAGCTGTCCCCTGAACAAGCATGGTTTGTTTACCTGGTCTCTTGGGGCTATGATCTTGGACCGGAAAGGACCCAAGGCACAGAGAACAGACAAAAACCAAAATATTATGAGGACTCCAGAGGACTGAACCCCTCTCAGCCTCTCATACTGAATGAGTAATGTGGCTAACACCTGTGAAAAGTAAACACAAGAACACATAAATACATGCCAGACACTGCTTGCACTTCATACATTCACTGCATTCCCATCACAGCCCCCACCACTAAAATTACAGGGTTCCAAAGACGGTCTCTTGTGTACTTAAGATCTCTTGCCATGTGTAGTCAACAACATCTTTCATTTGCCTAATGAAAACAGGACAGGGCCCTTGTGAAACAATTTTTTTCTCTGTTTTCACGGATATTGGTTTGTTTTTTTAAACCGAAATTTCTCATTTGTACCCAATTAACATTAAGGGCAAACACATTTTTAAACTTCGCTGGCTCTTCACCAGAAAGTTCACTTCTCCCATCTCAATAGATGAAATTATAATCTGGCTGGGAACGTTTTCATCCTACATAAGGAATTAAACATCTTAATGGATAAGTACTAGCATTTCACCTTGCAGCTCACACTTCAATGCCAGTTTGAGTTCTTAAACGAAAAGCTTTTTTGGTTTCGGTTCAATAAAAACCGATAATTATATAAATTGGAGGCACAATCCGACATAGGGCAGAACAATCCACAAACACTGCTCCAATACTTTGCTTTGCTCAGGAAAGATCAACACAAATGTAACATCAAAGATAAATCACTTATCTCTAGATAAGCATCATAGAGAACTTTTCATTAGGAAATAAACGATGCAGAACAAACCCTTCCCTTACAAGGTTTTATTACCAACAAACTCTTCAGTGTTTGCACTGGAGCTTCTTTTCAGTAAGCAATTTTTTCAGGCAAACTCAAAAAACACTAATAATTCAGTTAGCAGCTTTTTTTTTTTAATAGAACATTTAATGGTGGTGAAAAGTGTCAGATCGACAGCACTACGCAGCTCTATTTGTCATCAGAGAGATACAATATGGTGAAGCTTGCACTTCTGCTTCACCCCAGTGTACCCTGCCATGGAACAAAGAAGAGATCAAGTTGAGAACTGGGAAGGTAGTTAAGTTTTGCTGACCCACCTACAACTTCTCTGCTGAGGCTGTCAACATTGGACCAATTCAAGGGGTTCTGGTGATCAGTAAAATCCTGTGCTCTAGAGGAGAGTGCACAGAAAAGTTTTTCTACCCCATTAGTGCACAACTGTGTTACTTCATGCCCGTGAAAGCTTCTCCCATTAATCGTTACCAATAGAAACGCACACTAACCATTGTGATGCCAACAATTAGAGGAGTTACAAAATAGACGGGGGGCGGGGTTTTGCTCTGTAGGAGTTCATGGAAGGAGAAGAATAGGTCTGCCCAGCACACACACCATAGCAGAACACCTAAAATCTAAAAGAAGACTAGTGTTAAACAGGAAAGACATTTGTTAAATTCACTTCCAGGTACACATTTGCATAATTGTTACATCTTGATCGATGAGAAGCTGATTTAAACTAAAACAATGCTATTACTTTGACCAATGCCAAGTAACAAAGTAATAATGCTGTTATTTTAACCAGGAGAAAGTGACCATGAGCTAGGTCAATGGAGCACATCTTCCTTTGCACACTGATTTTCACCAACTGGGGATATGGCCTCATATCGTTTTATTTGGGGGCGAGGAAGGGGAAATGGTGAATGTGATATTAACACAGGCATTCTTATCCACCCATTTTCAGTACATTAATTTATTTTAATTGGAAATCCAGGAGAACAGGTTAGAGAGAAAAAGGAAGAGGTGTTTAGTGCCAAGTGCTCTGGCCTCGGGAAGCCAGGAATTTTATTCCTGGAAGGAGTTTAATTCTCTTATGGCCTTGCACAAACTACCAACCCTTTTCTCATCATTTTCCCCTTGGCAGGATGTGGAGAACAATGACACCAACCAACCTCACAAGGATGTCATAGGGACTAGACAAAGTTTGTCAAGTTCCTGAAATAGAGAAAGAATCTCTATGTGAATGCTAAATATTATTAGGCACGTTTGGAAAAAGCCCTGACTCTGCTGTACACATACAGGGTGAAATTCACCCCTGGGCAGGGGAGTACAAGGGCTGGGTACCCCTTTAACCTTCAAAAGAGGTCTTAAGTGGCTTCATGCTTACCCTTTGCGCAGGGATGAGCTCCCCCGCTGCAGAGCAGGAATACAGGAAATTCTGCTCTCATGTCTTGGGTCTAGTCTACACTTAAAATTTACTGTATCAGTAGAGAGCTTTCCTGCCGACATCATAAAACCACCTAAATGAACACTGGTAGCTATGTAGCTATGGGAGAATGTCTTCTGCCAACTTTGTGCTGTCCACACTAGCTTTTATGCTGCCAACACTTACGTCTCTCAGGGAGGGGGGTATTTTTTTTCCCCACATGCAAGTGACAAAAGTTTTGCAAGCCTAAGTGCTAAGTGGAGGCCTTAGTCCATCTGCGTTCTCAAGGGAAGAGCATTAATATCATGAACATTCTTTGCACTGCCAAGGTGTGTACTCACCTTAATTTCATTATTTTAACCCTTGCTCTACCTCTCCCTTTTCCCTCCCTTTTGTTCACTTCCTTTACTTGGCTCATCACATCTGCAGGGAGATTTTGAGCAGAGGTGGTCAAATTCAGGGTGGTAGCCAGCAAAGCAAGAACTGAGTTGGCTTGTGTACATAGTGGTTAGTGGTGGAGCTTAATGAGTTTTACTGGGTCTAGTGTTCAGCTTCCGACACCCATGCAAAGCATTTCATTGTGCTCTGGAAGATTAGCTGATTAATATATTTATAGTGTATAACAAAAGGAGCTTTTATAACATCGGCTTTAGCTGGAGTCAGCCGTTAGGTTTTCTCTGGCAATTCCAGTTTCTGAAGTTATAAACTAAGGGGATGATAGCCAAGGGATGGGACAATTTATGGTAAATTTACTCCTGTGGCCTGTGTTCTTTTCAACTGGAGATGATACACAGGGCAAGATGACACAGTAATGCCATGTTCTCTGGGTTACAGTTCTTGTCAGGGTATATATTTGTAGCAAGAACTACTGAAGATGTCAGGGGCATAGCAAATTTGTTTGGAGTTCAACAAGCCCAATGATGTGATGAAGGCCCTGTGAGGAACTGAGATGGATTCCACATGGCAGGAGTTAAATCTCCCAAGTGAGAGATGGCTCATAATGATATGGGAGCTGAGAAGGTGAATGGAGGGAAAGGTAGCATCATCTGCAGGGTAGATCTAGTGTTACTGTTTCACTAGCTGGAGGTGGGATGTCACAAGCTGAAGAGGATGGAGATAATTAGAAAGAGTCTAGTGAGCATTTCTTTGAAGGGCAGTGGGTGAACATGCATAGCAAGAAAGCCAACGTAGGAGCCTGTGTCTTGGCAGATCCAGGTTCCATTCCCTATTCCACCCCAGACAACCCGGTAGGACCTTGGGCAAGTCATAGTGGACTTAGATGGCAGGTTGATGCACTCTACAGAGGTGTGACTTCTAAAGCACACCAACACGTTGTGCATTAATTGGTTCATGCTGACCCTGCTCGTGTGCATTAAATATTCCCTGCACTGTAAAGCAGTATTGATTGAAACAGTATGATGGAACCATTCTGGTACACTAGCAGGGTCTACACAGACCAATTAAAGTACAGCACAGTACTGTGCTTTAGAAATTACACCAGAGTGCATAGTACCGCACATTGTAGACAAGCCTTCAGTCTCAGTCCCCCAGTGTAACATGAGCACAATACACACTTCACAGGGGTGTGCTCAGACACAGGGGTCATATAAATGTGACTGATCAATCAATAGATAGCTCGATGGTTAGCTGTACTAAGGAACTCATTATGATGGTAAGTAAATGAACTCTGGAGTGTGATTTCTCTCGGCCAGCCAAGGAGCAGGAGCTCTGTTTATCCACGCCAGGGAAAGGGGTAGCTAGTAACCTCTGGTATTTCGGGGATCTCTGTTCATGCTGTTATCTACCATGAGCCTGATTCAGCAGCCCTTCCGTGCATCCAGGCTCCACTGAAACCAGTGAGTGATGCTTGCTCTGAGACTGGACTCTTGTGCTCTCAGCCTGAACCCAAACCTGGTCAATGCAGAGGTGGCCCACCATTTTCAAATATTTTTAAAGCCATATTTATTTGCAGTTGTAATCTAGAGGGAGATAATGCCATTGATTATCCAACTGGCACCAGGCTCCCCATTGTGTGCAGTCGCCTTGAATTTGCATGTCTTTGCTTCTACTCCCACATGTAACCTCCAGGAAACACATTTGCGCAACGAATTACAGAAAGATCTTACCGTCTTGAACCTGCTCAGCATGGAGAGTACAATGTATCCTCTTTTGTGGCGTTTTAGATACAGGAAATAAAAGGGTAAGACAGCCCAGAGGTAAATGCTGGGGATCCATGCTAGGATGGTATTCTGAAAACACGGGGTTAGGTCCGGATTGTCGGTGTGCACCGAAATGTTGGGGTCCTGGAGGAGAGATGTATAGACACGAATTAATAGGGTACCTACAGGCTTGCTGGTTACAGTAGCTGTTGAAAAGAGCTACTTCCAGGCTCTGCCAAAGTAAGGGACATTGTGCTGCTGGAGAAGTTCTTCAAAAGGAGGTGCAAACCTCAAGATCCTGACTGCAATGGATCTGGAGCTGCTCTGTAATAATTTATGAACACTGTATGTTGACCTTGAGGTTATTGGGGTGTAACTGCATGAATATAAGAGGTTAACAGAGTAGAGGGCTGTCTGGAGAAGCAGGCAGGAAGGAAAAGAATGGCTCGTGGTAGCCAACCTACAAAACTGGTTTGAACCAGAGCGGGTCAAAGCCCGAGAGAACAAAATCAGAAGAACAAAACCAAAAACATACAAACTCTCCCCCACCTTACAATGGAATTCTCTCTCAAGAAGGCGTAGTTATTTGCCGGAACCCAACAGAGCCCCAAACTACACCGAAGGGGATTTTGGTAGTAGTCAAAGGGAGATATACAAATTACTTAAAATAACTTGTGTATCTCCCTTCAACTGCCTAACACCTAGTTACTGCAGAGTTTTCAGTGTGTTGAGTCGATGGGAAAGGCAAAGACCCGCTCAGTCGATTGGGAAGATCAGTCTGACAGTGGTGAATTTGCCGCCATCAGTGAATACAAGCCCAGAGATTCAGGGCCGTGCTAGGAGCATCTGGAAAAGCCACATCTAGCCACCTCACCATCGGAACCTGGGAGTGTTTTAGGCTAGATACACATGCATGTCAGACTGTTTGTTGTTTTAAAATCCATTTTTCTCCAAAAGCTTCCCCTACATACACACAATCGCTCCAGTAAAATAAACAAACACTTGTGTTTTAAGAAGACCGTCTGATCGCTATAGACCACTGGTCACAAAATCCCAAAGGGAAGGACGGCAGGTGCTCAAACTCAGTTGACGGTGCTGGATAAACAGAGGGGATACACAGACTGACAAAGCCCAGGGTCCAGATAAGAGTGGGAGAAATGTGGAATTTCACCTCAGTGGAGGTAAACACAAAAGGCCTGACACCTGGTTAGCGACCAGGGAAGGGACAGAGATGCCGCACGCCCTGCATCGGTAACACTAACCATTTTTGGTCATTAAAGATCTGGTGATCTTTGTCCCAACAGAAGGTTTGGAGTAACAGTTTTAAATATTGTGTAATCCCATGCAATAAATTCCCCTAGCTAAACCCAACCTGTCTATTACAGCGGTGACTTCAGGCTTTGTAACTCAGAACCAAAATTTACGTATTATACAAGACCGCCAAATTTACCTATATTTGTTATGGCTTAATTCTATTTCAACTAACTCTAATCTATAGTTAGTGACACTACAGCATTTGTTAGGCTTTTCTAAGCCTAGGGCACCCTAGAATGCATTTCACAGCACTCCCAATTTGCAGTCCAACTTTGAAATGGCACTTTCAAGATGATATCTTAAATTTCAGTGCTCATCTGACACGAACATCCAGTATTAAAGGAGATCATCAGGTTTAAACAAACTGTTTGTTGAGAGTAACTTTGAAGATCTGGAAAAAGGCTGCATTTATGACCAAAATCTTGACCTTCTTACGATTACTCCTGGAACAATAAGTAAGTCCCTTCTGTAAACAGAACCCAATAAAAAGAACACAGTTTATGTGTAAGAAGGAAAATGTGCTTCCTTGCAAACATTCGGTGTTACATGTTCCATCTGCAATTCAAGACACTGAGTTCTCTGTTCGTATCTATTGGTTTGAGAGCACCATCTGCAAATAAAGACCCCAGTCCAGCAGTTTAAGACACTGAATAACTTACTTGTCAAAACTAAGAACGAGACATTTCACTGTAGTTAGTGGAAACTTGTTTTCTGTCTTATCTAAGTTAGCTGGTGTTGAAAACAGTTTAATCTTAAATGTGGTCAATAATTTTTTAAGTTTCCTGCAAAAACATATCGAGTCGTAGAAGATTTTAACAGGGAGATGATAAAATTAAGACCTATCTGAAACACAGATAACTTTTATCTGTGTATAAGCCTCTTGGTGTGTTTGACTGTCTCTCTGTTTTTTGACCTTCCAGCTAACAGTATAAACTTCCAATTAATCCAACCTCCCTTATCAATTTATAACTTTTCCAGATGAAAGATTCTTCAAAAGTGCTTTCAGGCTTTTTTTACTCATCCCCCCCCCCCTCCCCCAAATTAAAGGAGAGTCTGAAAGGAACAGCTGCTGTTTAAGTGACCTGAACAGCTGCAGTCTGCTGATAAGGCTTAGAGTAAATTCAGTAGTAGTATACGATCACACTGAAAACTACTAGAAGAGATCAGGCAGTGCTACATCAATTTATGCGATATACAAAGTAACTCCCTTAACAAACATAAGTAAAGATCAGACAGGCAAATTTCTAGCAGGGTTGGCTGAATCCTGGTAGTCACATAGCTTGATATTAAAGATTTGGTAAAGATAAAACAAAAATACTGGCAAACCTTCTTAACTGGTGTAAGGAGGAACATTTGACAGCAGGCTTTAACTATCCGAAAGGGGGTTCCAGGGAAGATGGGACTAGGCTATTTTCAATGATAGTAGATAACAGAATTAAGAGCAATCATCTTAAGGTGCAGTGGGGGAAGTTGAGGTTGGATATTAGGAAAAACGTTTTCATTAGGAGGGTGGTGAAGCACTGGAATGAGTTACCTAAGGAGGTGGTGGAATCTCCATCCTTAGAAGTTTTAAAGGTGAGGCTGAACAAATCCCTGGCTGGGATGATTTAGATGGGGTTGTCCTGTTTTGAGCAGGAAGTTGGACTAGATACCTCCTGAGGTCCCTTCCACCCCTAATATTCTATGATTCAAAGGAGTCATACTCTTTTATGACAAAGACAGGACTTGACCAGCTGAGAAAAAGGTTTGGTTTTAAGTACAGTATAAACACAAAGGTTTGGTAGGGTAAGGGGCGTAGGAGGATTTCTGTTTTACCCAAACCAGTTTGTCCATTCCTGCAAGCAACCTCTATCATGCATAAAGGCAGTGAGGTAAGCAAAGATGACTGCAGTCGTATCATTCTACTGTAATTCCTTAAAACAAAGACTCAAACCACACACATAATCCCAGTCTCTCTCCTCTTCCTTTTCTTCTTCTGGAAAGGTTTCCTGCAGTGGGAGGAAAGTGGTAACATGTGCACTTTAAGAGACTCATAAGCAAACCTATTCCATGCTCCAATCTTACCATGCTTTTTGCTTCCCCCTCACTCAACCTAGGAAGGGCACGAGACACCCTAACGAAGCGGACAGCCACAAACCTTCATAACAGGAATTCGTCTCTTAACATTTATTCAGTCAGGATCCTGGCTTCTGCTTTGAATTGCTAAAAGCCTGTCCTCTAAATTCTGCTTTGTTTAATCCTCTGCTAGTAATTTTATTCATTGGAGAGAACATGGAGGGTAGGAGGGCTGGAGAGAAGAGTCACAGGACGCATTGCATACAACAAAACAGATTGGACATCCTTTAACTTATTCATTCAGGGTAAATAGAAAGGAAAAAGCAAGGTTCCTAAACTTACCCTTTGTTATGCCTATGACCATGATTAAATGGATCTTCCTATGATTTGGATGAACTGCCTATTGGAAGCACGAACTTATTCAGGAATCTGCCCCAGCTCTGCATTCACTTTGATTTTTAAACAAAGCCAGTCTAGTCTATTGCCTTTGAAATGCAGATTGGACGGACAAAGCCCATTCTGGGTATACCTGCGGTGCAGTTAGAGGCGCACAGCTGGCCTGTGCCAGCTGAGTCAGGCTCACCAGATTCAGGCTAAGGAGATGTTTATTTGGGCTCCAGCTGCACCCCGAGCTCTTGTACCCTCCCACCTTACAGGGTAGCTAGAGGTCTAGCTTCAGGCCAAGCCCAAGTCTATATTGCAATTAAACAGCCCCTTACGCCTAGTTGTCTGAGCCTGAGTCAGCTGGCAGGGGCCAGCCATGGGATTTTATTTGGAGTGTAGACATACCCTTAAAGGTCTGCACTAACTCTTATTTAAACAAGGCAAAAGAAAATCCACAGCTACTTTCAAACACCCAGGGGAAAATTTCCATTGAAAGTCAATGGGGCTTGTCTCTGAAATCCTGCAGCTTCTTTGGAGACTCTTCCCATTAAACTATTCTGGAGAAGCCCTCGGTGATAATGAAGGAGATGCTGACCTACAATCAACAGTGCAGAGGAAGTGGTGAAAACATAAAATTCTTTACACCAAGACTAAAGTAATGGGACACTCCCTGCCTTACACTCTCAAATTCCCAGGGACCTTGGCCCTTTACTCCCATCTCCTGAATTTTGCTTTGCTTGGTTTCAACTCTTCATGCATCTTGTGACAAGTGAAGGTGGGCTCAGACCCACAACATTCAGGAGGACCTACATGCTGAGAGGTGTTCAGATCTGGAGTTTTGCTTCAGCCCATTACAGACAAGGACAATTCGGATGCAAACTCTGTTTCAGATTTCAGGCTCAATCTCCCAGATTTAGGAACTATGACAGAGCCGGGCCTGACGGCTGTAGGAGTGTGAAATCTTTTTCTTCCAACTCATAACCAGTTTTATTGCAAAAGGACCCTGTACACATTTATATCAACTCTAGTCCCTTACAATTTCAGCTACCCAGCAAGTCATTAAGATACAGAAACATGTATGAGAAGCAAGAAAGATCACCCATTCGGAGCAGACATATTAGCCGCAGGATCGACAAATTCCTGTTTCCTGGGTAACTGGGACAGGGTTATTCTAGGTCAATGAGAGCACCTGAGACCAATTAAGGTAATTGATCACACTAAATAAAAAGCCCCTGTTGCAGCCAGGCAGTGTGGAGTTTGAAGCAGAGAAAGCTGACCTGTAGCTGTTATTGCCAGCACCTGAAAGGTACAGGCAGTTAAGGCAAGCTCACCCAGAAGGGTGTTAGGGCTCATAGGCCCAGCGGCCTGTGGGGTGGAGAGCCTGGCCAAGGCCAGGAGGGATTGTGAAACCCTCACACTGGCTGGTTGCCAGGGTAGGAAGCGCAGGACTCATGGTAACTGAGTGCATCCTGTTACGTCTGCGGTTGCTGTGATCCCCCCGGGCATTGAGGATGTGGCAGAACAGCACCTACAGATCTTTCAATCACAATGTTTTTTCCCAGCACTAAGCAGGTCATTCAGCCTACAGAACGTAGAGTAGACTGTGAGAAAAGTCACTCTGGGACCACCTAGCCTCAACGGTGGCTACCCGCGGGGAAGGCCAGGGAAACTGCTGACAGCCACCTTTTCTCAGAACCGGATCATCATGCTGGCAGCCAGCATCTCTTAGCAGGGCTGCACAGAAGCTGCCCGCGGCTTGCATCTCCAAAAGCACCAAAGATTTAAATGGCATAATTGAGAGCCCTCTTCTTCAAAGGAGTGGCTGAGGAGACCCTGGCACCTCTCCCTATCCCAGATCTCTGGCGTTTCTGTGTCCCACGCCTCCCACAGCCTGCAGAAGACAGTTTTGCAGAAATGTTCTTTAAATCTCATCACTTCCGGGGCAGTGATAATGTGCATCTATCTGGATAGCTATGCTGTCAAGACGTAGAATTCTTACAGCACTATCTTGCCAGTTTTATACTGCCCTGCGATTAACTCACTGGTTACAG
>ML685805.1:617240-650229 GCA_007922175.1 Pelusios castaneus | reverse complement strand
TTTATTTGAATCCTGGAACTGTTCTGGGCAATAAAGGCAACAGAAGAGAGAGTATCAACGCTTTGTTACTGCAATACAGCCGCCCCCCCCCCCCCGGACATTGCACGCACGTCGTGGACTTGTGGGTTGTCTGCTCATCAGTTAAGAATAACGTCAGCAATGCCCCTCACGGTGGATTTGCATAACTTAATCTTAATCCCACGTGTCTGGCAACCTCTAGTCAGTATTTCGCTATGCAGCAGGATCAGGATTTAGATTACCAAATTCATATCACTTGATTCAGATTCACATGCAAGTCTGATGTCAGGCAGACCTTCTAAAGATGGAAGCCATGAGAAGTATTGATTCAAAGCACTTTCCTATCATCCTTTTCCCATGGGAGTGAAAAAATTTCTCTTGAAAAGGTCACTCTTAAATTGGATGTGCCCATAATGCAAATTGCAATACATTATAATCGATAATGAGCTACTCACACAGGGTCCCATGGTGCTTTATGATAGGGCGCGGTAGGCAACCCCCGGCACATGTGCCGACAGTGGGCATGCAAGCCCATTCAGAGCAGCACGCTGCACAGAAATTGCCACTCCTGCCACCGAACGCCACTCTGAGCGGCTTCTTTGGGGGCAGCTCAGGTGCAGGGGCTCCCTGCCATGCTCATGCGCAGAAAGAAGCTGCCCAGGGCGGCTCCCCTCCAGGGCATGCAGCTGCCAAACACAGGCATTCCAAGCAGACACACTGTCAAGAGGAGCCGCTCTGGGCGGCTTCTTTCTGCGAATAGCTCCTTTCAGTGACATGCGTAGGACATCCCCCCCCCCTCCTCCAGCCATGGCCGCTGCCAAATTTTCAGGTGGCTGCCGCTTTTTCTTGGCTGAGGGGGCCACTGGCACTGGCTGAGGTCGGAGAGGAAGGTCTGACAGGGGTGTCAGCAAAGGTTGCCAACCTCTGTGAGAAGGACATGAAACAATGGGAGCCGGAGAATGGGCAGTACACAGCTTGACTGAAAAAAATTAGGACTGGAAGGAGGGATCCTGGCCCCCTACACGTTGTTCTGTGGGAACTGTCAAAACCACAAATGGCCTTGACCTCTGTTTTAAATCTTATCTGGACGATAGCCCAGAGGAGAGGAATCAGGCTAATGGACATTTAAAAGGAATCCCTCATGCTGGCTTTAAAATATTGGCTTCACTTTGTAAGCAGATGATCCTGTAATAACACTCTGCCATATACTTGCAAGGCAGTCTTCATGTAGCTCAGCATGAGGGATAGGTTAATAATATTCATTGCGAATTATTTTAATTGAATTAATTATAGTAATTATTTTAATTGAATTCATTCATTAATACGTATTTTCTCACTCTTTAAATCTTCAAATGAAGGATTGGCGTGCAGGTGGTCATGAGAGCCAAAAGGAAGCATACATACAAATTGACTCAAACTACTGGAAAGATGAAGGCCATGGGTAGAGGCAGAAGATAACCGACTTTCACATAACAGACCTGTTTACTACGTACCATACTACTGACTTGTGCTGGTGGTCACTATTTGGTGGGTTCTTTAAGATTAAAGTCAGAGCAGCAGTAGGTTGAGATAAAAGAAAAGAAACAGAGGAAGAGAAAAAGACAGAAGAAGGGAAGAAGAAAAGAAAGCTGGTAACTAAAGGGGATAAATCTGTGTCTCAGTAGATGATATTTGTACCCTGTGATAGATCTGCTAGAATTCATCCATGATACTTCAAGCACTGAGAACATTTTCTTAGCGCTATAGATGGGTGAATAATAAATATTCTGCTAAGAATATTCACTGCAAATTCTGGCAGGTTATTATTATTGGTAATCTATCTCTCCCATTTCATGTCACTTCCTCTAATCCAGGAGGCATGGTCCTATGGTTAAGGCACTGCATTGGGACTCAGGAGATCCAAGTTCAACTGTAGGCTCTGCTACAGACTTCCTCTCTAAGTCTCGTTTCCTCATCTGTAAAGTGGGGACAGGAATGCTTCCTCTTTCCCACCTTTTGTCTAGTTAGAAAGTTCATTCTTTAGGACACAGGCTATCTCTTATTCTGTGCTTATACAGCATCTAGTGCAACAGCACTCAGTTTCAGTGTCTCTCCAGGCATTACCATAATGCAGAATTATCATAATTTGTTCAAGGTCCCTAGTGAACTGAAGCCTTTTTACTTTTTGGAACAAAATCATTTGCATTCCTAAAAAGGAAGTCATTTCACCTTTATAAACAGAAGCCACAACATGCTTCATCAATCCCAAGATGATAGTTGCCCAACTCACTTCCTTCACTTAATTCCACAAATCAAAGATTTACAGGGCAAGGGTAATGACATTATCGACTGCCTGCCATCGTATCATGGCAACTTTGCTTATCAAAGACAGCCTCAAAAGGAAACAAGAGCTAATATTTCCACACGGCTCATAAACTGAGCTACTTTCATGTGTGAGCGCACATCAAATCACAGTTTACAAAATACAGTGCAGAGTTTGTTCTCTGTGTTAATGAAAATGTTGTTTTAATTTCTGGTGCTGAAAAAATAAGGATTTCCTTAACAGTTTATTTTACAATGTTAAACTGACCGTAACAGAGTTTGCAGTCTGCCAGAGATGGGACACAACACAACGTTGAACTAAAATTCCATCATCAAGAGTCCCACACAGAGTATTGCCAACTCTATGCTTTCAATAATCATGGGTCAGATGCCTAAAAATCATGAAAAACAACAGAGTCCTGGGGCACTTTTATAGACTAACAGATTTATTTATCGCATGAGCTTTCGTGAGAGAAAATCCCACTTCGTCAGACTTTTCTGCAATAGACTAACACGGCTACCGCTTTGGAACTAAAAATTGTGAGACCGTCTTAAAACCAGATTTGAAAAAACCCAAACCATAAAATTTGTGTTCTTTTGCTCTTCAACCTCTTGAGCATTAGATGACATTGGAGTTGCATTTTCAAACTTTTCCTTTCAATCATGAGGGCTAGAAACTAATTTTTTTAAATGATCACTGAGATTCTGCTGTAAGGGCATGGGGTGAGACTTTAAGAAAAGCATACAGTCCCATGAAACACGTGCTAAAACCACAAAAGCTAGCAATACTTTGCACACAAGCATTGGGCTAAACTGTGTCCTTGGATGCAAAAGGGTAAAGACCAAAAGACATGCTGAAATACTCTTCAGTGTGATCACTCTAACCGCAACAGCAATATTTTGGTTTTGAATCACAGGGTATCATTGCCTTCGAGAGAGGACAGAAGGGAGCACAAATCAAGCAATGCAAGATCTCACGAATGAAAATCAAGAGCGAAAGCAAAGGGAGTTGGAATTATTCTTTCAGAAAAGAGTCACGTCCAAGTCACCGCATAGAAATGACTGAAGTTTCACAAGGCAGAAGAGAAAGAACTCGGTTGCTTATCTGATATCGTCTTAGGGTGTGCAACCATGCAGGCCTCTCTGCACTGACGAATTGAGCATTTGAAGGAGGAATGCCTCAAACTGAAAAAATTCCTGTCATCCTTCAGCTAAAAGGGAGGCCATCCTGATAGTCGGAACAAAAATAGCTTGATTAGAAAGAGAACTGAAGAGCTAACGTTACAAATGAGGCAGTTTCTGCTCCTCTTTATATTCCCCTGCCTACTCCACTGTACACTGGCACACCAGGGGAGTCAGCTAGACAGAAGGAAGACTGACTCACGCTCAAGTAAAACCTCAAAGGGGGTTGTTGCCAACAAAGTTTCTTAATGCTGCTCGGTTTGTCTGCCTCTGTAGCAGAAGAGGGAACAATCAGGCTAACAGATTGAGTTTCATCAGCCAGGGAGTCAATCAGTATCTGGCTGAGGCTGCCTAATACATCCCAATTATACATGCGTTCACTGAGGTGGTATCCAAAGGCCACACGCCACTTAAAGTGACTAAGGATGCTCATATTTCTTAGTTGCAGTGACAAGGCCCAGATGAATGTCAAGTCTTGAGGGCAATCTTTGAAACAATCAAATCTAGTGGCAAGTTAGAGGCAGAAGATGAAACAGTTCAGCTATGAGTTTGTACACTGAGGTTAAACCATATAGGACAGCTCAAACTTGAACTAGCTAACACTGGCTGATATCACAGAACAAATCTTATGTTCTAAGGGCTAGAATGCAAGGCCGATACTCATAGACATAGGCCCTCTAGCTCAGTTGGACTATCTGCATGCGTAATTGCTCACCAGAAACAGCAAGGGCTCCACAATCCATCCCTAAACCAAAATAAACATCACTGAAATGTACCAAAAAGGAGCTTGCAAAATATTGTTTCAAAAGTCAGAATATGATCCTCTTCCTCACCTGAATAGTCGTTTAATCTATATTTTTTCCAAAGTGTCTGACAAGATAGCCAAAACAGGGAGGGAGGAAAGATAGGATCAGGCAATGGCCATGAAAGAGAAAGATAATCCTGTAATGGAAATCAGGGAAAAAGCAGAACTGGGCTGTGAACACTGTCAACATTGTTCTACCACTGAACAAACCAGTTACGTGCCTATTATAATTCTTGTGCCATATAACCTATCAACTTGAATGGGAGGCTTGTTAAATGGTAACCAATTTTTGCTGTCCAAGAATAAACTCCCACAGAAAAAAATTAGCTTAACTAAGAATTGACATCTACAAACCCAAGTAACTATCTACAGTTCTAACTGTATTGACACATTTCATTGATATTGTCTTACCGGTCCCTTATCTCTTATAATATGCTTTCTCCATACTGGAACGGTATGGTATGGTGCAACACATGAATCGATTTCCCTGTAAAAATAGAGTATGTTATCAGAGACAAGACACCACCATACTTGGGGTCCAACTCTGAAGCCTTCAACTCCTTCTCAGTCAACAATATTTAAGAAAATTTTCAAAAAGCACCTAAGGAACTTAGTCCCAATGAAAGACATAAGTGTCTAAATCACTTAGGGTGCATCTACACTTACAAATTAAGTTGATTTAAGGAGGCTTAAGTCGACTTGATTTACTCTGCGTCTACACTGAGCTTTCCTTAAGTTGACTTAAGCTGCTCCTTAAATCGAATTAAGAAAAAGTTAGTTCGAATTAATAACACCTCGTTTTAATTCAAACTAGCGCTTAAGTCAACTTTATTAAGTCGACTTAAGCCAATGGAGACACGGAGTAGTGCCTAGGTGGACCTTTTAAAGTCGACTTAAAACATTAAGTCGATTTAATAAGGTCGAAAAGGGGCCCCCTCTACACTTGAAAAGTTAAGTCGACTTCATAAAGTCTACCTAACTTTTCAAGTGTAGACATAACCTTAGGTACTTTTAAAATTGTATTGAATATTCCTTAATGCTTGTATATCGATTTTGAAGTTCAAAGTGCCTTAAAACATTACCTATTAGACATAATAAACGGAACATTTTTTAGTAAGCAATAAGGTATAGAGATTTTTTTAACCTAACACAATATTTTAAAAGGTCAACAGAAAAAGGAGGTATATCTCAGCAGATAACTAATTACAGAGCTGTCTTAATAGAACTGTCTTAATAGAAAAACCAGTCAACAATATTAATGCCTTCTCTTCCTGTTGTCAAGAAATCAAGGTACAAGCTAAAGCTCCGATCCTGCAGTTGGCTCCATGAAGCAGACTTGGACCCCATACAGAGTTCTCTGGCTCCCGTAAGGTTCTATATGAGGGCAAAGAGTTCAATTGTGTGATGGGAGCCTAAATGATTTTAAAAATTATATATTTGAAATATATGAATTAGGGGGTGCCTTTTGTATTTCACTAAAGAGGAGTTTCTTAGTGCAGAGTGAAATATTGAAGGTCACCAATTAATGCACAATTTTGACCAGTTTTTTGGCTGAATCAAAAACAGGAAATACATATAAAAAGGAAGTGTTACATATTAAAAATGAAGCTACTTGCAATTTTCTTTGAAACCTTTTTCAGCAAAAAATGGCCCTTTTTTGCAAACCTAAAACTCTATGAAAAAATTTAATTATTTTCAACATTATCGAGCAAAACCCAAAATGTCAACCTTTTTAATTTGTTTGTGTTTGTTTTTCCTCCACCTTCTTTCCTTTTCTGTACAGAATGCAAAAGAAATAGGCAATATCTAATATTTGGAGGGCCTTTTCCCTGATCACTTTCTCATTTTCTTTCCCACACTTCCTTCCTGCATTTTTACTTTCACCGCTCTAACTTTTCAGCAATTTAGGAAGCTGGAAAAAATTACAAAATGGGGGGGAGGAACCCCAAAAACCTGAGGCAAGAGAAGGACAGGGAAAGCAAGGAAAATAAATAGAATTGTTTTAATTTACAAAATTTCCATTTTTATTTTTGAAAAACGGTTTTGCAAAAATTTTGGAAAGAATGACTGCAGTATTTGAAAAAAAAATGAAATAGGGTGGAAAAAGGAAAAAACAAGTCTAATAAAAACGTGGTAGGCTATATTTACTAGTATTTGAAACAACTGAGAATGTCATGAGTTTTGTTTAGTTGACTTCAGCCCTGATCCACAATGAGATTAGTGAGGGGTCAGGAGTCTTCCCATATGGCTCCCATTGAAGGATCAAGGGCATAACCTTCATTAAAAAGGATAACTATGATGTGCCTTGAAAGACGTCCGGCAGCTGTGACTGCTGCCATTTCCTTTAGTTCAATCAAGTGAAGCCTGATTGACATAGGTCAACAATATACAGCAGGGGTTCCCAAATTTTTTGTCATCACAACCAGATTTTAATGAAGTACTCCCTGTAGGAACCCTAGACAGCATGGAAGATGTCATTTTGCTCTTTGGCAAAATTATACAGTGCAGAACAAAATGGCATCCTCTGCATAGTAGGGAGTAATGAGTGGAGTGCCACAGGGGTCGGTCCTGGGCCGGTTCTGTTCAACATCTTCATTGATCTGGATGACAGAATAGATTGCACGCTCAATTAAGTTTGCGGATGACACCAAGCTGGGGGGAATGGTAGACACGTTGGAGGGCAGGGACAGGATTCAGGGAGACTTAGGCAAATTGGAACACTGGGCCAAAAGAAATCTCATGAGGTTCAACAAGGACAAGTGCAAAG
This sequence comes from Pelusios castaneus, assembly GCA_007922175.1. Lineage (NCBI taxonomy): Eukaryota > Metazoa > Chordata > Testudines > Pelomedusidae > Pelusios > Pelusios castaneus. The sequence goes on along the minus strand of ML685805.1, from coordinate 643,156 downwards.
TCCTGCACTTAGGACGGAAAATTCCCATGCACTGCTACAGGCTGGGGACCGATGGGCTAGGTAGCAGCAGTTTAGAAAGGGAACTGGGGGTTATGGTGGACGGGAAGCTGGATATGAGCCAACAGTGTGCTCTTCTTGCCGAAAAGGCCAATGGCATATTGGGCTGCAGCAGTAGGAGTGTTGCCAGCAGATCGAGGGACATGATTATTCCCCTCTATTCGGCACCCGAGAAGCCACATCTGGAGTACTGTGTCCAGTTTTGGGCTCCCTACTACAGAAAGGATGTTGACAAATTAGAAAGTCCAGCGGAGGGCAACGAAAATGATTATGGAGCTGGGGCACATGACTTACGAGGAGAGACTGAAGGAAATAGGTTTATTTAGTCTCCAGAAGAGAAGACTGAGGGGATATTTGATAGCAACTTTCAACTACTTGAAGAGGTGCTCCAAAGCAGAGGGAGCTAGGCTGTTCTCGAGGGTAACAGAGGACAGAACAAGGAGCAATGGTTTCAAATTACAGCTGGGGAGGTCAAGGTTGGATATTAGGAAAACCTTTCTCACTAGGAGGGTGGTGAAGCATTGGAATGGGCTACCTAGGGAGGTGGTAGAATCTTCATCTTTGGAAAAATTTAAGGCCCGGTTAGACAAAGCCCTGGCTGGGTGATTTAGTGGGAGTGGTCCTGCTTTTGGCAGGGGGTTGGACTAGATGACCTCGTGAGGTCCCTTCCAACCCTAAGATTCTGATTCTATGATTGCTGTGAGCCCATCTGCTGATGGCGTGACTCCATTTGGGTTCACAGCCCACCATTTGGGAGCCACTAATCAACAGTTATATCAGGTGAGAAAGGGAGGACAGATTTATAACCATGATAAAACTCAGCTTTACCGATTTGAAAGATTAAAGATCCCTCTTTCACAGACCGCCCCAGGAAATTTATTTATGTTTTTAAACATTACGGGTCTTTTAACTACATTTTAATATATTGTAAGCATAGCACAGCCAGAAGTCTTAACCAACCTGCAGAGAGGTATGTTGCAAGAGTCCTTTGGAAGGACTCTTCAGAGGCGGCCTTTGGCTATTGGGGGCCCTAGGCGAAGGCCCACTGCGGGCTCCCTATAGGGCCGCAGGAGCCCCCCTCTGTGGCCCTGGCTTCCCGCCACCAGCCCCCTATTGCCCCCCCACTGTTCTCCCCTCACACACACATGGCCCCAGCTCCCCACCGGCCCCAGCTCCTCACTGCCAGCCCCAGATCCCTGCCGCTGGCCCCTGCCCCAGGGGTCAGCTCCTCTTCCTGCTGCCAACTGAGGCAGATGCAGCTTTCGGGTTAGGCGGAGGAGACGGGGCCCCTTACTGCTTGGGGCCCTAGGCGTGTGCCTGCTTTGCCTACCCTAAAAGCCGCCTCTGACCACCATAACCCTCTGGGGGTGTTTCGAAAGCAATGACACAGGCCCTTAAAACAGTTTCACCCACCAGGTTCCATCTCATTATCCACACTCACAAAAGCTGATTATACAGCAAGTAAGGTCAGAATGGGCACATTATGAGCCAGAAAACCCACTGCTGTCTACATACTCAGATCCCAAACCTAACTATTTGGTGACCAGGAGTTACATATTTGAAGGCTTTCCTCCAAAAATAACTGGCTTATGCAGAGCTGGAATAGAGGGACTGCTACAGGAGAGGCTCTCTACAATGGCCAAGATCACGACCACAGAGAGCTTAACAGATTCAAATCCAGATCTACAATACACTGAGCTCTCTGAGTAACATGGCAGTCCCAGCTACACTATGAACACAGCAGGGCTCACTTGTCCTGCACTGGCTGAAACAGCGTGCCACTGAAGAAGAGACAGGCAGCTAGGATTCATCTCATACTGTCATTCTTTGCACAGTTTGTATCAGGTTCCAAAAAAAATTTTTTAACATGAAAGAATTGTTGGCATTCAGCCGCTCCCAGAGAGCTTTGTTCCTGTTCACGTTACAGTCCACATCTCTCAAGTACATGGGTACAAGCACCTGCTTAAGTCGACTTAAGGCAAAATTAAGTCGACTTTGTTAAACCTCCTTTTAAGTCGACTTTCTTTTTAAGTCAACTTTCTAAAGTCGATTTAAGCCAGTATAGACATGGAGTACCCCCAAGTCGACGCTAAGTCGACTTAGGGGCCTCCAGGGCTTCCCCACTGCCCTCCCTGCCAGGGTGGCTGGCACAGGGAGAGCCTGGCATGCCCCCCCAAAGGGAAGGGCAGAGCCCTGCCCACCCTGCCCTGCCAGGGTACCTGTCCCCCTTTGCCCCATTGTACCCAGGTACAATGGGGCAAAGGCTGAGCCCCCTGGCACTTGGCAAGGGGTGCCCCCCCTGCCACCATGGACCAGGCCCAGGTCCACCAAGCCCCTACAAGTCGACCTAGGCATCCAGTGTGGACGCTGTAGGTCGACTTTGTAGGGTCCCCTCAAAGTTGACTTAAAATTTAAGTGTGGACATGCTAAATCGACTTAGTTAAATTGACTTAGCTAAGTTTACTTAAATTAACAAGTGTAGACATAGCCATACTGTTTAATTTCCTGTTAACTTGTGCACAGACATGGTAGCTGATATATGATGTAATAAACAGAAGGCACTTTGTGACCAGTATCATACAGATGGGATAAGAACTGAGCCATAAAGACACACACCGTTATGCTATCAAGAAATATAAGCGTGCATCTTCTCTCCTACCCCAAAGATAGTTTTTTTTTTGCATACAGAAGTGCATGATATTCTGAGAACTGGTGCTGTAAGTCACTTAACCTCTGTGCTTCGGTTTCTCCATCTGTAAAATGATGATCATCGTAACATCTTCTCATGTTGGTATAGTGCTTTATCTGAGATCAAAGTATTTACATTATTATTTGAGATGCACAGGACAGTTTTTGCCCTTCACCAGCCCCCTTCAAACTTATTATATACCACCAGATTAGAAAGAGCATGGAGACTAGAAATCACAGTTTCTCTGGACAAAGCATGAAAAGGAACTGTTCTCTTGTCTTCTTTGACAAAGCATGTCATGTAACGTCACCACTGCACTGTCATTAGCATTTTCCTCACTCTTCAGAAAGATTTAAGTCTCACTCCTAAGAGCATTGGACCAATTTCTGCCCTGTTACGTGTATGCAACTTCTGGCCTGCTGAACTGGAAAATACTGCTGGTTATGAACACATCACACTACTATAATTGTTTTTTTTACTATAGACAACGCCATTCATGTAATATAAACCCCACAGATACAAAAACAATTCTTACCTGGGCAGACAGAGATAGGGATGAATTATTATTGTTATTTGTATGACAAAAATGAGAAGAGAGTCAAGTAAGGTACAAACAAACACAGACAAAAACGACCCCAATAAAAACACGAGGTCTTAACAGTGAGGCTAATTAACCATTGGAACGGCTTACCAAGGGATGTCGTGAATTCTCCATAATGTGAAGTTAAGTCCTTAAATCAAGATTAGAATTCTGTCTAAAAGGTATGTTCTAGTTCAACACATTGTTGGCTTTGATGCAAGAATTACTGGGCAAAACTCTCTGGCCTGTGCTGCGCAGTAGGTTAGATGAGTTGATCATAACGTATCCTTTGGGGTTTAAAATCCAGGAAAAAATGGTCCCTGGACCCTGATTTTATAATCTAGGCCCCTGATCCTGCAAGGAGTTTCACATGGGTGAAGCCTGCACGTACATGGGATTCCTATGAGGCAGAGAGAAGAAGGGAGAGTTTTTTAAAAAGGGACATAAAACAGAGAATAGTGAATCTATTACATTTTAGGAATATACTGTGTTGTGGTACCAATATATACACTACCATAAACAGAGAAGAAAACTCTAGTAAGCTTTGTGATAAATCTAAACCAGCGACTTTTATGCATTAAAAAGCAAAACAAACAAGGAGTCCTGTGGCACTTTTAAAAACTAACAAAATAAATAAATAAATATAAATATAAATATATTATCTTTAAAAGTGCCACAAGACTCCTTGTTTGTTTTGCTGAGCTAGACTAACACAGCTACCCCTCTGGAACTTGTAAACTAAAAGAGTGATTTGACCTCACCCTCCTCTATGTGCTGTTCCCCAGTGTTTGAATCCTAACACCTATTTTGATTTGCTGTTACAGCCTGACCTGATCCTATATCATACACTCCCCTGCATTTAATTTCCTCCCATTCTGTAACTTTTCCATCTTCAAAGCGTCTGACGAAGTGGGATTTTCTCCCACGAAAGCTCATGTGATAAATAAATCTGTTAGTCTTTAAAAGTGCCACAGGACTCTGTTGTATTTAAACATGTTTGTGTTGTTACCTACAGGATTTAAAAAAAAAAAAACAAAAAAACCATAATACTTAGAACTTTCCACCATTTGGGGTGGGGAGAAACATTTACTATCATTAAACTTTTAATTGCTTTTATTGAATTTTATTTAAAAAAATAACCCACAACTGTTTTCACTGAAATTCAGGAAGACAGTAGATAAAGAAACTATTGTAACAAAAAATGTAAAAACACTGAAGGAGCTTTTCAGAAGAACCCTTGGGATTTAGGGTAAAATTTTCAAAAGTGCAGGGGATCTAGGCTCCTAAATCCTATTGGTTTTCAAAGAGAATGGGTTCATATAGGTGTTTTTGAAAATTATACTCTTAGTGAATGGGACTTGTTCTTCTAAGTATTTTATTTGGGTTTGGAAATCTTGCCACATGTTGTTACAGCCTCATTTCCACTAACCAGGTTACACTGTATCTAAAGTAGCACACGACTCAACTCAAGCGAAGAGAGCATTGATGGCTTCAATTCACCTTTTCATATGCCCAAGCCGGACCTGGCTGTGTGCCAGTCCATTCTCCCAACAAATATCAGAGGAACTGAAAGGCTGCTCTAGCGTATAGCAGGACACCGCTAACCATAACTCCTCTTGCTGCCCAGAGATGTGTCAAAGGAACTTTGCACCACTAGACGACCCCTTTATGGCTGATGGCATCAGAGCACTCTGTCCTAGGCTTTGGCATAAAGCAACTGCAGCCCACCTAAGGGTCATGGCCACCATCTTCCCAGATGTGTACCAATCAAACAAAATAGAAATCTAACAAAGACAGATAAAACATTGTACCAGAGCCAGGAAAATAATCCTAATGAATTAGAAAAAGATTCATAGGTTTTAAGGCCAGAAAGGACTAATGTAATTCTCTGACTTCCTGCATAACAAAAATGAGAGAATTCCACCCAGTAATTCATGCCTTAAATCTGATGTTTTGTTGAATGACAGCATCTTTCAGAAAGACATCCAGATCTTAATTTAAGGATTACGGGTAATAGAGAAGCCACCACATCCCTGTGTAAGTAGTTCCTGTGATTAGTTACTCTTGAAATGGTTAATTACTCTCACAAGCTAAATTCCATGTGATCATAAAACTTCTACATCAGCAACTGTACTAGTGAATGCAATTGTATAACTATTAAATATTAAAACCACACCTAAATCCTGCATCACTGCCTGTTCATTTTATATGTAAATACTTCACCCACACAATTTTGTTCATACATATTGCTTTTCCACAGTTTAGTGCAGTGAATCAGTGTCTTCCCAGGAATTGTTAAACAAGAAAACATTTCTTTTATATGTAACAAACATTTTGATCTGTGAGGTAAATAATTGCCATGGGATATTATATGGTTTTCATTTGTATTTGTTTATAAGAAATTACACTAATGAAGAGATGGAGAATAACTGTTTAATCAAGATTCCCAGTTACTATCAAGATATAATCCCCCATGTCTCCAGATGACATACTGGAGTGAACCGAGCATAAGCTTTCGTGGGCTATAACCCACTTCATCAGTTGCATGACGAAGTGGGTTATAGCCCACGAAATCTTATGCCGAAGAAAATCTGTTAGCCTATAAGGTGCCACAGGACTCTCGTTGTTTTTGATGTACCTAAAGGTGCAGATAGGCACCTAGTGGGATTTTAGAAGTACCTACTGCTTTGGGGGAGATTAAGTGCTCAAGTAGTTTTGAGATTTCACTAGTTACCAGATTTTTTGAACGTATTTAGGCATTGCTGGACTCAGCATTGCAATACCTAACTGATTTAGGAGCCCAACTCTCTTTCAAAAGAGATTTAAACATTTAGGAGCCAAAATCCCATTGTTAATCAATGGGATTGTGGCTTGTAAATGCCTAAATCCCTTTTAAAAATGAAACGCAAGCACTGGAATGTTAAGCACGGCAAATTCTAAATACTTAAAAAAAATCTGAACCCAGGTACCTAGCTGCATTTTAGCCCCCTAAACACCTGTACAAACCTATCCTGAGGCTCCTGAACACACCAGTCACTTTTGAAATTAGGGCTGAGGGCATGTCCACACAGAACAGCAATGCACAACTTCAGGAGGGTGATTTCTACATTAAAATGTACGAGGGAAAAGCTGCAGGGTCTACACAGACCAGTCAGCATGCAAAGCGTTAGTGCACTTGAGAAATCACACCCTTGGAGCGAGCACTGCTGTGGAGCGTAGACAAGCCCTTAGGAATTTTTGAAAAATCTTATTCTTGTTTCACATCTAAAATATAAACACAGTACTGCTCTACAGTTACAGACAATGGCCGCAGTTCAGCAAAGCCCTTAGCACTTTCTTATTTCCACCCAAATAACAAATAGCTATTCATGTGCTGCATCGGTTCCAGCGCTGGCTGTACCTCTGTCCACTTTGTGGTTGTTCAAAGTGCAGCCCATGCCTTTACCTCTCCCCAACTCAAATTCTGCAATTCTCCCACTCTTACGCTAAGCTACGTCATGCATCAACCTAGCAAGTCTGACAAGTGCTGACACCCCTGGCTCTTGTCTTCTGGAATCTGTGCCCAAAGGTGACTGTATTAACCTAACAGTCTTCTTAAAACCAAAGTACTGTCTAATAATGTACAAATAAGGGACAAAGCATGTAGAGAAAACGTTTTTTCAAACAAACTATGTGCATGTCTGTTTTAACATTACCTAATGGTGGTCTCTATGTCTAACTTCTTCAGAGACCCCCAGCAGGTGCCCAGGTCTCAACTTGAAACCTCTGAATGAATCCCTGTTCCCTTAAGAGACTGTGCCATTGGAAAGTCCCAGGATTTTTTTTTCTGCTGCAAACCTGGGATTTGGCCCTTCTGGATAAAACCGCACTTGTAGGCTCAGCAGGAGGTCAAACTAGAGAACCCAGTCCTTTGCCATAGTCCAAGAACAACCCCCAGAAAGTAGAGCTGGGTGGAATTTTTCAGATGAGTAGTTTATTTGATGATAAATGCAGCTTCAGTCAAGCCAAAACATTTTGCCTATTTGACACAAATATTTAAGGCCAGTCAGAAAGCAACCAGAAGGTAAAGGCAGCAGCATTACTAATGCTGTTCCTCTCCACTCTCTTTCTTACCTTTAGTCCAATGGCTTGGGCACTCACCTGGGATATGGGACACCCAGGTTCAACTACCTACCCTGAAAAATACTTCTTCAAAACATTTTTTGAACTACTACCAAACTGAAAAATCATTTATTCAACCTGCTCAAATCTTGAGCCATTCTTTTTCCTTCCTGCTAGTTCCCCCCACCCAACAGCCCTCTATTAAACTAAACCAACAGAGCCACACTGTAAACAGCCTCATAGCCAGGACCACACACAATATTCATAAGCTATTACCCAGAAGGTCCAAATCTGTCACGCACACTTGAGTCACAGTGACTTCATTGAGCTCCATCTGATGTTTGGGTTTGCCTGTGTGGATCTGCTCACAGCCCAGCACTCTGCGGATTATTACTGCATTTGGGGGGAAATGCTGAAGATTACATTATGTTAACACTACTTAGCATTTTGACAGCACTTTTAACTTTAAAACATCTCACCGTAATGACAACACAACCCAGAATTCTAGTAGAATTCCATTCTAATATTCTAGCAGGTTTCAAACGGTCGGTATTCCATTCTTCCCAGACACCCTCTAGCTAGAGGACTACCCTGGAGGCTAGAACTGATAGGAAAGATGAGACTGGGGAGAAAGGGAACCCCCATCTGCAAGGTCCAGAGCAAGCCCGAATGAGAAGCCCAAAGCGCCAGTCCACACAAACATCACCAAAGCGGGCTACTGGAACCTGCCTGAGGACTCCATCTTTTGCATTATCTTATAGCTATAGGGTCTTTGATAAGCACGTAGTTCCCCTCTCATTGCTGGAAAGTAGAAGGTGATTTCTATTTCTTTCCCCACTTTCCTGGCTGCTGCGAGGAAGGACAGTTTGCTTCTATATCCCTCACATGGTGCTACTCAGCTTCTATAAGGACGGCAAGTTTCTGCTATATGACCAGCTCCCCCCTCTTACAGCTGCTCAGAACTTCCTCAGATGGCAACATCATGAAACGAGTAAGAATCTTGACTGTTTGCAAGAGGTTGGTGGGACTCTGAAGGTACCGTCTGCAGACTCCGGAGAACAGCATGGCTTCAGATGGCATTTTGACTATGACCTTTTCACCAGTAAGGCTGAGAAACCGCTCTATAAAGGAATGGAGGCTTACGCTCTGCGGAAACCAATGGCCTTGGGAAAGCGGTAAGGACACTTCTACAGCCCTTTCCATCTCAGGATCTCAAAGAACTGCAAGACACAGCTTCCATATAGTGCTTTTCATCGGATCGCAGAGTGCGTGAAGTGCATTAATCCTCATTTTACAGATAGGGAAACTGAGGCACAAAGCAATGAAATGCCTCACCCAGCAGGCTAGTGGGAGTATAACCCAGGTCTCTAGAGTCCCTCTCGGGTGTGCTCTCATTATGCTGGGCTGTACTTTGAAAGCAGGAGAGACTTGCGCCTCTGTCCCTCACCTCCCAGTATTTTATCACTCGCATGTTTTCAGATGGGACAAGCCCAGCACAGGGGGCTAAGCCGAGTGTCCAAGGCTAGGGCAGAGCAAGAAAACAAACAAACAAACAAAACGCAGAGCCTGCAGCTCAAGGGACCCATAACTACAGTCTGTGGACGAAGCCAGCGGGAGCTGTGGGCACTCAGCACCTCTGGAAGCCCAGCCCAGGCCTGCAGCCCCCCAAGACCTCTGTAACAGAGCACCCAACCCCAGCCCTGGGGGGGTCACTGTGGGCTCATGCTCTGAGGGGGGGCACACGCCCAAGTGACCAGCCCTCGCCAGCATTATTGGGATCGCTCCCAAGTCAGCAGGGCAGGCTGGAAAAGCTCTGTGCTGCCAATGGGGGGGAACCCCCCCTTAGCGCCCCTGCAGCCCCATAGGGCAGTGAGCAGACACGCCCCCCATCCCCCGGGACCTCGGCTCAGACCTCCCAAGGGGGCTGCACCCACCAGAAACTTTTCGGGGTCTGCGAATGAAAGAAGGTTGAAAACCAGGGTCCGCTGCTGCCCCACATATTTCTAGAGCAAGGCTTCCGGAGAAGGGGCTTCGGGGTGCACCCCATAGCCGGAGAGCACAGATCCCCGCGGCCCGCCAGCCCCAGCTGCTGGAAGGGGGCGGAAGAGCCGGCGGGTGGCTCCGTCTGTCCCGGGGGTGGGGGGAGTCTGGCTGGCCGGCCCAGGAGGATGCCCTGGCCCCAGCTGCTTACCCAGAAGCGGGAGCCGCAGAAGGCATCCATGGGGCCGGAGCTGGCTGCGGGCAGCTCCCCGAGCAGCGGCGGCTCCTTCCCCGGCCCAGCCACCCGGCGAGTGCGGCCCGACCCCCTTCCGCTTCCCGGCGCTGGGCTGGGCTGGGCTGGGCTGGGCTGGCGGCTGGGGGCGGGCGCTGGCTGGGCTGGGCTGGGCTCCCCCGGCGCGGAGGCGGGACTGAGGGAAGCCGTCGGCCGCCGCTGGAGCTGGGAACGGCTGGAGCTCCCCGCTTCTTGCAGCCGCCCCGGGCTGCCGAGCCCCTAATCCCGCAGCCCTCCAGTCCCCTCTCCCCCAGGCCGATCGCCTCTCCCCCGGCTCACTGTGCAGCGCATGCTGAACCCTAGAGGGGACCCCTGCGGCCCCCCGGGAGGCAAATGCTTCTGCTCAAAGACTGAGAGAGACTAGCCTAGATCAGCCAAACCAAGGCGTCCTGGGGCTCTTTTAAAGACTAGCACATTTATTTATCGCAGGAGCTTCCCTGGGAGAAAATCCCACTTCATCCGCTGCGTTGAAGCTGGAATGGCTAAGGCAGAAGTCGGCAACCTGGAAGATCAGAGGCGGCATTTTAAAAAATTCCTTCACTAACCAAGTGTTTTGAGATTCACAATGGGGGTGTAGCTTCCTGGTGGGAGGAGCTGGGCCAGAGGGCCTGCTGCAGGATCCCCTGGTGGGAGAAGGAGGCCAGACCCAGGAACGGGCAGTGACAGGGGTTCCTGCTGGTGGTGAGGAGCCGGGAGCCTGGCACAGGCCGCCCCACGGTTCCCTGGTGGCAGTGGTGGCCCCAGAGCCGCGAGGGGGCAGCCGAAGGGCCACATGCCCCACGAGTTGCAGACCCTGGGCTAACGTTACCAAAGGCGATTTCCTCTTTTCTCAGCTCTTGCTTCCCTCTCCCGCAAGGTTTGAATCAAAACAACTTGTTTACTTTGCTGAGGTAGACTAGCAGACTACCCCCCCTGGACCTGTTTGAAATGACCCACCTGTCTCTGTGTGTACATACAAACAAGGAGCATGAGCTGTCGTGGGGGGAAATCCCACTTTCATCAGATGCTTGAAGATGGGGAACTTAGAGAAGGGAGCAAAATAAATGCAGGGAAGTGTAAGTCATAAGATCTGGTCAGACTGTATATATATCGAATATATTGCATTTTCCATTTCATGCATCTGATGAAAGCTCATGTGATAAATAAATTTGTTGGTCTTTAAAAGTGCCACAGGACTCCTTTTTGTTTTCCTATGGTCCTTGGAGCTCAGAGTACCGATTGGCCCTATTGTTCTACATGTCCATGGACAGGACATGCGTCCTTAGTCTGTGTGCTGCTGTAGCCATGCCTACGTGAGGAAAATTACCCATTGCTGACAACAGGTATCAGCAACAGGAGCAGCTGAACCTATTAGTTGGATTTAAACCAGGGTTGGTGAAATGAGGCTGACTGCAGTTTGCTCTCATCATCCCTTTCAGCTAAGTTTTCACCACCAGTTCAGCTGCATCTGTTGCTGATGTCCACTTATCAGCGAGGGTTCGTTTTCCTACTGTAAACAAGGCTTCTGGGGAAGGACTGGCCCTGCTAATATCTAGCGTTGACTGCTGGTGCTTAACTATTTTCAAAGCAAGTTAAGAAGGCCAAAGCCCTAATTAAAGACTTCTCCAGTTCTTCCCATTAATCCGCCTCGTGGCCAGCTACGCTCTCACCTGCCTTTTGGGAAATAGTGTAAAATATTGCACTCCCTGGCACTGAACACATTTTAGGAGATTCTCTAAGCAGCCCAAATCCTGGCCATATAGTGACATGTCTAAGTAAGTTGATTGAGTCAGAACCATGTCTTTTATCCATCCCCTGCCTTCCCTTCTATTTTCTTTTACAAACACCATTCATTCTTCAAAGAGTCTGACGAAGTGGGATTTTCTCCCTCGAAAGCTCATGCAATAAATAAATTTGTTAGTCTTTAAAAGTGCCACCGGACTCCTTATTTGTTTTACCATTGGTGCTGACATACTTCTAAGGCTGCTATTTAATATAACACATGTATGACCAATGATCCTTTTCATGTAGTATTAGGAACACAGCCACACAAGCCTTGTTTACTTTCCAGTTGAACATGTCCACTCCGACAGCTTTATTTAACTTTCTGGCACATGCTGTTTGGCCAGCTGATGCTATTGCACCTCTATGGATGCACATAAAACACACCACTGCCACCAATCAATTTGAATGATTGGATTTCCATTCTCCTTCCTAGCTGGAACATAAAGACCAATCAAGAAATTGTCACTATCTAAACCTCAATTGCTATTGGAAATAATAAAGGATCTGGAAAGTGAGAGAGAGAGAAAAAAAACCCAGTCTTCTGTTCACCCCCTCTATGTAAATCATTCTGATAATCTATGTGAATGGGCCATTGAAGATAATGGACAGAAAGCATATTAATCGAGTTAGATACTTTGGGGTAAGCCAAAGGCCTACAATGTGCAATGCTGAGTGTCCTATTTGGGAGTCTACTCTAATACTCTTTCAGTGCCCAACTCAGAAGAAGAGCTACTCCCTATGGCCCAGCACGAGTGCTGTCTCAGGTAGACTCCAGAAGATCTGAGTATCTGAAACCAATAAACCTCAACCTCATCCATATCATCAAAGTCAAATTACAAATCTCTCAGTAGATAATGCAGATGTTATATCCAGCTGGAAATCTGGAGACACACTCAGGACGCAGTGGACTGTTGGATAGTTTAACGTGCACAGTATTTACCATCCTAGTCTTGCACTGAAGTCTTTATCCATTGTTTGGAAGTGTGTCAACGAACAAGGCTCAGAAGAGGCTTAAATATTTATTGAGTATCATAGGCTATGTCTACACTAGAAAAGTTAAGTCGACTTAAGGTCGACTTTATGTCAACCTTATTAAGTCGACTTAACACTTTAAGTCGACTTAAAATAAGGTTGATTTAGGTGCTAATCCCCATCCACACTGGCTTAAATCAACCTAATAAGGTCAACTTAAGTGTTAAGTCAACTTAAAAGGAGGTGTTAAGTCGACTTAACTTTTCCTTAAGTCGACTTAAGGAAATGTTTAAGTCGGCTTAAGAAATGCCCAGTGTGGATGTGGAGTAGTTTAGATAGATCTAAGGCAAATGGAAGATTTTGTGATGGTGAAATATTAGTGGGCAAAGGGGGCCCCCCCGGACACATTTCCTCGCTGCTAGACTGTGTAGTAAACGAAGTAATCAAGTGATAGTTTGTAAAAGTTCTAGTGTTAGGTAGCTTGTAGATTTTTGATAGTAGCAATTGACACCCATCAGCAGCAGCCTACGTGACCAGGAGTAGGGCCTGATCACCCCTCCCTGTGAGTGATGGGCTATATATAACAATAGCTCACACCCAGGCCTGAATCGGACTTCACTGCAGGATCTTGGGAAGAGAGGCTTCAGACAACATACTCCCCTGCTGAAGCCCAGGTCGCCTGAGGTCCCTGACTGCCGAAGGGGCATAAGCTGTTTATTTTGCACCTTTAATTCTGACTCCAGTAATTTCACCGGTCCATTAAGTAGTTTGTTAGTTAATAAATCCACTTGATTTTGTTCTTTGTCTCTCAGTGTTTGTTGCTGCTGAATCATCGAACCTCATCCCCCCAGGGAGGGGAATATATCAGTCAACTTTTGCCTCCTTAAGTCGACCTAAATTGTAAATGTAGACACACCCATAGAGACCTTAGTAGATTATCTAGACCAGTCCCCTGCACTCAAGGTACACTAAGTAATTATTCGACCATTCCTGACAGGTGTTTGTCTAACATGTTCTTAAAAACCTCCGGTGACAGAGATTCCACATACTCCCTAGACAATTTGTTCCAGCTTAATTACCCTGACAGAGGAATTTTTCCCCCTAATATCCAATCTAAACCTCCCTTAATGCATTTTAAGCCTAGTGCGTCTTGTCCTAGTCTCAAAGGTTAACAAGAACATTTTTTCCATCTTCCTCCTTGTAACAACCTTTTATGTACTTGAAAACTGTGTTCCTGTCTCCCCTCAGTCTTCTCCAGATTAAACCAACCCAGGCTTGTTGGGTTTTTAAAAAATCTTGCCTCATCCATCAGGTTTTCTAGATTCTTAATGAGTTTTATTGGTTTCTTCTGGACTTGCTCTAGTTTGTCCACATCTTTCTTGAAGCATGATTCCTAGAACTGGACATAATATGCCAGTTGTGGCCTAATCAGCCTGGAGTAGAACAGAAGAATTATTTCTTTTGTGTTGCTTACAACAAACACCCTTCTGATACCTCCCAGAATGTTACTCTTTTTTTTTTTTTTTGCAGCAGTGTTACATTATTGAGTCATATTTAGCTTGTGATCCACTATAACCCCTTTTCCACAGTACTGTTCCTAGACAGCCATTTCCCATTTTGTTTCTTCCTCCTTAAGTGGAATACTTAAGCATTTGTCCTTATAGAATTTCATCCTCTTTACTTCCGACTATTTCTCCAATTTGTCCAAATCATTTTGAATTATTAGCCTATCCTTTAAAACACTTGCAACCCCTCCCCTCTTGGTATCATCCATAAGCTTTATAAGGGTGTTCTCTTTGCCAGGGTGACCAGATAGCAAGTGTAAAAGATCAGGATAGGGAGTGGGGATAATAGATGCCCTGTGTAAGACAAGCCTTGAGTATTGGGACTGTCCCTATAAAATCAGGACATCTGGTCACCCTACTCATCGCTCCTGAGACAGAGCTGTTCAGGCCCTGCTGATTTGAAGACATCTCACTTCTCTAAATAATTTTAACTTGTTCTTTCCCTATTTTTAGCCTCAGATCCTACCTCATTTTCACTGGCATTCTCCATGTTAGATACCGAATCGCTACCAGCCTTTCAATGAAAACTTAAAGGAAAAAGAGATTTAGTATTTCCTCCCTTTCCAGATTTTCTGTCATTGTCTTTCCTCCTCCCTCACTGAGCAATGGGTCTACCCCAGCCTTGGTCTTCATCTTGTTTCTCATGTATTTGTAGAATGTTGTCATTACCCTTTGTTTCTCGCTCGTCTAATCTCATTTTGTGTGACTGCCTCTGTAATTTTGTCCCTGCATGACAGTATTCTTTGTTTATATTCCTCCTTCATAATGTGACCGATTTTCCACTTTTTGTAGGACTCTTTTTGGGGTTGCAGATCATTGAAGATCTCCCAGGTAACGCAGCATGGTCTCATGCCATACTTCCCAGCTTTCCTATGCATGGGGTAGTTTGCTTTTGTGCCCTTAATAATGAAAAGCTTTGAAAAACTGCCAGCTCTCTCAAACAGCTTTTCTCCTTTTCCCTGTGATCTTACCTTCCAACTTCTCACTAAACCTCCACTGCTTATTAGCTTCCCTCCTTCTTGTTTGATTGCCAGCCTAATTACATAAGGGTTGTGGAGCCCAAACCTGTTACTCCTGCTAGACAGCTTCTCAGTCAGTCGACTCAGTTTACACCAGGGAGAAGAAGAAGGATGGTGACCAGAATGAGTTTGATCTGACTCAAGGTACAAAAGGTTTGATGCTTGGCTGACCGCCCTGCAGATCATAGAATCATAGAATAATAGGGTTGGAAGGGACCTCACGAGGTCATCTAGTCCAACCCCCTGCTAAAAAGCAGGACCACTCCCCCTAAATCACCCCAGCCAGGGTTTTGTCTAACTGAGCCCAGAAGATGAATGGCTGGGGCAGAGGTGGCTTGTGGTCTTGGGAGGCGCCTGAGTGTATTGATACCTAGCCAAAAGTTGCTGGTGTTGTTCCTGTGTGGCATGGCTCATGGTGGGTGTCAGCTGAAGTTGAGAGCAGCCCTCATGGACACCATTATGGGACTGGGTCCTCTAGCTTGCTGCATGGTGGACCATGCAATTCATTCCAGGTTTTCTGAGGTTAGGCAAGCACCCAATCCAGTGTAACATCCTTCTTTAGTTCTGCTGCAACTCCACTGAGGTCAGTAGAGGCTTATTGAGGTGAATTTGGCCCATTGAACATAAATTGAATTACACTCTCTGGCTATGTCTACACTTGCTAAAATTAGTTCGAATTAGTTAGTTCGAACTAACTAATTCAAACTAATTTTAGTTAGTTCGAATTCGCGATCCCCATTCATTTCAATGGCCGGTTAGTTCCAACTAACATGGCCACATTGGTTAATTCAAACTAGTTAGTTCGAATTAACCCTTTAGATTGAATACCCTATTCGAACTTATTAGTTCAAATTAAGGAAGCCCTTAATTCAAACTAACTAAAGCCTAGTGTAGCCATGGCTTTAGTTAGTTCGAATTAAGCCTCCTTAATTCGAACTAATCAGTGTAGACATAGTCTGTATTAGTAAGAGAAACTTCTAGCCTGCGCTTGGAATCTGATCTCGGGAGGTATCTAGTGTTTCACCGTCCTTCCTGCTCCTCTGTCCCCCCACCATAGCAAAACCAGCCCAGATTGAGGGCCCATTTAGAACCCTAATTCCCCAGAGTACAAGGAACACAGATAAAAGACTGCCACCCAGGGCATCTCCTGAAGCAACCAATTTTAACAGAGTCCCTTACAGAAAGAGGAGGTTTAAACAGCACATTAATACAAGTCACTGACGAGTGGCCTCTCAGCAAACGCCTTCTCAGGGGCTCAATTGTGGAGGGATCACAAGGGCTGAGTAAGGGGGAAACATATTTCCAGTGCCCCATGTGTAGCACAGAGACTGAACTGTGACTCAGTCTTGCAGTAGAGCCTATGTCCTCCATGTTTCTGGAAGGTGAGTGAGCTGCACCAGTCTTAAACCTCGTGTGGGTTATTTCATGCTCTGCAGCATCCTACAGGGCCAGGACTCCGCCTATGATCCACCTCCGGCTGCCCACCCATCACCCTCCTGCATGTAATTGCTGTGCTGCAGCTGCTGTCTTCCCTGCTTGCAGACCAGCAGTGCAAGGAGCTGCTGTGCAGGAAAATAAGGAAGCACTCTAATCCTCTGGGTGAGTGTGCGAGGCAACTGCTGCACACTTTGCCCCAGAATGACTAAGCATTGAACTCTGTTGATTTTTTTGGAGGAAGTGGTGAGGTCAGTATTGAATTAATTACTTTACCATCTGCTTCCTATGACTGTTCCAGGACAAAGGTACTTTCCACTTATTACCTGGAAGACAGGTGTTCCACGATAGCACAGGAAGAAGGATGCTGAGCTAAAGCAATGCGTACCCTGGGATAGTAATGCAAAAGTAAGTCCCAGTTTGTTTAGATTAACATAAATGCTGGTGAAAGGTTCCCAGTTAATGACATAGGAGACACAGGCTTTTTTTTCCCCACAGAACCAGGTACAAGTTGGGTGGCAGCAGCTTCCTCCCAAAGCAGATTGTTTTGAAGGAGGGTCAACCAAACAGAGACCACCTATAATTTTTTAGGCATCAGGACTTGGAATAGCAACTCTTGGATCCTCGTGAGTGCGTGCTTGGGCCTTGTTATTGGCTGCACGCACCTCGGATAGCAGACGCTGCTCCTAGTTCTTCACCGAGCCTTCTCAGCCCATAAAGGTGTTGGTCTCTATGGGGTAAGCCATTTCCTCAATTCTTATTTCTCCATAGTTCTGGAGCCTGGGAAGAGCTGTTTCTCCTGCTGATGTTTTCCTAGGTCACACAGAACAACAGAACAGGCATTATCACAACAATCCATAGATTCAAAGGTCAGAAGGGACCACTGTGTTCATCTAGTCTGATTTCCTCTACAACACAGGTCATAGGATTTCCCTGCAATAATTCCTCTTCGAATGAAAGCAGATTTTAGTGTGCCAGTGATGGAGAATCCCCCCACAACATCTGGTAAGTTATTCCAATGATTAATTACCCTCACCATTAAAAAAATCACACTTCATTTCCGGTCTGAATTTGTCTAGCTTCAACTTCCAGGATCTTGTTAGACCTTCGTCTAATCATTCAGGAACGTGGCCTGTACCCACCTCACCTAAGAGGCTGCTTTGAATTCTGACCCACTGTGCGTGTAAGTTATCTATGCAATGAGAGAAATGGATCCGGGTGGAAGGCAAGACCTAGTCACTGGCAATGGCTTGTTTCTGGAATGTGGCTCTGCTGGAAGCCTGATTTATCTGAACTTGGTGGCATTTAGATTACATTTGTTGCAGGATAGTGGCTTTGTCTTGGCCATCCAATGACCTGAGGGCTTCCAGTTGGCCTGCTGGCTAGGTTTTCTTCTCTCTAGCTTTGAAAGAGGTTTTGAAGGCATTCCTCATTCTTTCTGTATTCAGGTTCAACCTTAGCACTTAAAGGCCATTCATTCACTTGGGTTAATAACCTAGCTGGCAAATGCAATAGATTATATTTGCTAGTAGCAAGCTTCAGAAGGCGCAAACCACAAAAATAGAGAGAAGACCTGCTCCACAGGGTTTACGATCTTGGAACTTGATATACAGGACCACTTCTGCCATCATTTAAGCCCGTGCACCAGGAATGTAAAATGTTACTGCAACCTGGGCCTCCTGGGATAACCACCTGAATATGCAAAGATCAGGGCTAACTGCAAAAAGGAGAGCAGATTCTCCCAACACTGGTGGGTTACTTGGAGCTAAACTCCCCAAGCAGTCACAAACAATGCTTCTGATTCCCCACACTGGATATCAAGAAGTCACCACAAAATATACTCAGCCGCCTTTACTGCATTCCAGCCACCGGTCCCCAATACAGCCACTGGGTCTGGTAAAGAGAGAAATTGCTTAAAACTCCAAACTCTTTACCCAAAAAGGTTTCTCCTGACCCCCAGGGGTTAAAGTAAGGGGGAATGCACCAGAACGCAGTTCCAGGGCCCCCAAATTCGAGGGACCAGAGTTCCAGGGCCCCTAAAAATAGAAAAATCCAGCAGAACGCATGTTCCGCCCTGCCCTAACTGCTGGCAGGTCCTACACCCCACCATTGTTAATCACCATATTTATTGTGTTGTGCAGTGTTTGCTAGTTTGTGACAATAATTGCTATAGACATAAACGCCATATAAATTTATAAATATTTTTATGGAGTGATAATTGATGCTGAGAAGTGGTTGCAAATGCCTACCTGGGCTGGGGCCCACACATGCATGAAGGGGGCCCAGACAATACAAGAAGGGGGCCCGGAGATCAGAAGTATTCCGGGGCCCGTCAAATTATACTTTAACTACTGCAGACCCCAAAGGGTCAGCCACATCACACAGAACAGTATAGGTTTGGACCTTATCCAAAATACCATGCTCCCAGACAGTCCGTTACTAACTAAAACGAAAGGTTTATTGTATAAGGAAAGAAACAAACTATGAGAGTACTGTTAACATAGTCACATACATACAATGATTGGAAAGTCCAATCTACCAGGTTTCCAGTAGAATTTGAAGTTTGCAGATCTTAGGCTCACATCCAATACCTGGATGGGTTTAAGTCTTTGTTTCACAACTTCAGTTGTTAGAAATCCAGTGCAAAGGAACATAGACCAAATAGTCCAAGTGTAGAGTTTGTTCTAATTCTCCCATGAGAATTAGCAAGGTGATTCCAAGCCGGTGCTGGGTGGGATCTCAATCCTGCAGCCCAAACTTTCCCTGAGAAGCTTGGACAAATGTGAGACAAAGGGATTATGTTCCCAACTTCCTTTTATAGCGGTAGCAAGGTGGGCATTTGCAGATCATTTCTTCATGTGGGCTTCGATGACAGTTCACAGAGACTTTAAGTGGAGAATAGTCATGTATATTGTCCTTTGATACCTCTTGGGCACCACAGGTAATTAGCTGCATTAGCACCATTAATAGACAGCTTACAATGGTACATCAAAGCTCCATCTAGATATTAATGCTTCCTTTTGACCTCTTCTAATAGAAGAATAGTAACAGATAAGGAAGCAGTTCATTTATCTTGCTAACCTCTCACAATATAGATGTAAACATCATCAAGTAACCACTAAAACACGCATGCATATCAAAGCCCTAACCTACCTGTAACTACCATTGTGTTTTCCTACAATATATTCTTAAAGGTTAGAATTGGGTCATGTATTTTACAAGAAGGGTTGGCCTTTTCAGGCCTAGCACGACAGTTACCACTCTAGGATTCTTAATTCACTTTTCAGGGAGACGCTTTACTTCTAGTTTATACCGGTGTAAATGAGCACACATGCTGCAAAGCAGCAGGGAAGAAGGTGCCCTGAAAACAGGACACTGGGAAATGAAAAAGTTGGAGATAAATTAGGGTGGGGATGAGTTTTTTTGGCTTTTACATATGCATCTCGGTGGAGATGGTGCTCTGCTTCTGTTCACCTCTAAAATCTATGTTTTTAGTGTTTGTCAGCTTTAAATATTAGCATTTTATTGGCTGCACTGGTCCTGGATATAAAAACAAAGACTTACTGGAGAAAGGTGGCTCAGCACAAGAATGCAGAAACTCAAAAATAAGAAGTCTAAATGTGAAATCCTGGCTCCTTTGTGATCCAGGACAAAACTCCCATTGACTTTGATAGGGTCAGGATTTCCCTCTATCTTACATTAACTCCAGCAGAGGAAAAATGAACCAAATGGGAGACTCTCTTTTCAGTGCAGAGCCGTAGAGTGCCTGAAGACTCTACAGATGCTACTCCAATACAAATAATAAAATAAACATTGGTAAGATTTACAAAAAGAGCCTTTACTCACACCCTATCTTGATTCAATTGAATGCTAGTGTGTACTGGACTCATCCTTACATTAGCATATATAAAACATCACCTGTCAACAGTTCTGCTTAAATTTAATACAAAATTAGTAGCAGAACATTGCAAGATGCATATTATAGACTCATGGGTTCAATTTATCTTAAATCTTGAAATGTATAGATTTTCTAGGCATAATGCACTCGTATTCTTTAACTGATTTTTCTGTTCTGTTTTCTGCTCCGTGTTTCCTTGCTCATAAGAAGAGTTTTACACATTTAAGTCAGCAACTGAATCCCAGAATTTCCCTTACTAGTTTGCATGCAGAAGGGTACATCCCAAAGCCCAGTAGCTTAACACCCATAAACTCCGTGATTGTGCAGGTTGTGGACTCAACTCCAGATTTTGCAGGTGATCTTGTTTGTATCTTACAATGGGGCTGACCAAAACACCAGATCTGAAGTCGGCCATGTTCAACATTTGAATCCTGACCTGAATTTTGGCATTATCACTACATACAATATGAAGAAAATTGCTACGTCCTCGTTAATACCAACAATCATAATTGTCTCAGTTTTCCCACCTTCTTCCCTCCCCCAACTCTATTGGGAGCCAATAGGAAAGGAAGAGTATTTTTCTTGAATCACTCAGTTTTAAAACCCTAACAAATTTATGACCATGTACACAAAGAGATTACCAATTTTTAGAACTAAGAGGTGTTCTCTAATCTCATTTTGTCTGAGCATTTCTTTGGCTGCATCTGCTCCCCAGCTAGTTGTTATGAATTAATGGAACACTGCTTTTTGATGTTAGAATTATTCAGAAATATTCCATGCTTGTTGGTTTTAGGGATGCTACTCAGCATAGTGCTGTTAAATTGTGCTGCATTAGTTAGCTGTAAGTAATTCCAGGGCTATGGTTTGCTGCTATTACCATTTTGTTAGTGCTGTAAATAGCATGAATTGTTCCTTTATTTGCAGCTTTATCTTTTGTTCGCCATGTTGGGCAGCTTGGAAGGAGCATGTTACAACAGATAGGGCATCAGAATGGGAGATCAGAAAACCTGAGTTTTGGTTGGGCTGATCAGGTAGAGCTAACTCATGCCACAAGTCAAGGGCAAACACACCTGTCTTCCTCCACCATGTCCCACCAAGTTCACAACTCTAGGGGTCCTGGCTCCTCATCTGTCACCTCTCTCTTAGGCAGAGATCTGCATCTCCCTCCTTCCTGACTGGGGCGTTCCTAGGCCGCACACAGCCCTGCCAACACTGTGACAATCCCAGCTAGCCAGACAGTCTAAACAAGCCAGCCTCTGTGTGTTACTTTCTTTCTGAAGGCTATGAACAACTGTAATTAGCATGAGTTACAAGTTACCACACAACTCTTCCTAAGCAAGCACATCTTTTCTTAAGGTGAGAGCATTACAGGGAAAACATAAATAAATAAACTAAAGTCCCTAGATGCATGCTATCACCCAGTCTTATGCGGCCTTGGTAGGTCAAAGTCTTTCCAATCCTACCCAAGAAAGATTGGGGCCCCCCTTTGGCCAGAAGGTCCTGCCTGTTTGTTGGATCAAAAAGGGTCAGTTTAGACTCACAGTATTTATCCAGGATTCCTTTCTCTGTCTGTTGGTCTGTGAAGAATATGATTGGAACTAACATATATGAGCTGTTAGTCTTTTAAAGTGCCACAGGACTCTGTTGTTTTTCTGCAATAGACTAATACGGCTACCCCTCTGGAACTTCCCAAGAGGAGGTGAGGGGATAGAATTAATACCTGGTGACTTTCTGGACTCACTACCCACTGTTTTTAAATCCTGTGGGAACCCTCTGTCTTGGAGTAGAACACAACCATACATAAACCATTCATTTAAAAACAATGGACCTCAAGGATACTGCATGAGGTTGCAGCATTTGTCACAGCTCTTCCGTAAAAATGTTACCTACAGTCCAGCCCTTGGTGGACATGAAGAACCACCAACCACCATCCTCATTATAAACAGACCTTTTATGTATTTGAAGACTCATCAGGCCCTCTCTTAGGCTTCTCTTCTCCAGACGAAACATGCCCAGTTCTTTCTACCTTTCCGTATGGGTCAGGGTTTCTAAACCTTGGTCATTTGTGACACTATTCAACTTGTTCACATCTGAAAGGACAGTGTCCAAAAGACAGTCCTCCAGCCGACGTCTCACCGGTACCTTAGGGCCATGCATAGTAGGAGCAGAAATTAAGGACTTCCTCTCACCCCAGGTAACAAAGGAGGTGCAGGCTGTGTTACCAAGCTGCGCCCCTTAGTTCCAGCTTGCAGAAAAGGGAACAAGAAGGGATGACGGGGAGGCACAGTGCTCTATCAACATTCACACAGGTTCTAGAAGGCTTATTACACCAGGAGGCAGGCAGGCAATCCTGCAGTCATAGCTTTTTGCTGGCTGGGGAGTCGCCTGAAGGGGGAGGTCTCCCTGGGGGCTGTTTCTTCCCTAAATCTGCATCAAGATGCCATGAGGCAAGAGACACTCAGGCCCCTTGACTGTATAAATACCCTACTTCAGGTAGCAGTGATTTCCCCCAATGTGTGTTTGATATTCCGTTTCACATGGAAAGAGACAAACCGGATAAGTAATCAAAATTGTCTAGCCATGGCTGAGGGCTGCCCGGTGCATCCTGAAGAAGCCCCAGCTGCAGCACCAGCTGTCAGCAGAGCTGAGGCCGACTGCACGAACTCCCAAATGCTTGTAGCGCCTCACTGTCACTCGATAGATGAATTCCATGAACATGCTTGTAAATGTCTTAAGAGGTTAATGAACCCATGGCAGGTGTAGCATATCTCTGCTCATAAGTGGGTTAGCTGAGAAGGGAGCTTGTTTGGGTGACTGAACAACTGCCAACAAATAGGATACGTTATTTACATTTGAGTCAAAGACACAAAGTGCCTATCTGCAGTCCACCTGCCACATTGACCTCATGACACATCTGTTCCCTGCCCAGCAAATTACCTCCCCTCCTCTCTCTAATGGGCTGTAACAGATCCATGGCCACTTAGCTTTAGGGTCATCACAAAACAGCAACCTAGAATTCCATGGCAGCTGTAGGAATCATGCTTCAAATGCAGTCTCCTGTCCCTTGATCTAATGGGCAATTTCCCCGAGCTGTATTGAGACTATGAATCACAGATGAGCAGTTCTGCTTTCATCCAGTAGGGAGCAGCAGCAGCATATTCTCCTACTCTTTCCAACCAGTTCATTGCAGTCCTTGATCATTTCCCATCCCTGAGTCTGACTGTAATATTGTTTCCTTCCTGACTAGTGTGTGAATGACTGCAATCAGCCTAATGCCTGTATAAAGGAACTGAAAATACAAGTAGTAATTAATGGTCTAACCATCCTTTTCATTCTCCTGCTGGATCTCTAGGGTTCTTCTGCTAACAGTATTTAGTGTATTAGATAGTTAGAGAAACCTTCCATTATTATAGTGTTGTTTTGGCCATGTCAGTCCCAGGATATTAGTGAGAGAAGTTGGATGAGGTAATGGGAGTGAACTAATCTAGCATTCATCAGACAAACTTCTGTTGGTGACAGAAATAAGCTTTTGATCTTAAGAGTTCTGTGTGAGCTTGTCTCTTTCCCCCAGCAGAACCTGGTCCCATAAAAGATATTGCCTCACCTACCTAGTCTCCCTCTTTAACTATAGACAGTCCATTCAAGACCTTTGACCACTTGCCAATTACAGCATCTGCTGCCTCAAGCAATAATACAGAATGCAGGGGGACAGTGTAGGATTATATATTTAAACACACACAAAGCAATGCATATAAAATGCATTATCCAATGTAGAAATAACCTTAAATTCCAGTGACTGAAAGGCCAGAACACCAGTAAGCTCATGTCTTTAAATGAATAGAAATTGAAAACAGACAGACAAAACCCTACAACTCCTCTAGTAAATTTAAAGTTCAACACAAAATATCTCAGCTAAAATGCTATATTCGGAAGCAGATCCCTAACTTAGACTAAGCATTGCCATCTAGTGACCAGCACATAACCTGCACATGAGCAAAATTCCCCTTTGTCTTTTTAGTTAGTAAGATACAACTCTGCTCTCGCAAGGGTCTCAAACATTGTCAAGTCATCTAGCAGCTGTGTGGTAAAAATGATTATTCTTACCACACACATGGGTAAACTGAGGCACGGCACAGTTAAGCGATTAACCCACTATCACAGTCACTCGGTGGCAGACGTGGAAAAAAGAACCCAGGAGTCCTAGCATCATTCTCTTGGTCCCAGCGCTATACTTTATTCCTGTAACTCAGCTGTGTCCGTGCAGGGCTGTGGAAACTAAGGCTTGTGTTTAGGGTTTGGAGTTGGCACCGGGGATTTGGGATAGGGTTTGAGTTAGTGTTCAAGAGCAGGTAAGTAGTACTATAAAAGTTCTGTGCATTCACCAAGGATTTTGCCCTACATTTATATGTAAAGTATTACGCAGATCCTAGAACAAGCATTCTTCATACAGGTAAGAAAGACAGGTGAGGCGTGTCATACAGCAGATATTCTAATAAGAGGTGGTAACACCTAGATTATTTCACACAGAGAAAACAAGGGCGCATGCACTTAAATTAAAAGGTGGCCAATTCAAAACGGATAAGAAGGAAATATTTTTCCCCAGCAAACCACAAAACTCATTGGCACAGGAAGTGTCACCGAGGCCAAGAAATTAGCAAAATGCAGAAAGGGAATGGACGCATATCAAGGAGACTAGCCAGGGGCATAATTAATGAGAAACATTTTGCAAGGGCTGTTAACCGTCACGCTTCAGGTCTTTATCAGCGTGTGTGTGGTGGGAAGCGCAGTGGGGGCGGGGGGAGGAGCTGGGGATGGTGGTTCTTACAACCTTCCTCTGAAGCACCTGGTACTGGCCACTGTCAAAAACTGGCACATCTAACTCGAAATGTGTCAGGTTTGTGCTGGGTTCTGCTCCTCTGGCTTAATTCAGGGGGGTAGTGGAGGAAAAACTTGTATTGAAGACAGAGAGTCTGATTCTGCTCTCAATGGGTACATCTACACTTGTAAATTCATGTACACATGTACAATGGGGCAAAGGCTGAGCTCCCTGGCCCCCCCTACCCCCATGGACCTGCCTTAGATCCCCCTACCGCTAGAAGTCGACCTAGGCGTCCAGTGAGGTGGTTTTTTTGCGGGTTGTGACACACTTGGCAGCATAGCATAATCCTACAAGACCCACCAGCCCACCCCGATCAGGCCCAATCCAGCCCTCTCCCCGGCTCTCCGCAACACACTTACCTGTGTGGTGACGTAGTCATGTGTCCTGACACAGTGATTGAGAACTGCTGTATGAGCTAAGACATAATTAACAGACTCTACCAGACTGTCTGTCTGACCTGGGACAAGACGCTAAGGGCTTGCTGACACAAATATTTGGTTCACAGCAAGCTGGGCTGTGAATCTAACCTGAAGTAGCCTGCCATGCACTAACCATCCATGTGGCTCCTTCTGATGCACAGTAACAGTTTGATAGGTTGTTTGTTAGTTAGTTAGGTTGCTTTAACCTACTTCCATTTCAAAGTGGGATAGATCAAAGTACTCAAGTAGTTAGTTTGTGAATGGTTA
>ML685805.1:594742-612240 GCA_007922175.1 Pelusios castaneus | reverse complement strand
TGCCCACCCTGCTCCTATGCCCTGCCAGTGTCCCTGTCCTGCTCAGCCCCCATTGTACCCAGGTACAATGGGGCAAATGCTGAGCCCCCTGGCACTTGGCAAGGGGTACCCCCCTGCCACCGTGGACCAGACCCAGGTCCACTAGCCCCTACAAGTCAACTTACGGGTCCAGTGTGGATGCTCTAAGTCGATTTGGCAGGGTCCCCTTTAAGTCGACTTAATTTTTGAGTGTAGACATGCATAGCTGAGGAGACCATGGGCAGATTTTGGAGCTTCCCTTGGGGAAGGCATTTCCATGGGACCCAGGCCCCACCCTTGGCCCCACCTCATGCACCACCCCCACCCTGCCCCCAGCCATGCCCCTTCCCCCTCATCTCCTGGCCCCTCACTCAGCACTTACTGTCAATCACAGTTCTAAGTGTATGCACTTTTTTCTTCACCACCCCCTCATCCGCTCGCTGACTCGGCCCGTCTTTCCCAGGGAATGGATGAGAGGAGCTCAATTTACATCGCCTTTGTTATGCACTTCTCTACTGCCTACGGGAGGGAAGACAGCTCTCTTTGTCTGTCCCCGTGTGAACTAAGTGAAATACATGGGGACAATGTATACCCACCCAATCACAGATATACTGCTACTCAGTTTCTAATGAGACTGTAAATCACAATTATTTCTGGACAAAAATAAATGCTGTAAACCAGATTCATTCCCTGCAACTTTTAAAACATAGATAGCCTTTTCTATATTATACCCCATGTATTGACAAGCTTACACCAACCAGTTTACACCAATTCAAAATAATTGTCTGGATTGCTTCCTAGCCTGTATAAACATTTCGGTGCATATACGCAGTGACATAGCTGTCTACTTGATGAGGGGAGGAGGCATTATATCGAAGGAACAGAACAGAAGGGAAAAAGCAGGTCCTAGAAAAGTGCAACCCTGGATTTGGTAAAAAACCCATTCGCAGTATTTGTAACAGCCTCTGTCGACCTGAAACCTCCAAGGCTGGGCTGTCTGTGAGGGTACTCATCACCTAAATTAGACCTATGGGCTGCTGCTGTTCTGTGTCTATTGGTGTCACGGATAGCTTGCTCCTGCCTTTTTCAAACGTCACTGATTAAGCACAGATTCTAAGGACAACAGAGTCTTGTGGCACTTTTAAAGACTAACAGATTTATTAATCGCATGAGCTTTCGTGGGAGAAAATCCCACTTCGTCTTGTTTCATGAAGTTGATGGATTTCCACTTCAAACGGCTGTAATCAGTGCCCTCCATGTAGTCAAATTCCAAAGGGGTAGCCGTGTTAGTCTATTGTTTCATGAAGTTGATGGATTTCCACTTCAAACGGCTATATTCAGTGCCCTCCATGTAGTCAAATTCCAAAGGGGTAGCCGTGTTAGTCTAAGGATTCTAAGGAGTTTGCTTTGTTGCGTCCACCAACTGAATGTTGGTTTTTTTCCAGATCTAAAGTACTGTGAGGCTCACAGCCTTGCTATTGCCTTGCTCTGCAGGAAGCTGCAGGCACAGAGAGAACAAGGAAAGTTGCTTTTGCAGGCCATGTCTAATGCTTTCCCAGGAGGGAGGGGAGAGCTATGGGAAAGATTTTGGGGAGGCATAGCTCCCCCTGCCTATAATAAAATCCACCCATGGATGAGACCTAGGTTTGAATCCACAGTCTGGAGCAAAGACTGGTGCCCAGGTTTCACCCTTCCCAGGTGAGTGTGCCAACCATCTGGTTACACGCTCGCTCTCTCCCCCCCCCCCAGGTGTCATCCAGGTATTAGTACTAAGAGGAACAGCTTTAACAGGAGCAGTCGAGAGAACCTGGCGCCATAATTCCTAACAGCAGGGGTGGTTAGGGCCCGGGGAACTTCGAGTTCCAGTCCCTGCTCTAGGTAAACATCCTAACTAGTGGGCTGTGGTACAGGAAGGAGGAGGCAGCACATCCACGCCCTCAGTTTTGTGGATGGTGCCTAAAGCCCCTTGTGAATCTAGCCTGACAAACGGAAACGATGCATTTTTACATTTCTGAAATGTTTCCATCTTTTTCCAACCAAAATATTTCGCCAACAACCTGGTCAATGTTGCAGTGGTCCCTGTAGAAGATTGGTCTCACTGCTGGCATGCCCCCACAAGGCAGGCCATCTCTTCTCCTCATCTAGCCCCCCCCGCTAACACCTGCTCCTGCCCTGCAGCAGTCTGCTTCTTCTTGGGACGAAGCCCTCCGGCCAGGTCATTCCTCCCACCACTCCATCTGGGGTAACAATGTCTTCTCCAACAAGCCAGATCTTACGTCAGCCTCTGACATCAGGTCCAATGGTCCATACGTTCCTTGGATTGGGGCTTCACAACCGTCCTATCTTCCCAGGGTCCATGGCCACTCAAGGTTTACTGTTTGCTCACGGTGGGGCCTTGAAGGGCTTCCTTTAGAGTCCAACAGCAAATCCCAATGGAAAATATAACCTTAAACCACCATGGCTCTCCTCAGACTTGAATTTTCATCCCTCTTAGGTCCCCTCGTGCTCTGTTTCTCAGCTGAATGCCTCCCAGGGTTTTCTCCCAATAGGTCAACCTCGCTGATAGCTCTTGCCACATTTCTCTACTCACAAGAGGATTCCAAGGCCCACTCTTACCTAGGTTTCCTCTTTGACTCTTCTGGTTTCTCCACTGCCAAGAAGAGGACTGCAGAGGTTGGCTGGTCTGTTGGTTGGTCAGTCAGCTTCTCTGTCTCAATGGAGCTAGCTGCCTCCTTATCCTGCTCTGGACTTCCTCTTTTTATAGAAACCACCCAGCTAGGTTCATCTTTAATTGGGCCTGAGCCAGGGGTCTGCAATCTGCAGCTCTGGAGCCACATGCAGCTCTGGGCTCTCTGTTCCCCCACAACCACTGGCAAACCCTGTGGGTGGCTCACTCCTGGCTCCACCCTCCCCACCCGGGGACCCTGTGCGCAGCCCACGCCAGGCTCCAAGCTCCCCACCACTGGGGTACCCTGGTTCTAACCCCCCCACCAGGTGGCCCTGCATCAGGTGCCCTGTCCCACCCCACAGCTCCCCCCACCAGGAGACGACACCCACTGCAGCTCTTAACACACTTGGTTATTGAAGGAATTTTAAAAAATGTCTCTTCCTATCTTTTGGGTTGCCGACCCCTCCAGCCTGAGCCAACCCCCAGGTGCCAGCAAGTGACCGGACTGAGCACTTAGCTCCAGTTAACTCTTTCAGAGCCAGTGTGGGATTCACACCCTATCCCAGACCTGAAGAAGCATTTTTCAGTGGGAAAAAAATGTGGCCAAATATTTTTGCTCAACTCAATTCCAACTTATCATCTTCCTTGTCCATTTGGACCAAGACTTTCTCACTTTCAGCCTAGCACAGAGGGATCCGGATCTCAATGGGATACCCAGTGAGTGTTACAAAACAAAGAAAAGCAGAATGCCTTATCTGTTTTCGATACCTTTTTCTCACCCTGTTTTCTGAATGACTGCTGCAGATAGTACTGAAAAGCTTTTTTCAAAGCAATATTTGCAACATTAAATAGCAACAGTCTGTTGCATTATATCATTAGAATACATGGCATACCCTCTTGCTAGTTGTTATAAGACCATCTTTGGGATTTAGTGCACTAGGCATGTAGCTCTCCTTGCAATGGAACGCCCGTGTTGGAAAAATGTGAGGCTTAATTGAGCCCAGTTTAATTATCTTAGCCGAGCTGAGAACGAGTTGTGTTCAAAACACAGAACCGCTGAACACAAACCAAGCCAGTTTGCTGTGACAGTCAAATTACTTACCTATTGATAGCAAAATGCTCGGGGTGGGACAGGAAGATACAAAGAAACAGGTGACATTCCAGCAACCGCCAGTTCCAATGGGAGCCTTCAAAAAAAATCCCAAGGAAAAATGAAGTAAGAAGGGTTCTCTTGGAAGCACTCACCAAACAACTTCCTGTCCAGTCCAAAAAGTGGTTTTCCTATGAGGACAGTACCTGAACCCCAGTCTTCGGGAGCACACTGCCTCAAATTTCTTTCTAAATGGAAACAACCTAAGGGTTAAATTCACCCTTTTGCAGAGAGAGCACTGGACTCTGCCTGCAGCTGTACAGTCTTCTCCCCATCCAGCAGAGCACCTAAACACATGCTTAATGAGAATTCAGTGGGACTATCCCATGTGTAACATTAGGCTTGTGTCTCAGTGCTCTGCTGGATCATGGCACCTTGCAGGGCTGAACTCACAGCCTGCAGAAGTCATACGCAGTATGAAGCTCAGCAGAAGCTGTATTCTGATGGCTTCAGTGGGACTCTGGGGGTGTCCAGGCCGCACCCCAGTCCTCCACATTGGGTGAAATTCACTCTGTTGGAATATTATAATACCAGCTGTCGCCTGTTCACTTTTTTGGCCATCGTTTTCAGTGTGGTGATGAACCAGAATCAAAGCACTGGATCCGAATACCATCTGATGGGCAGATACTCAACTGAAGCAGGACGCCCCCACCCCTTAGTGCACTTACCTCGATGATGCCAGCCAAGCAAACCAAACACAAGGAAAAAGCTTGACTAATTACAACACAGCGATTAAGTTTGCTGTGCACCCTCTCCATTAGGTGGCCTTCAAATGATAAGCAGCTACTACTACTCAAGCCACTAAATTGGCGGAGAGCTGTGATGAAGGCCAAGGTTCAAATTCTGCTTGCTGATGACCAGTAAGGAATGGTTTTAACATACAAGGGCTGATTCTCCATTGCTTTACAACCAGCACAGTCATTTTTACTGTGTGCAAAATGCCACCACCAATTCAGACCAATAGCATTTTACAGCTAAATTGCACTCAGTATGCGCAGATGTATTGCACAAGTTTCCTTCTTAACAGCAAAAGAAGTTTTCAGTGCACAGATCAACTCCATCCCCCTGGCATGCCCCTTTCTCCTGTGTGGCACTGATAGCCTTCATTGAAGTGGTTGTTACTAGAAAACTCCAGAAAAAGTCCTTTCCTTCTCCTTGCGGATTTTTTATTATACAACCACTAGCCAAATTGCACTAAGTTCCATCTAATGCAACCCGTAAAGAGCAATCGACCACCATGTTTGTTAGCAACACATGCGTGGCAACTTGCTAAGCCAAGCATCTTTGGTGTCACTCCAATCTCTAAACCAAAGGATGACATTTGCTAATCATTCTTTAAAGCGATCTGTGTGCATCAGCCAAATTGTACAATGTCCACTCTGCTATGTTTACAATTAGAGGTTGGCCAGACCACAGCAGTCCGAATGATCAAGAGATTAGCAGCATCAACAACAAAAGAAGTGAACTGCACATTTTTTTTTTCTTTTCAAAAGCTTTTAATAGGACACATTTGTTTTTGTCATTTGTAAAGATTTACACTCATTTTATTATTTTTTTTTTTAAAAGAGAACATTTTAACCCATTTTTTCCCCCTTTAATACCATCTTTTGTTGCCCTGATCAAAGACCCAGTTTTTGGTCTATATACCTGATACAGTATAACAATATATTAACTATTAAATACAAAGTTCTATCATATATGCTAGATTGTTACGGACATTGCAATGGTACTGTGTCTACTCTAATCATCTTGTGTAATAGGGTACATGGATTATTATAGTCAAGGGGGCAGAGAAGGGGGGGACCAGGGCATAGCCTACTTTACAATAGTAAATCTTTCAAATCTCTTCTTGCCTTATGCCAAACCTTGTGCTGAGTGCAATCTACAGAAGCCAAAAACAGTGTTTTTCCCCTCCTCCAAATTCTCTACAGTTTAAATAACCTGTAATCTGTCTATGAAAAGATATGTGCAATGGCTGCAAGTATGGAATTTACATTTTTCCAGACACGGTCACAATCTCTTTTCCTCTCACACATAAGACTGGCTATAGCAGAATATTCTATTCCAACCTGTTTACAGTAAATCCACAATATTAAAGTGCTGGTGTGCTTTGAATGAACTGGAGAGAAACGTGACTGAGTTACCATCAGGGCTGGCTGACTTCTCAGAGTGGGCCTGTTTTATACCAGAACAGCTCTTTAACAGCATAGCACTGCAACATCCTAGGATTTTAGCTTAGCTATTCACTGCTAAACATTACTTTTATACGGACTTTGGAACGAGGTTATAAATCATAAAATATGCTAGGTCTGGCCCCAGATTTATGAAAAGAAAATATTAGATATAGCTGCTTCTCTTTCCAAGATGCTATGCACACTTTTAACAATTTCTCTACAGATTTCTACAAAAATATAAAAATTCTATCAACATAACCATTCTACAGAATTCCGGTGGATTTTGTACATTTTTATTTAAAAAAGTCAAATTCTATAAAACCCCCCAAAGGTATTTAAAATTCTTTTAAGATTATTGCACACTCTGTAGTACGTGTATTTGTTTTTTCAAAAGGGCGGCTAGAAAAAACTCATATCAGTTAGAAAACAAACTATAGTACATGCATTTTTTCCTGAATGCACCTTCATACATGTTTCTATCCATTGGTCTTTATTGAACATGAATATATGATGTAAACTTCGTTTTATTGTTATTCACACAACCCTCGTTAGTAGGCAAAACCCCAAGTACTGAAAATAGAACAAGTTTTAGGTTAAACAATTGTTAGTCTTCCTGTTACAGTTGTATCTGTGAGTGCAGACTGACAGATCACCTTCTTGCACCATGATTTCAGGCTAAGATTTTGTACGTAACATAAGCAAGGTACTGTGTTGTGTAGGCCTTTTCCAAGGCAACTCCACTGCATCTATATAAACACATTTCTAGTCATTTTGCAAACTTGGGTACAATAATTTTAATGGCTCAATCACTTTGCCAGGCTTGAAAGGAAAGTCTAAAGCTCATTAAGAGTGTAACACCAAAAAGGGATTAAGAATATTTCTCAGGCTTACTCCATTGTAATTTTATTATTTCCTTAAATGTGATCTGGGTGAAGAACTGGTGAAAGGTTTGTTTGTAATGATTACTTTCACAGGGTTTAATTTTGGATTTGGTCTCGCGTTATCAAAGGGAATGTTCTGGCACACAGTAGGACTCTGGTACAGGGCTATCGAAAAACAAAAACAAAAAACAACATCCTCCCCAAGAAATAATCTGTTGGGAAGAAACAGTACAGAATGTTAATCTTTAAAATAAACTGATTCCTTCCTGCTGAATAATACCTTGCATTTGTAGAGGACATGTCAAACCAATGGTGAGCGTTCAGGAAAGTAAACTTCCTCAAGTGAAAAGAAAAGTAAATTAAATCGTCATATACGTTTATTAAATATAGAGCATCTTCCTCATGTATATTTATTTGATGCGAACCTTAATATAAATAGGAACATGGGGAGAATCTCTGAAGACACTGAAGGACTTGGAACCAAAATATCCTAGGAGTTTGAGAAAACATCAGTGGCACTGAAAGAATTTCGATCTCCTGAATGAGAGAACTAATCGTCTTGAATTAAACTAGCCCCAATCCTTCTCTTAATTACACCGGTTTAAGGTCAAGACTTCAAGTCCTGCTTAGTAATCTCATTAATATAATTGGGACTACTCCGACACTTGAAATGAAGTGCATATTAGTCTTTTAAGGAATCTAAATCAGAAGTCAATTCTAGTGAGGCTCAATGAAGTTCATTTCAAATTCACACCGGAGTAGCTGAAAGAAGGATCAAGCTCATTGGGCCAAATCCTGCAATGTTTTGTATTATGCATTCTCCATCTGACTTCAGTTTTACCAAGCTCTGCCTGGGGCATAGCACAGAGTTTAGCCTGCTAATTTAGGAGATGAGTGATATTAAGGATGTGCCATAAACATATGGTAAAAATGCCATCTAATTTAGTCTCCCACCACAATTAGAAAGGATTTCTGGTTAAAACCTTTCCTATCTTGAAAGGGAATTAAAACAGGGGCTTTACAAATTAGCCCCCCCCCCCCCACACTGTGACACTGGAAAACGTGATTGTTTTACCTAAGTTCAACAGCTGATGCACAGCAGGCTTCTGTACACCTTTTCATAATGACCTTCCGATATGCCCCAATTCCACAAAGCATCCTTATTCAGCAAAGCACCTAAGCACATGCTTATCTTTATGCACCTAAATCCCGTTGACTTACGTGGGACTTAAACACATGCTTAAATGAAGCTCATGCTTCAGGCCCAGATTTTTTAAGGTTTTTAGGCATTGCAACGCCTACTTGATGTAGGAGCCTAAATTTAATTTGTAAAAGGGATTTAGCTACTTAGGAACCAAAATCGTCTGGACAGTTGATGGTATGTGGATCCAAAGTGTCGAAATTCCTTTTGAAAATGAAATTTAGGATCCTAAATCAGCTAAGCACTGCAATGCAACAGTTTCTAAATACCTTAAAAATATGGAATGAAGTGCTTCGCTGAACAGGGATGATGAAGAATATACCTAAACACTTCCCTGAATCAGGGCTATGTGGTGTTTAGCTAAGTGCACATGCAATCAATGGATTTACATTAAAATAAAACTACTGAAAAGAAAGCTCAGGAATAAGGCCAAGGGAACTGGGTAAAATTTTCAAAAGTGCCCATGGGATGAAGTGTTTCAATCCCTTGGGCTCTTTTGAAAATTGTATCTAGTGACAAGTTTTTAAGGACCACCATTGTGATCACTTGCAATATATTTAATATCTTTTTATAAACCAATATTGTGTCACACTAGTCTGCAGATAAAATACCTTTACCTTACGTTCCAGTGGGGTAGCCAGGTTAGTCTAGGTCAGCAAAACAAACAAGGAATCTTGAGGCCTTTTAAAGACTAACATTTATTTTTCGCATAAGATTTCGCAGGAGAAAATCCCACTTTGTCAGATGCTTGAAGATGGAGAATTACAGATGAATGGGAGGAAAATATATGCAGGGAAGTATAAGTCATAGGATCAGGTCAGACTGTTACAACAAATCAAAACAGTTGTTTAGATTCAAACAATGAGGAAGAGTATATATAGGGAAGTAAGGTAAAAAGAAAGCTAAATTACCTGTTGCAATGAGAAAAAAACCTGAAATCCCTATTTGACCCTAAGGCAACGGCATCAAATGTGCATATGGATTCCAATTCTGCAGTTTCTCTTTGAAGATTTGATTTGTAATCCATTTGTCTAAGTACAACTATTAACAAATCATCAATGGAGTGAGAAGGAAGATAGATGTGTTTCCCTATTGGTTTTTGAATGTTGTTATTTCTGATATCAGATTTGTTTCCATTTATTCTTTTGCACAGAGACTGTCCTGTTTGTCCAATGTATAAGGCAGAGGGGCATTCAATCTTCTTGCTCACTCTATTGCTTATTTGTTAATAGCTGTACTTAGATAACAAATCAAAGCTTCAAAGAGAAACTGCAGAATTGGAATTCATATGCAGATTTGCCACCTTTGCTTTATGGTTAAATAAGGATTTCAGCTTTTTTTCTCATTACAACAGTGAATTTTGCCTTCTTTTGACCTCACTTCCCTCTAATATGATGTTCTTCACTGTTTGAATCTAAACAACTATTTTGATTTGCTGTAACAGTTTAAGCTGATCCTATGA
This sequence comes from Pelusios castaneus, assembly GCA_007922175.1. Classification (NCBI taxonomy): domain Eukaryota; kingdom Metazoa; phylum Chordata; order Testudines; family Pelomedusidae; genus Pelusios; species Pelusios castaneus. The sequence continues at coordinate 602,686 of ML685805.1, read as the reverse complement.
CTTACACTTCCCTTCATTTATTTCCTCCCCTTTATCTGTGGTTCTCCATTTTCAAGCATCTGACAAAGCGGAATTTTCTCCCACAAAAGCTCATGCAATAAATAAATTTGTTAGTCATTAAAAGTGCCATCGGGCTCCTTGTTTATTTTTCTCTTTACCATAGAAATCTTCATGCATACTTCAGCATACAGTACATTCATATTTTAGCTCACCTGCTTGACTCTGATGGGTGATTTAACTTTAGTTTGGAAAACTGATTATTAAAAAGAATTCCAATGCATTTGTAAAATATTCAAATGATCATTTTCCACAGAAAATGATTACGTTCAAGGGGGAAATAAGGTTACGTTATAGTGTCAGAATTATTCTCCTTCCTTGTTGACTGTGGGATACATTTCCTCTGTAATGCACTAATTGGCTATATCCTGTGCTTTGCAAAAAATAAACCCAAACAAAACAAAAAAGGATTAAATATGTATTTTTATGTTAAAATATCCATAAAACCCAAACCTTATCTCAGAAATATTCTGAGATACATAAAATAGAAGAAAATTAAACAAGATTTTAGTCACAAAATGTACTACATCCCGCAATACTAGAGTCAATTAATTTAATAAAATATAATATAATATACAGATAGAGTCTGCACAATGGATTGTTTTGACCTAAGCAGAACATTCGCTTAAGTAAGCGAGATATAGTTTAATCACTCTTCAACCAGCTGGTGCTTTCAACTTTCTTTGGAAATTTTTACCCAGTGCCATATGAGAATACAGAGGGTTTTTTATTTCTTTGTTTTTTAATTTGTATGGGTTTTTTTATTACATGAAAGGAAGAAAACATTTGGCACCAACAGAAATATAAGTCAGGGATCCATTTCTGTTTGATCAAAGGAAAAACTAGGAAGTGTCAACAAGTCTTTCTTTGGGGTAGGAGATGTTGACATACTGTCTGGAAGCAGCGAATCCCCTATATCCATCGAGTCCTTGGAATCACAAGATGGAGCGCGCCTTCGCAAGCAAATGTCTGCACTGGGAGGTGAAATGCTACAAGATCCTCTAGGTAACAAACTTTGTCCATCTGGTGGATCTATAGCTATACATGGGGGGCTCAGTTTTTTCTTCTGTCTGATTCCTTGTAACCCTTCCATTTCACTTAAGACCTGACTTATGAAGCCAGAAGAGCTAGATGTGGAATGGTGCTGAGGGCTGTTTTTCATGGAACAAATTTCTATGGAATGTCTCCTTTGATCATCTAACCAAGATGATGGTTTTTTGAGAAGACCCTGGGTATCTACACTGTAGTACTTCTTCAGGTCTTTCAGCGTAGCATTACCGCTATTGCCTATGTTCCTCTTGGGAGTTAGAGGTGGAACCACTGAACAGGCACTCAAGGCTGTACAAGTTCCTGAAGTTAAAGGCTCCAAAGAGCTGTTGATTTCAGATACTTCTTGGTCCATCGAGTCTCTAAGTGTCTCTTGATAGGAGTCTGTGCATGCACACAAACCTGGTGTGTGCTTGGAAATATTATACTGATTGTGGGACTGTTGAGTGCGAACACTTGATCGGCCCCAGCAGGCCGATTCACTTGCGGCTGAGGACATCAAAGCCCCTGAAGGATCCTCTGTGGAGACAGCCAACATGCTTGTATGAGAGAGTTCACTCACCTCAGCATGGAGATTCTCTTTGCTTTCAGAGCAATACATGTCCAAGGAATCATTCCTTATTGCCACCTGTAGCAGAGTGCCAAGGAATTGGGGAGGAGGAGGAGGAGAGATTTCAGAAAAGAGAGACACACCAAACAAAGATTAGCACAAGGAAGGCACCAAATTAACAAGGCAGGTTGTCATGCCTGGGGCCAAATTCTGCCCTGAAAAACACCAACTCAAACGCAAGGAAAATCCAATGACTTCTATAGTCTAACATCGAATACATATGGCAGTAACTCTATTGACTGGCATTGGAGGGACTGAGAGTTTAGACCAGCCTGAGTTAGAGCAGAATTTGGGCATTAATACTTTAAGAATATCAAACTTTCAGGTTCTGTCTCTAAAGTATGTAGGATCAGAGAACCAAAACCGAAAAGCTTATCAGAACTTTTTATTTCTGCAAATGAGGAAAGGGTTAATTCAAAGCCCAGTGAAGTCCCTGGGAGGCCATCCCTGGATTCCATGAGGCACTGGATCAGGGCCACAATCCAGCAAAGCATTTTGGGATGTGTTTAACTTTAAGCACACAAGTCGTCCTGCTGAAATCAATGGGATTACACTTGTGCTTGGAGTTAACCCTATGCCTGTGTACTTTGCTGGGCCATGAGCTGAAGCCTGAAGAGAAGAAAGTTGGGAACATTGTTAGTGAAATATAAACACATCCCCTCATGCACTAAGCCCTGCTCCTGCCAGTCCATATTTACATGAGTAATGTGAGTCCACTGGAACTGCCCCTCATCCACATCCATATGCCTTTGCAAACCTGGGCTTATGTGTGTGCCCTGTTCTCTGTGCGTTCATCTTATTTTAGGGTGCACCCATAAACTACCCTAGTACAGTGCCCCACTGAGGGTCTGGTTTGCATAAGAACACCCTCTGTTACTACTGCCAGCCACTCCTCTAGCTCAAGATAGCAAGACGCATGTTTTTATCACTGAAACGCCAATGGTCAAACCCCACAGGAGACTGAAGAAGGGAAAGGGGGAAATTTTATGTAAGATTTGCAGGACAAGGATGGTCTGTTACGTAGCTGAGGACATTGCTGGTGCTAAATAAATAAGGTCCTAATCCTTGAGCCTGAAAATGCTAGGCATGCCCAAATCATTGACTGCTTTTAAATACATTTTGGGATGGCCAAACTTACTGACCTGCCAAGAAGTTTGAGAGCCAAAGCACACTTGCCATGTCTTGGGGCTTCAATCTTGCTGTGGGCTCAGAGCTTTTGTCCCGCAGGGTGCACCTTCAGCCCCACTCCTGCTGACCCCTGAGTCCTGGCCTGCCGTCCCACAGGGCAGAAGCTTCAAGACCCCTTTCGCTGCAGGGCTGAAGCCCTGAACCCTGTCGGGCAGAAGCCCTGAGCACTGGTAGGTGTGTCTGTGGGGCAGAAGCCTCGAGAACCCTTTCCCCACAAAGCAGAAGTTCCTAGCTCCACCAGCCAGTCGGGGAGGCAGCGAACAGGGGACAGACAGGAAGCTCCGCGAGCTGCCCTTCAATTGTAAAAGAGCCGTGTGCGGCTCATGAGCTGCACTTTTGCCACCTCCGGTCTCTATAATTACTTGAAGTTTTTTTTTTTTTTTGGCAACATGATTTTTATTAAAGTGAAATGGATGACTGTACTTCTGGAGTTAAGCATCTGTAATCATTTCCACCTATTCTACTGTATGAGTTCAGGATCCTCAAGGGATGTTTGACTATTTGGAGTTAAATACAGGAATATCTTCACCCCTTGCAGCAAATTGGCTCTGAGCAACACCTTCACGTGGCAGTTTTACCGACCCATTTTCAGAAGTCTTTGTGTTCCATGGAGCAGTGTGCCCCGTGCTAAAGGATTTATAACATCTACTTGAATAGCTCTGCCTGCAAATGTCTCATCATGGGGAGAGTCCTTATTTTCCTCTTTATTAAAAATTGAAAATAAAAAATAAATACAGATGGCCCCACTTTAATATACTAGAATGGACAGGAGGACTATTAACTGGAATAACACTTTTGTGATCCAGCAGCTCAAAATTACTAGTGAACTTTTATGAACTAGTCAGTAAATATCAACCAGTTCCTTTTTTTGTGTCAAAACTCCCACAGACTATCCGCCCCACATATATACACCCTGATACAGCAAAGGTTTAAGCAACACACACATACATCTCATTGACCCTACGAAGCACTCTCACACACACACACACATATACGCATGCATGCATCTGCACACACATACGCACGCGTGCATCTGCACACACATACGCACATACAGATCCCACAAAGATTTAGCAAGTGCTTATTAAGCACTAAAGTAGTCCCTTTGGTATGTCTAGACTGGCTAGTTAGGTCGACTTAAGGAGGCTTAAGTTGACCTAACTTAATCCTTTTCCACACTAGGTTTTCATTAGGTCGACTTAAGGAGCTTCCTTAAGTCGATCTAATGAACGCTTAGATCGACTTAATAAGAACCGCGGGGTATTTGAACTAACCCTGCTTAGGTCAACCTAACACTTCCTTAGGTCAACGTAAGGCCAGTGTGGATGCATAAGTCCACTTCCTTACGTCGACCTAAGGGAAGTTAGGTCAACTTACGAAGTCCCGGTTATGGGAAACCACTTTAAGTCGACTTAACAAGATCGACTTTAAGTCAACTTAAAGACAACCTTATTAAGTCGACTTAACAAAGTCAATCTAACTTTTCCTAGTGTAGACATAGCCTTTGAGTTTAATAAGCCTTCTCACATACTTAAAATTAAACACATGCAAGTATTTGCAGTTCACATACACAAATTTGCGCACACATACATAAGATAGAAACATGTTAGCGTGGGTGCACCTTTTCACACCCACAAATATTTTTGTTTTTGTGTTTATATTACTAATATGGATTGTGATAGTTTGGCTGTTCACCTTCTGATTTGGATTACAAATTAGACATTCTGTTTTAGTGTATTAATTAGCATTAGACAGCAATGTTTATCTGAGTTCTCTTTAAAAGCTCTGATTGATTTAAAAAAATTCTTGGGGAGGGAGCCAAAAATTTACAATAAAATTGTTCATGTTATTCCAAACCTCCAATTCCTTAGGCTAATATGGCTGATACTTTTTCCTAAACATGGAATCAGTTAAGAACATTTTTTCTAACCATGGAATCAGTTAAGAACATTATAGCTTTGTTTCTACATGTCTGCCTTTGTAAATTTATCTGGGTGTATATATCTACGCTACGTTGATGATAGCTATATTACCATCGCACTGTTGGCATAATCACTTAATGTAGACACAGCTTGCGCTAATGGAAGGAGCTTTTCCATTGATTAGGAGCACCTCCCCATGTGACAGAAGCTACGTCAACAGATTCCAAAGTGGGAGCTGTGTTAGTCTAGGTCAGCAAAACAAACAAGGAGTCCTGTGGCACTTTTAAAAACTAACGAATTTATTTATTGCATGAGCTTTCGTGGGAGAAAATCCTACAGTGGGATTTTCTCCCACGAAAGCTCATGCGATAAATAAATTTGTTAGTTTTTAAAAGTGCCACGGGACTCCTTGTTTGTTTTACATCAACAGATGCATTCTTACATGGACATCGCTTCGTTTATACTGAGGGTTAGGTTGGCATTACTACTTTGGTCCAGGTGGGATTTTCACAGACACTCAGCACTGGTCTAGAGGTGTGTCCACACTGAAAAAAGTGTGTTTTTAACTCAAGTTAGCAAACTCAGGTTAACACAACAGTGAAGACACAGCTACATGCCTTTTCAGTTGGGTTAGCAGCTCCAGTTAAAGCCTATAGAGGAGCTTGGAATTAAATTCAAGCTGCTAACCCAAGTTAAAAGCCAAGTTGCTGTGTGTTCACTGCTATTTTAACCCGAGTTAGCTGCTCTGAATTAAAAACACCTTTTTCTGCAATCTAGACATACTCTCGTCTGTGTTCCCATTGAAGAGAATGGAGGAAGTTAGACCAGTGCTAAATCCTTTTGAAAATCCCACACGTTCTGATATAGGATAGACTATTGAGAACTTTCTGGGCCTGATCACTGGCTCAAATCACATATATTTGCATCTCCCGCTGGTTTTACCTGGAGCTCTGTATGGTAAATTAAATGCATTAAGGCCCAATTCTCAGCTAGTGTAAACTGACATAGCTCTTGAAATCAATTGGGACATGTATGATTCATAGCAGCTGCCGAGCTTGCCCTTGAAGTGCAAACCAATGGCATATTAAGATGTGTCCTATAGTTTTACACAGCAGTAACCAAATTCTGCCCTTCGATATCCCTTTGTCTTCTACAGTAGTGGCTGGAATGCTATCTTGCCAGACTTTGGCCCAATATTAGTGCTTCCTTTTCAGTTAAAATGCCAACACAGCCAAGAATATGTCAGGAATTAGCAAAAGGTAACGGGGGGCCTACTCCTGGATTCTTGTTGTCCCCAAATTCCAATGATTTTAATGGTCATTGTGGAGGGAGTAGTAACGAATGCCAGATCAGGCCATGCAAATGGCCTGATGAAGTTGGAAGGGACAAGATCAAAGTAGAATACAACTTAAAACTGTCAAGTTCCAAAGAGTTAGCCATGTTAGTCTAGTTCAGCAAAACTACTACTGCTTCATTACTAACAATGATTCTCACCTCTCTCAGTCTCACCTCTTTCTGATATGTTGTGTTGGAATCTATACAACTTGTTTGATTTCCTGGAGTAACCTGACCTGATGCAGTGAAATGTAATCATGGGATTTATCTTTCACTCCCATACTGTAAGTTTATTTTCACTAGAAGTTTTCTTTATTCTAGATCTGACAAAGTGGTACTTTGCCCAGGAAAGCTCATGTGAAAAATAATTTTGTTAGTCCTTAAAGTGCCACAAGACTTTTTTTTTCCCCCTTAAAATTGTCAGTCACTTTTGCTCATATACAAAACTGGGTTTTAACATGCAAACTGAATATTAGACATCACCACATCTTTCTTTCCTATAATACTGGCATCTTTGGAAGAAAGTAGTGGGAATGGTTGGGGAAAAAGTTTAATTCAATTGTTTCAGAAGTTAAACAAAGATTTTTTTCCTCCTGCCTTTGTAAACAACTGCCATACTGATTGCTGTGTGCATCTTTAACAGCCATAACTTGGTGTAATTTAGACCCTTTTACGTCACAGCTCTGGCACCTGAACCAAAAACTCAACATGGTTTTAATCTGAAGTAGAATTCTCCTGAAGAAAAGCACTTGTGCAATGCATTGGCAAGGAGCATATTCCTCAATGGGGAGCTTGGCTTTAATTGTTCTGTTAAAAGTATCTGATGGACTAATCTTTGTGAGACAGTTTCTCACTAATGGTCATGCTTTCTGTAGTCTATAGATTCAGCTACCGTAGAGGGACCATAGAGGGAGAGAGGTTAAACAACATGAGTTTCAGTGATGGAGGAAAGTGCATGGCCCAGGTTTGTGTTGGACAAGACTTAACTATACACAGATGAAGGAGAAGAAGAGAAGAAAGAGAGAAAAGAAAAGAAAAAAGGGAAAAAATCAGAATTACATGCAATATACACAATAATAAAGAAAATGGAGGGCTGCAAGCGAAAAGATTCTGCTGGTTTGTACTGCTATCCAATACGGTAGCTACAGAACCAGCAAAGAAGTGACTACTTGATGCTGCAAGTACCTAACTAAGCAAAGCTTTAACATGGATGTCAGAGGGTGTTTTGCCCCCTTAGAATTAGAGACCAGAATATCCTTCCATGACTTAATAATACGCCATCATCACCTGGCCCTTCTTTGTTGCCTTTCATCCAGAGATCTCTACTCATATAGGCATTACTATCTCTATTTGATAGGTGAGGTGATGAAGGCACCTGCTAGGGATTAGAGGCTGAGTGCAGGCATTCAAAGTTCTACAAGTTCCCGGTGATCACACATGCTGTTCAAGTCATGTCAGAAAGACAGATAGGCTTAGACTAGAGACGACAGACATAAGAATTAGGGCCAACTGTTTCAAGCCTGGAGGCTTCATGTTACACACCCTGGCCAAAGATTTTCCAATGGATGCCTAAAGTCTTTAACTAGGCACCTGCATAAGTGACCTGCTTTTCAAGAATGCTGAGTGCCACACAGCTCGCGTTGACCTCACTGATTTCTGCCAGGGTTCGGCATTTTTGCAAATCGGAGCACTTAACATAGGAACCTAAAGAAGGACTAACGAACCTACCTTTTTGTGTACACACACACACACACACACACACACACACACACACACACACACACA